>OY856414.1:797443503-797766003 GCA_963693085.1 Alisma plantago-aquatica | reverse complement strand
AAGTCAATAAGAAAATTAGTATGTAACTGGGTTGTGGTTGTGAATGACATATTTACCAAAAAAAGAATATAGTTGATCCTTTGACTAAAGGTCTTAAACAAGTCTTAGTTGAGAATTCCAATATGGGGATAGGATTGAAATCTCCTAAATTAAGTTCAATGTGGTAATAACAATAAGTCAGATGAATTAGATAATGTTATGAATTTTCATTGATACTTCTTGCATCTATGTGTCTATCCCCTGGAAAACATGTTAGTGTCATAATTGTAAGTTAGTATGAGACAAATATTTGAATGGTAACAAATCTTAGTAAATGATGCTAGAAGTACATCCTTACCATGATGAACTTATTGTAGTGTAATCACAAAGAGAAATATATTGGAAGAAGGATTTAAAGATCAAATCATAAGTGAAGGAAAATACAAGAATTAGAAATATATAGGCAAGATCTATACTAGGGAAAAGGTCTAACTTGTACTGCAAAATTTCAAATCATATTCTAAAGAAAAGGCCATTCTCCAGTTGATTATGGTGCTCAAGTGTATCGGTTGTCCATCCACCTTATTCACCCCATGGTGGGGTTCTTCTATTATATAGTGTAAATTGTTTGCACAATAGGAAAACAACCGAAATGTGAGGAGCCTCTTCTTCACAAAAACACATATGAGATGGGGGGGAAGCTTCATATCCCAAGCACCTATCACCCAAACAACTTCATCCAACACCCGATTGCCTTTGGCAATAGTGATGTTGACACCTATCATACAAAAGTTTACTCTGAAATTGGAGGTCCAAGCATGTGATAATCAGGAGTGTAATCACAAGATAATATGCGTCAGTTAAACCTATCATAAAAAAATGATATATATAGAAGTAAACATCAATATTTTTGTAAGAAAACCTGAAATCTATATGCACCAACATTGGCAAAGTTTAGAAAATTCACAGAATCACTACTAAATTGAAAATGAGGTCAAGGAATTCAAAATCCAGCTACATGGATTTAAGCTTCACGAGGATACCCAAAAGCATCAAGACACCCAACTGAGTAGTTACAACTACTCAATTAGGTAGGAGAAGTCATGTACACAAAGAATACAAGCCAGCTAAACGAAGAGCACATTCCAAGGGATAGTACATGGCATCTAAAAGAAGTATTCAAACAAGCATATATTATTACAATGAGAACAACTCAATTCTATAGTTAATAAATAGGAAACAAAAAGTTCATAAAAATAGAATTAGAGATATAGTGATAAACACTGAGTAAACTCCTCAAATGCATTTTTATTAATTGTTAATAAATGATATATAAAGGGTAGGGTATAGCCTTGCCCCATGAACAAATTACAATTACTTTCTCACACAAAAAACCCCAAAACCAACATTAAGACATAGTTGTAACATGTACATATTTAAATTTATAGACTTACTTTTGTCTCATCAAACACTTGTGGGCCTTTTAGTATTTATATATTAACAAGTATTCAAACAGATTGTACACTTACCACGCATGAGCAAAGGTGAGGTAGACCAAAGAATATAGGGGAGAAAACACATAAAAGGTCTATCGAACAGCCTCCTTAAGAACACATGGTCAAACCAGGTCTAAAAACACTATGGATCATCATTCTTAAAAGGCCAAACAATTTTATCAAGCTGTTGAAATATAGCACCTCCATGGAATTAGAAATTGAGGAAACAAAGAAGGCTTTCCAAAGGAAAAAACAAGTCAACTGAGTAAGTGACTTATCTTTCTGTACAGATCAAGAACTCTAGACCATTAAAAAACAAAGATATGTCCTCTGTCAACCAGAAAATGCAGAATAACCGAACAATCTTCTACCCAATCATGCTTAGAAATCCCTTTTGATCTCATTCTAAACTGCCTCCACTGAGCAAGGCTTATTCTCATGAAACAATCATTTCTTTCCCTCTACAAGTTATATAGAACGATCACAGTAAAACTCTATCATTACCAGGCAAAACATCCACCAACTTGAGTAAGAAATCCTCATACCTTCAGATTTTGAGACTTTAAGTGGGGATTCCTTCCATTATGAAATGATTAGGCCACTTCTTTTAAACCTTAAAAAGAATCCCAATTCAAAAAGTTACTAGTTGTCATTGAATGAACTTAGATATTAGAGGAAAGATAGGCTTCATTGCATTTAAGAATGAGCTCAGGCCACTACTATGCAACCTTAAAAAGAAACTACCAATCTAAAAACCTCCTAGTTATCTTTGAACTTAGAGATTGGACTAAATATCCAATAGTCCCAACAACAACAGACAAACTCTAGAGATATAGCACAGTTGGTGAGGAATTTTAGTAGTTAGAGTTCATAAGCATAGAAATTGCCCATGTTTGTGTCTCTTGATGTTCAAAAAATTTACCATAACTGAGATGAAGTTGATATCAATAGTAGCATGGCATAGTACATAGTTTGGTAAAAATGAATCCCTTTTAAGAGTGGCTTTGGTGAAAGTGATTCCTCAATCATGTGTGTTATAGGAGGCGGTGTTTGTATCTGTGTCTATAAGGTGAGCATGCATTGTATCTGGCCAAAGAAGCAAATATTCCAAACTTGTAGCTATCTTGCTTCAGTACACAACCAAATATCACAAAATTATTAAGGTAATCCAAGGCCGACCAGGAGATTCACCCTTCTCATTTTAATCTTGCTTGTCTAATCTTGACATATGTTGGTGTCTTACCCTAGTAGTTGGAACATAGCGATGAAGTCATGCTTCTTGCACTAATTAGATTTTCTTTAACTAACTGATGATCCCTGTATAGTAGCAACTACTGAAGTATTCAGTAACTAGGATAATTTTTGGTATTGACAATAAGATAAAAAATAGCTAAAGGCTGTCTTGGTGCTAATTAGGAATACATTAAGGAACGGATACATATAAGATTTATAAGAATGATTATAATGTACTAATTTACATACACAGTTTAACCTAGAAATTTTCATTGCAAAGATGAAAGCCTAACATTTATCTTACTTGGACACACCACCTCAAATCTGAGAAGGTAAGGTGGAACCAAGCTCTAGAGTAGACTATTTTGCAAGTGAAAAACAATAGAGCCTACCAGGTTAAAACATTCTACTAGCCAACTACTTTTTTGGAAGAACCTGTAGAGAAAAAGTAGGAGTTGTAAGGATATTACTGAACATAAGTTTCACTAATTGTATGGTGTTAAATATATTATCCACTTTGTGTGTATTATTAAAAAAAGTATTGCTTGAGAGAATTAAAATCTGACCTTCTTACCCCAATAATATTACAAAGAACTTGGAAAATCTTGTTAGCTAAAGTGGAGCCCAAATGTTTTCTCGGCAATCAACAACATTAATGGATAAACAAGCATCTCAATATGTTATAGTCTCATGTATTATCATAATACATTTTGTTGAAATTTGCCAGAAATGGTAACCTTGGTGTTACATGACCATAATAACACACAAGAGGCATTGTCAGAGGAATTTCCTCTATAGGATCAACATGTAACTCAATTTGAGTGGTAGAAATGTAACCAGGAAAGGTCATAGATCGTTGGTCAATATCTAGATCAACAATTGACCATTTTCATCCCTATTTTATGGCCCGACTAATAAGCATTTTGCATAGACTTCTTTTCCCAGTAGGCCCAACAACAATCATCTTGGAACCCTGCAAAGTATGTCATTGTCAATGAAAAAGCTAATTTATAGAGTCAAACAAAGAGTTTTGAAGGTTAAGATGAGAGAAATACAATCAATGAATTAGAAAATTATACTAAGGAATCTAATATGATTGCATGGAAAAGCATAAATCTTATATTTTTATGCTTCATGCATGACAAAAGGAAAAGTGGATAATACATTTGTGGTTCATATGGAAAAACTAGACCCTCTTATCCTTCTCCTCCTTCTTTAGTTCAAACCTTTGATGAAATGCCACCACATATGAAACATCCTTCATCCACATTCCTCTCCTTGTTTACCACCCCTCTTGTTGAAACTATAGGCAATAGAAGCAAATAAATAGGGAGAGGGTAAGAAGATAGGAAGTGGAGTGGCATTTTGCTAGTAATCATGTTCACTTAATGGACAACCATCTAAGAAAATTCTACAACTACAAATAATATTCCCATGGTGTCCTGGCCTATCCACTAATCTTAATGGAACAACTATGGAGGAGTTTTTGTTCCTAACTACAATGTTACCTCCTATCTTGATAAAAGAGGGTTGTGGAGGTAGTGGTCATTAACGAAGTTCCTTCTAATTAATAATATGCTAGTGACAATTGGACCTCCCCAAAATTTTTTAATATAAATAAACCATTTGATTCACATTCATGTTTCCAAGTGAAACATATGTTGTCTGAATGCATGCAATAATTTGATCTTGTTGATATCATCTACCAACCATATTTAGTTTTAGACAATTGCAATCACATAGTAGTTACTTTCTTTTAAGTAAAAAATAGCATTGAGAAATGCAATCATTGTAGGATCAAGGGCCCTAGAGGGGGGTGAATAGAGCTTCACAATTCTCATAAAATAGATTAGACCATCAAATTATATCAAGTGCAAAAGCTAAATCATACAACAAATTTGAGGTCCTAACTAGCATGCACAACAAGGAAGAGAGACAATGATAGCATACACTTGGACAAGGTGGTTTAGATTGGTTTCATGTCCTAACTAGGATCAATGTTAATCCACTACGTAGAGGTGGTTAATCTCTAGAATTTGCAATCTTGGCACTCTTATATTCCATCATAAGATTACAAGATAAAACCACATTCATCCAAGGGCTTAGTACCTCAAGAAACGATCTTCAACCTACTGAAGGAGCTTACCCACTCGAGCAAGGAGTCTTCAAACTTCAATCAAGGACTTACCCACTCCACCTTCAACTCTTTAGCCTTCCAGGGATTACCTATCCTTCTTGAGCATCCACCTTGCCTATTTCCTTCACTCAGAGATCTAGATCACCATGCTTTCTTCAACCTTGAAGAATAGCAACTCCTTCTCCTTCACTCAGAGAAGATCTTCAACCTTTTCTTCAATAAGGAAAAGGGGTAGGAATATGGAGGTAGAGAGCTTTACATCAATACAGGGAGTAGCTCTCATACAAGGGAACCTATCTCACTCATACTCACGAATTTGATTTGAAACTAGGGAGAGAAAGGGGCTCAAAGGGTTGCAACACTCTCAACTAAGCTAGGACCAAGCATATAATAAATGAGTAACCTTGGAATGAACTCCAAGAGGTCCTATTTATAGCTGAGGGTGCCCCTTTGAGTTGGGGGACACTTAGGGCTAAAATATAGTCATTTTTTCCTGAGGCAAGGACTCTTTTTTTATCAAATAAGCCACCAACAGTGACAATCACTTTTTATTCAATTTCCGTACTGTGCAATCGGTCGAGTTTCAATAAAGGTAACTCGACCGATCGACTAAAAGACAAAGCCATATTCAAACCATCGGTCGAGTTTGTCCTAGGAAAACATGACCAACTACTGAAAATCGAATTGGTCAGTTACTCGGTCGGTCGAGTTCTGTGAAAACACAACTCGACCGATGCACTCTCCAGAAAATGGATCCAGTGGATCGGTCGAGATTCCAACTCGACCGATGAACAACCTGTGATCAATTTTCTAAAGTGCATCAAAAGTGATTAAAACTTGGAGCAAAGTGTCCCAATCAATTTTCTCATCTTAGTTACAATCCATATCATCAATACAAGTGATTACAAAAATCTTCTAAGGTCATTTACATGGATTTCCTAATTAGCACACTTGTATAGCTTTTGACTTGAACTTTGACAAGCTAGGGCTTGTGAATTTTGATCCTTTTCATGTACCTAACACCTGAAATCAATCTTGAATGCACATATTAGATACATATGAATGGAGTGGTTGTCATTATCAAAATATGGACAATGTATAACCTCTAGGTCAACATTCTCCCAATTTTTGACAATGACAAACCATTCCTCAAACATATTGAAAAGGATATAGAAATTATACCTCTGCCTTGTGAATTAGGGGAGTTTGAGTTTTGAACAATGTGAATTGCTCCCGCCAAATCTATGCTTACTTTTATCCTGCATAGTTAGTTTATCTACACAAAGCAGCTATGGCATACATGTATTATAAGATCCTTTGTAAGTCACATGATAAAATAGATAATTAACAAGAAAAGGATCTCATAAGCAATAAATAGTAGTATGATAAAGAAATAGTCAATATGATTGAGTTTCAAGACATTGAATTTCTCTCCCCCTTTTAACATTATCAAAAAGTGAGGGGGGTAGAAGAGCATATAATCAGGTCTTCTACAAAACAAAATCAAGCAGATAAGCATACACACAATCTCATATCATACATCAACCAGAGACAAAGGAAACATACAAGCGAAGTCATAATCAAAATATGGGAAACAAGGCACCAACTCATAGGATAGAACTGATCAAAGAGTAATAGTGCACATCTCATAGATTACAACTCATAAGCATGTTCTTAGAAAATCAACTACCAACCAGAAGTGATGAAAACTGAAGATAAAAATAGTACAACTCAGATAATGTGCCCATATGTTCTTTATACAAAATAGTCTAGAAAGATATATATGATCAAAAATACTAGACTAAAAACTGAGAAACAAACTAGACATGTAGACTATCTATGTCCACAACATCATCATCATCAGCTCCAGGCTCGTAGTCCTCATCTCCATTTGAAGGTGCAGTAGAAGCACCTTCATCACCGGAGTCACCAGCAAAGCCATCACCATCATCAGATGCATCCTCACCATCACCATCGTTGTCATCAACAACCTCAGAATCAGCCTAGTCAGGCATCTCCTCATCCACAAAAGGACTAAAGCCACAACAAGGCCAACGAGCATTCTGCTCATCCCAAGACTTACCAAGATCATGGAGCTCATTGGCCTGAGGGAAGGAAGGAGTAGAATTAACAAGATTGGCAAGCAGAGTGGCCAAAGGGCCAGCAAGCAACTGAAGGTATATGGGAGCAGAACCACCAATAGAAGATGGTGGACGAGCAGTAGTGGAAGGCTCGGGGGTAGGGTAGTAATGATTGTATGCATATGAAGCATAATCACTACTGAGGAAAGGCTGGAATGTGGGGTAGGGGTGTGCACATGATATGATCATGGTAGACATGATGGAATATAAATCCTAGTGAAGGTGCTCCTGAACCTGTTGGTTGTATGCCTATTGGTGCATCATTTAGCCCATAAGGGTTTCATTGGATACACAAAATGAGGCACGGCTAGGTCAAGGAGGCTACAGAGGTGGAGCTCAGGAAGAGGTAGGGGCAGGGCTAGCAGAGGAAGAGGTTGAGGCTGAGGTATTGGGTGCGGAGGAGGCAAAGACAGGCATATACTTTTGAATTGTGGTCTCACTAATACATACACATTTCCTGGCTAGCTTGTAGTGAAAGTCAGAAAATAGTGATTTCTCAGTGGCGAATTGGAATTAACCACAAATCAGGGCTGGGTAAGGTGGATGGGTGCCTCAGGTGTTCTTACCGGTGTCAAAATAGGTCATGTGGTGTAGAATGTATCGTAACCATTTGATGTTGATGTTTTCAAGGATGCAGTACATTAGAACTGCAGTGTTCTCCACAATATCTATTTGGTTTTTCTTCGGATGGATGTTGCATTTGATCACTAAGGCTAATATACGCTTCCTAAGATTGAGGGAGGAGGAAGGAAGTTTGGTCTTCTTCTTGTATAGAACGTAGGGTTTCTTGAGATAGTGATGGATATCAGGGAGCACTACTATAGAACAGGCCTTTGGCATCAGTTGTTTGTGCCCTTTAAGCAACGGTTCTAAAGCGACGCCTATGTGGGCTCCGCTAAAGGTCGAACTCTTCGGTGTTGATTTTATAACCGATGCCAAAAGGCTTCGCGCCACCGAAAACGTGCCAGCAGGGCATCTATAGATGTTAGTTATTTATAGTAAGCCGACACCAAAAGGCTTCGCGCCAAAAAAAGGGTGCCATCTAGGACACTATCTCTGTCGGTTTGCAACTAAAAAACTGAAGCCATATTCCCAGACACCACGGCTGTGCTTCCCTGCACCGCCGTGTTTAGTACTATAGGCGTCGGTTTTATACTAATAAATGACGCTTTTTCCGCCACAGATGTGCTTTCCTGCACGGTCGGGTTGTTTGTCACATTAGGTGGCAGTTTTTATCCGATAACTGATGCTGTAAGCCTTTGATGACGGTTTTCTATAAATAACTGACGTTTATGTTTTAATTTTTTTTTCTTATCAGTTTGCAGGCCTGCTGTGGCTGGTCAACAAGATGAGAACCTGCAGTTCAGTTATGAACTGTATGTTTACAACATCCATTGATATCAGCCAACAAACATGCCACAAACCTGCAAAATCAACAAATATACTTTTCACACAAGTAGATACATTCAGACATCAATTCTATTCTCACATTCACACATGTAGAAACATTCAAATATATGTAGAAATACTCAGACATGTATAAACATTCAAAAATATTCATTTACAAAATATCATTCAACATCGCTATCAGCATCCCAATTATATTTTACAGTCCCCACTATTTATATGACTCTTTCCCATTCTTCTCTTACTTCATTTAATACTTCCATCATATATGGAGCATGTACATCCTTTAAGTGTTTACCTATAGTGTGGTCAGTTTTAAACACCTGCAAAGAGAATGATGTATATATAAGTAATAAAATAAAAATAAGATTGATATATTTCATACTAACTAATGAGACTATATATAATACCTCATGTATGGTATCGATGTCCAATGCAGCATATTGGATAATCATCTGCATAAATCACATGACATAGTATGCACATGCCCAGCCATTGTCTTGTGTAGCGCACTATAAATTGAAACATACAAAATTTTAAAAAATACGACTAAGCACAGTTCACATAAATAATATATACATTGGAGTCGGGGACCTTTTCTCCAGCCTTTTTGAATGCATCTAAACCCCTACATGTTAATGTAACATAGTAAATTGCATAATTAAATAGTAATGTAATAATAGATGTTAACAGATATAAAAATGAAATATTTTTCACCAGAATAATGGCATTCTCATTACGTGTCTAATTTTAGTATTCAATGTACTCCCCGCAGGATCTAGATAATAAATAGTGAATGTCCTAGGGAGAATAACTAGTAACTCCCAATGCCTACCGCTAGAGGTAAAAAAGTTAAAAATTAATAATTCAAAATCCACAATAAAAATGTAATTTGCTTAAGTCCAAATTATAAGTAAAGTAAACTTACTTGACATTGAATGGAGCAATTATTATCGTCTTCTTTTGCTCACCAAAAATTGTAAAAGCATCTATAAAGTATTATTGAACACTATCAGGGTCTTTAGCTACCATACTAATCAATGATGGAATAAAAAATCCCACATGGTCAAATGAAAATTATTTACATTGATTTTCGACTAAGTAGCTGCAAAACATGTATTACATATGCATTAATATATAAGAAACCAGATCATCAGATCTTACGTACACAAGGTATATGGATGTATAAACAAGATCTCACCTTATCCATGTCTCTATCATTGATGTATTCAACCAATCAAATATAAACAACTCAATAATATCTTGTATAAATAAAGAGCTTTCATATGATTGACCTGCATAATTCGCTTCTAAAGAAACAATTATAGGGAAATGTATATTATGTGCCCGTAGCCAACATGCCATTCCCCTACAAGCAGGACCTAACGGGTATTTTAGGTCAGTTGGAACCCAACTTGGTAATGTAGGATGTGGAGGTGGAGGCCTAGATGCTCCAGGTGTCTTCTTTTTAACATGTATATATAATTTCAGATCAATTGACCTCATATATATACATTAACATTCTAAAGTAATGTAAATTTATCTTACAATTTTAGTAGTGTAGACGACATCTGCTTTGGGCCACAATATCACCCTACCTTCTGCCTCAGCAAGTGTATCAATATTCAGGTGGGCATATGGCAATGTAGCTTCCCTCCAATTGGGGAATACACATATCGGGCTCACACGAACGTAGCCCTGTGGCATTTGAGTCCCGTGAAACGTTGCCCCAGGAAGGGATGGGTAAGCATGTGCCTCTACAACAACATAGTCTTGCATTCTTAAGAGGCATGGCTTCAACGCCTACAAATTTACGTAAAGAATGTTATACATATATACATATCATCTTGAAAACATATCATCTTGAAAAGACTAGCTACAATGTCATAAATAATACTTACAACAGACGTGTTAGGCGGTGGGTCTACAAGATTACTCTCAGTCTGTACATCAGGAGAAGAGTGGGTCGCCATAGGCTGATTGGAAGCCTGAGATGCCTGCCAGCCTTTTTTAATGCATCTAAACCCCTACATGTTAAGTCCTAAGTGATATTAGGTGTTCAAGAACAATCCCAAACCGGGGACTATCCAAGATTTACTCCTAATGAGTAAATCTTGGATGGGTTTCTAGGCCAACAAAATATAACACTAGTCCCTTATCCATAACCCCATTCAACACACAACTCTCTTATAAAAACACTCGTGGATAGCCATAACAACATATAAATGCTTCCTAAATTAACCAATGTATTATTTTATAACACAAATTGTGGTGGGTATAACATAGCAAAAAATTCAACATGTCACAATAGAAACATGTCCTTAACCTAATATTCAAATATTTGTAACAAAACTCGTGATAGAAAATTAAGTAGCATGCCCAATATATAAAAAAAACAACATTTGAATTTGACATAGAGTAAAGAGCTTTTCTATCACACACAGACCTTGCGAATAGACTTACTAAAATAGAACAATTATATGGAACTAATCCCACATTATACACATACTTTTCCTGAGTAAAATAATGTGCACTTCATGGAATTATTAAGATCTGAATATATATAAGTTGTTTCTACCTACTTTGATGGGATTTTATAACATTTGAGTCTTCCATTTAAGGCATTAGATGCATATATTACAGTCCATTGTGTTGAGGATAAGAATCCCAAGTGATACACACGATTGAGAATCTTTCACCATACTAGGAAAATACTATAGCATGTCCTCTCTAAATCTAGGTTCAGCATATAAATCCAAATTAGATACACAACTAGATATTCATTTGGGTGTTAGACATTCATTTAGGTGTTCCTGATAACTCGCTGGTATGTACAACTAGACAACGGTGGCGGAGCAGTACCGGAGGAAGCATACCTTTCAGTAGCGGCGGTGGACAAGTAGGCGAGCAACATCAACGAACCTCCAGCAGTAGTGGTGGTATCCAGTGAGCTCCACAAGCGGCGTGGCGGTCCAGTAGCGGTGGCCGGCGAGCTCCAGAACCAGTGGCGGCAGGGCAGGCAGGTGCAGCGGTGACCGGCGAGCTCCAGAACCAGCAGCCACAAGGCAGGCAGGCGCAGCGGCAACAGGGCAGTGGAGACTAGGGACCGGAGACCGATGTGGAGACCAGGGACCCGAGACGTTGGTGGCGTAGGCAGGGGAGCGGCGGCGGCGCGTAAGGTTGAATGCGGGAAGGTGGGGGTCGAGTCGGGTGACCAGCAGCAACGGCGGCGACAGTAGGAGAATTCTCGTGATGAAACATAAGAAAGGGGAAGAGTCGGGTGATCGCGGGTCTATTAAGTTTGTAAAAGGCATCGGTTGTCTACAAAACTGACACATAAACCTCTTAAGCGTCGATTGATAGTAAAAACCGACGTCCAATTGGACAATCTTTGCCCTAAATTATTTGGCGGGAACCACTATCAGCGTCGGTTATCAAAGGATAACCGACACCGAAATTGGAACTTTTTGCACAAATTTTCATCTTATATAGGCGTCGATTAGTAGTTACCTAGCCGACGCTGAATACAAAGCGGTACCCGTGTCTGGCTGGTCTTCGAATATAGACGTCGGATTTCCTAAATAACCGACGTGGAATGTTATAGGCGTCGATTTTTTTAAATAATTGACGCCCAGAAAAGCGACATTGAATGTTGTTTCTGTAGTAGTGGAGAGTGATTTCATTATGCTTATAGAAACCCTCAGGATCCAAAAGATCGAAGTACTTGTCGTAATCCTTGTGCCAGGTATCATTTTCATCATCTCCGGAAAAGAAGACATTTAGAATATCCTCAGAGATTTGAAATTTCTTATTGACAATCATAGAAGTTAGGATCACTTGAGTATTTGGCGGGGGTACAAGGGTGTCATAATTTCAATGCAAGTTAGCATAGAATTCATGAACTACTTTTGTGCTTGTCATCAAATTGTGAAAGCAGTCATGTTCGACAGCCAGGGCTGAGAGGTGGTGAACGGCTAATAACCTTGCTACTTGGTCTATGCCGGCTTGACACCTAGGGCTAGGCTCAAACAAAGCTCTTAAAGGGAAAGTACTCCGGGGAAGAAGGTCCTTATACCTATTTACAACTTCTATTGAGACAAACAAGGTGTCATCAAAAGGAATCAAGCGGGAAGACGAAGAAGAGGATGGAGCATTGCTAGGGGCGGGTCTCTATCTCCTATGAGAATCCATGGAGGTGAAAAGGAAGAGGAGAAGAGATCAAACGCACCAAACAAGCCACAAAAACCATCCAAACACCAACAAGGAGCAAAAGGAGATGTCTAGGTCACCCTATCTAGGTCGGGAAATGGTTAGGATAGCGAAGGTAAGGATCGAGGGTGAGAGCTTAGGGCTAGAAGAAGAGGAATCGTTTGGCTATTCTCTAGTTGAGAGGGAGAATAGTCGACCGAACCAAACATAGGTTGGCTTCAACCCGCTGATCGGTCAAGTTTTGAGAGTATAAAACTCGACTGATAGGTCCATTTTAGAACAACTCTCATCCACAGATCTGTCGAGTTTGTCCTGGGGGAAACTCGACCGATGGTCAACCTGACCTAAAACCATGAAACTCAATTTCTATCCATATGAATGCTAATTAAATTTATTTTTCAAGTCCATTATGTATATTTAACATACTTAGGCACATATCATTCATCATTGGGTACTATTTAGCGATAAAACAAGCGTTTGCAAAAAATACCCAAAAATATGAGAAAACAAGGCAAATGAGAACATGAAAAAGCAATTTTAGGCATACAAGCATTCTAATATGACCAAGATAGATGCAAGACATATATAATAGATGACTACTTGCTAGAAGCCATGTCAGATTCATCCAAAGCAATTATAAGCAATTTTGATCTAATAAAGTTAAATTTCTCTCTAGCTAGAGGTTTAGTGAAAATGTCTATCAACTGATTTTCTGTGTCCACATGCGTGATATAAATATCTTTTTTGGCAATGTGATCATGAAGAAAATGATGATGAACCTCTATAGTTTTAGCTCTACTATGTAATATAGGATTATAAGAAAGATTGATTGCACTAGTATTATCACAAAAGATAGGAGAAGCATCAAAATGTATGTTAAAGTCTTAGAGCATTTGCTTCATCCATAGGACCCGGGAAAAACAAATCTCGCCTACAATGTACTCAACCTCGGTGGTTGATAATGCCACAATGCTTTGTTTCTTGGAAAACCAAAACACCAAGCATGGTCCTAGAAGGAAGCAAGTGCCACTTGTGTACTTTCTACCAACCAAAGAGACCACGTTATCTGCATTACTATATGCTACAGGAGTAAAGTCCCTTGACTTAGGGTACCATAGACCAAAGTTTTGAGTTTTGTCTAAGTACCTCAAAATCCTCTTAACAGCAATAAGATGTGATTTCCTAGGGCTTGATTGAAAGCTAGCACACAAGCCAACACTAAACATAATATCAGGTCTAGAGGCAGTTAAATAAAGTAAACTTCCAATTGTACCTCTATAGAGATTCTCATCTACCTTCTCACCTTCTTCATCTCTATCAAGTTTGGCGGTGTTGGACATGGGTGTGTCCATCAGCTTCATGTTCTCTATTCCAAAGTGTTTGAGTAGTTCATTCGTGTACTTGCCTTGGTTGATGAAGTTTCCATCTTTGGTTTGCTTGATTTGGAAGCCGAGGAAGAAATTAAGCTCATCCATCATGCTCATCTAAAATTCACTCTGCATAAGAGAACTAAACTCCTTGCAAAGATCAAGATTAGTCCTGCCAAATGTGATATCATCAACATAAATCTGAATGATAAGAAAATTGCTAGAACGGTGTTTTAGGAATAGAGTAGAATCAACTTTGCCTATGACATAGCCAATGTCCAACAAAAAGTTCTTTAATTTCTCATACCAAGCTCGAGGTGCTTGTTTGAGTCCATAGAGAGCTTTTTGTAGCAAGTAAACATTGTTAGGTAGCTTATCATTTTCAAAGCCCGGAGGTTGAGAAACAAATACTTCCTCCTCGATTATACCATTCAAAAATGTACTTTTAACATCCATTTGATATAGCAAGAAATTTTTATAACTAGCAAAGACAAGCAGCATTCTAATAGATTCAAGTCTAGCAACAGGAGCATAAGTTTCATCAAAATCAATACCTTCCTGTTGATTATAGCTTTGTTCCACTAACCTTACTTTGTTCCTTACCACCTTACCATTCTCATCAAGCTTGTTGTGGTAGACCCACTTGGTGCCAATGCTTTTTCTGTCACTTGGTCTTGGAACTAGATTCCACATTTGATTCTTCTCGAACTACTCTAGTTCCTCCTGCATGGATATGATCCACTCATCATCTCCAAGAGCTTCCTTGATGTTCTTTGGCTCCAGCCGTGAGATGAAGGCATTGTCTGCTTGTTCTTTGTTGTAGGCAGCTCGTGTCTTCACCCTCTCAAATGGATTGCCAATGATTTTCTCTTTCGTATGATTCTTTGCGAAGTGAGGAGTGGGATCCTTCTTGTCTTCATCTTCTGCTTCAACCACCTACTTACCTTTGTTGTCGATGTTGAGGTCTTTCAAGATTGGAATTAGATCATCTGCAACATCATTGTCAAAAATATTATTTCTAATGGCATGGTTAGATTCAATAAACTTGACATTAATAGATTCTTCAATTTTAGACAGTTCAATATTGAAAACTCTATAAGCCCTACTTGTAGTGCTATAGCCTAGGAAGAAAGCCTTGTACAATTTCGGATCAGACTTGTAGAGAGAATCCTTCGTGTTCAAAACAAAATAAGGACATCCAAATACGTGAAAGAAGTCGATGGATGGCTTTCTACCACGCCATAACTCATAGGGGGTTTTCTTTAAAGAAGGATGCGTGAAAACTCAGTTTTGCACAAAGCATGAGGTGCTAACGGCTTCAGCCCAAAACTTCTTTGGAGTGTCATACTCTAGAAGTATGGTCCTAGCCATATCATGTAGCGACCTATTCTTTCTCTCTACTACCCCATTTTGCTGAGGTGTACGAGGAGAAGAGAAATTGTGCGAGTAACCAGATTTTTCACAAAAACACTCAAAAAGATAATTTTCAAACTCTCCCTCATGGTCACTACGGATAGAAACAATCTGGCAAGAAGCTTCATTTTCAACTCGTTTACAAAAACTCAAGAAAACATCTAGAGTATCACTTTTAGAAATGAGAAATAACGTCCAAGTATAGTGAGAGAAATCATCGACAATCACAAGACAATACGTGGAACCACGAAGCGTTTGAGTTCTCATAGGTCCGAATAGATCAATATGAACAAGCTCAAGAGCTCTTTTGGTACTTAGGACTCCTTTGGATTTGAAGGAGGACTTGGTTTTCTTTCCCTGTGTACAAGGTTGGCATTCCTCATCCTTTTCAAAATCCAATTTAGGAAGTCCCTTGACCAATTCCTTTTTGCTCAATTTCTTCATTTGATGCATATTCACATGGCCCAACCGACAATGACAAAGAGATATATCATTTGTATCCACAACTAAGCATCTATCAAGTATGGGCTTTAGAGCATCAAGCACAATTACATATAGATTACCATTTCGAGTTCCCTTATATATAACATTGTAAGTGAGGAAATCTAGAAGCAAACATTCTAAAGATGTAAAGATAATAAGAAATCCATTATCACAAAGTTGGCTTACACTTATCAAGTTGTGATGTAGACCATCGACAATCAAAACATTTTTGATACATAGCTCATTGCCTACATCACCCTCACCTATTATATTACCCTTTTTGTTGTCCCTGACGGTCACCGATCCTCCTTTCTTTTTCATAAATTTGTTGAAATGGCTGATTTCACATGTCATATGCTTTGAGCTGACACTATCAACAATCCACCTTCTTTTGACCTGCATGAAGGAAGGATGTCAGTGCCCAACTCAAACTTTGGGATCTGGGGTTATCTTGGGGACCCATTTCATCTTTAGGTTGGTCCCTTTTGGCTTGTAAGGACAATAAGTAGAGTAATGATCATCACATTTACAATGAACACATACCATTGGGTTCTTAGAGCCAGAAATGTCTGCATGAAAGATAGGAGGTTCCATACTCTTCTTCTTACCCTTACTCTTGTTCTTGTTCTTACCTTTAGGAGCAATCCCATCATATCCTAAACCACTAATACGAATTTATTTGGTAGAATGTTCTAGGATAGCATTAAGGGATTTCTTTCCTGTAAGAAACTTTTACAAAGAAGCTTTTAATTTTTAATTAACATCAGTAAGACTAATGATAGTAGAAGATAAACTGGAAAGATCATCTCTAGCATGCAATAGGTCGGCCTCTAAACAGAGGGCTTTAGTATGAAAAGAATCACATTCTAGAGTAGTGCTAGCTACCTCATTACTTGGCAGAAATAGGTCTAGAAGATAGATCATTAACTTAAGCAAGCAACTTAACATTTTCATATTTAAGAAAAAGAATTTCTCTTTGATACACATAAACTTCATTTCTCCTAGCATCATCAATGAGCTTAAGTTCTACATTTTCAATTTTAAGAATATCAATCTCATCTAGGCACTTTTTGTTTTCTTCATTAATATTAGCAATATTCTTAAGGTAGTTACCATTCCATCCATTGTATTGGAGCTCAAGATCAAGAAATTTCCCTTGCAAGGAATCAATACAATCAAGATGTAACTTTTCATTTTGATCAAGAATTTAAATTTTAGCATATAGATCATCGATAATCTTTCCTAGCCTTTTCTTTTTAGATTTACATTTAGTAAAAGACAAACGTCTAGCATTAAGCATATCAATAAGAGATTCTTTAGATAACTCATTCAAGTTGACTTCACTTACCTCACTTACATCATCACTTGTGGAGGCCATGAGAGCAAGGTGGCATTCTCCATCTTCGGAGTTAGAAGAACTTAAGGAAGACTCCTCCCAAGCTGCATGAATTACATCTTTGCTTCTTCTTTCTCTTGTATTTGCCTTCTTTCTTGTACTCCTTGTCTTTCTTGTGTCTGCTCTTGTGGTGGCTCTTCTTGGCCTTGGGGTAGTCACTCTTGTAATGGCCTTTTTGGCCACATTCATAACACCTTGGAGTAGATGAAGAAGACTTCTCTTTGAAGTGTTTTCCCTTGGAGTAGTTTGCTTCATGCTCACTTGAGCCTTCATCTTCACTAGAGGAAGGAGTAGGGGACTTGAGTGCAAGTTTTTGTTACTGACCCATCTCTTCAATTTGAGCTTTGAAGGTTGTATCCTTGATCTTCTTGGACTCCTTCTCTTCTCTCTTTTCTTCTTCTTCTTACTTGTCAAGCCTTGGCTCATGAGCTTGAAGGTTGCCAACCAGCTCCTAGGTTGACAATTCACTAAGCTTGTACACTTCTTCAATGGATATTACCTTGGTCTCCCATCTCTTTGGAAGAGATCTCAAGATCTTGGAGTTGATTGTGCCTTTTTCCATCACACAACCAAGGGTTGCCAATCCATTGATGATCATATTAAGCCTTGTGTACATGTTTCCCACTCTTTCATTCTTGCCCATCTTGAAGATCTCAAGTAGACCACCAAGCATGTAGATCTTGGCTTCCTTTACTTACTCTGTTCCTTCATAGGTGACACATAGCTTGTTCCAAATCTCATGTGTGGTGTCCCACGAGGACATCCAGTTAAACGCAGATGGAGTGAGGGCTGCATAGATGATGCTCAAGGCTTTGGCATTGAACTGAGCTTGCTTCATTTGGGCTTCCGTCCATGTGGATATTTACCCCTTTGGATCTTCATACTTTATATGCACCACCTTCCACATCTGATATCTTACTCCTTGGAGATCGAACTGCATTCTTCTCTTCCAATAGAGGAAGTTGGTGCCATCAAAGACTAGAGGTCGCATGGAGAAACTTCCCTCCAAGTTGAGAGATCCAAGTGCTAAGTCACCCATCTTCTCCTACTTGTGGAAGTAGCTTGGATAAGGCATGCTCTAATACCACTTATTGGATCAAGGGCTCTAGAGGGGGGTGAATAGAGCTTCACAATTCTCACAAAATAGAGTAGACGATAAAATTATATCAAGTGTAAAAGCTAAAGCATACAACAAATTTGAGGTCCTAACTAGAATGCACAGCAAGGAAGAGAGACAAGGATAGCATACACCTAGACAAGGTGGTTTAGAGTGGTTCCACGTCCTAACAAGGAGAAATGTCAATCCACTACCTAGAGGTGGTTAATCTCTAGGATTTGCAATCTTGGTACTCTTATATTTCATCATAAGATTACAAGACAAAACTACATTCATCCAAGGGCTTAGT
The DNA here is from genome assembly GCA_963693085.1 of Alisma plantago-aquatica. Taxonomy (NCBI): domain Eukaryota; kingdom Viridiplantae; phylum Streptophyta; class Magnoliopsida; order Alismatales; family Alismataceae; genus Alisma; species Alisma plantago-aquatica. Next base: position 797,747,336 of record OY856414.1, on the reverse strand, counting down.
ATCTTAAGAAAGGATCTTCAACCTACTGAAGGAGCTTACCCACTTGAGCAAGGAGTCTTCAGCCTTCAATCAAGGACTTACCCACTCCACCTTCCAGTCTTTGTCCTTCCAGGGATTACCTATACTTCTTGAGCGTGTGCCTTGCCTATCTCCTTCACTGAGAGATCTAGATCACCATGCTTTCTTCAACCTTGAAGAACAACTCCTCCTTCACTCAGAGAAGTTTTTCAGCCTTTTCTTCAATAAGGAAAGGGGTAGGAAGATGGAGGTGGAGAGCTTTACATTAATACCGGGAGTATCTCTCATATAAGGGAACCTATCTCACTCATACTTATGAATTTGATTTGAAACTAGAGAGAGGAAGGGGCTCAAAGGGTTGGAACACTCTCAACTAAGCTACGGCCAAGCATATAGTGAATGAGCAACCTTGGAATGAACTCTAAGGGGTCCTATTTATAGCTGAGGGTGCCCCTTTCAGTTGGGGGACACTTAGGACCGAAATATATCCTTTTTTGCCCAAGGCAACGACTCTTTTTTCAATCAAATAAGCCACCAACGGTCACAATCACTTTTTCTGCAATTTCCTTACAGTGCAATCGGTCGAGTTTCAATAAAGGTAACTCGACCGATCGACTAAAAGACAGAGCCGATATTCAAACCATCAGTCGAGTTTGTCCTGGGGAAACTCAACCGACCAATGAAAATTGAATTGGTCAGTTACTCGATCGGTCGAGTTCTGTGAAAACACAACTCGACCGATGCACTCTCCAATAAAATGGATCCAGTGGATTGGTCGAGATTCCAACTTGACCGATCAACAACATGTGATCGATTTTCTAAAGTGCATAAAAAGTGATTAAAACTTGGTGCAAAGTGTCCCAATCAATTTTCTCATCTTAGTTACAAGCCATATCATCAAAACAAGTGATTACGAAAATCTTCTAAGGTCATTTACATGGATTTCCTAATTAGCACACTTGTATAGCTTTTGACTTGTACTTCGACAAGCTAGGGCTTGTGAATTTTGATCCTTTTCATGTTCCTAACACCTGAAATCAATCTTGAATACACATATTAGATACATATGAATGGAATGGTTAAGTCATTATCAAAATATGGACAATGTATAACCTCTAGGTCAACTATCATGATATAGTACATGTGAAGATTCATCATCATCTCCCTATGATTATTTGTCTTAAGTTCTTTATCCCTCTAGGATGTCATGAATATTTACATAACTAAACATGGTAGTTTGGAAAAGAACATGAAAAATATCATTGAATATATCTTTTATTAATGAAGGAATAGTGAGGAAACTATGGAATAAATACAGTTCAGACAAAAAAAATTGGAAGATGGAGACAAAAGCTATACCTCGTCCACAATACATGCAAGTTTGCTCTTTGGACTCAGTTCTAAAATTGCTCCATGTCATGTAAAAATCTGAAAGAAATAGTTTAATTAGAACAAACAACTAGTGCAAAGAAGAACTTTGAGAAATATATGAATATTGTAAAGCGTAAGGGAACCAATGTTCTCATCAACTAAGGAGTCGGCGATGGTAAAGAAAAGGAATTGACATCCTCCTAGTGTATCCTGAATAGCAACCTAATATTTGTTCATGCATAGCCCTAATACTAATTCAATTGACATAATACAAAATTTCTTTAATGGAAATCAAAAATACTGATTCAGAACCCTACAACTCAAGATAACAACCCCATTCAAAATATAACAACAACTCTTCAATGGAAATAAAAAATGAAAACAATTTTATAATAATAAGTAGTTGGTCCAGAGCCTAAAGTATTGAGCTGATTGATTATCTGAGAATGGTACCTAGTGGATGTTATGATAGAGTGATGTGCAATTATACAAGTGTGGAGGTTGTCAAGATTTACAAGGACTAAAATAAATACAATGAGCCTTATTGACACAATATTATCTTGCACCAACATCACTAACAAGACACTGGATAGCTTATAAGAAAAACACACAATCAAGGGAAATCTCAGGCAAGACATCACTTGCCAAGTCTAGCGACTAAAGTTAATTCAAACAAATTCTCACAACAATGATAATATATCGACTAATACTTTAAGAATCAAACAAGTGGTTCAATAGAGTGCTAAAATGAAAACATTTAAATCCAAATATACTATGCTCAATCCTTTAACATTCATTGATGAAATTGACAAAGAAACATGGTCTTTGGGGCTGATCATCCTAATAGAGTAGGATTCAATGTAAAATATTTTCAAAGGAACATGGTCTTTGGGGCTGATCATCCTCATACTCATCTCCATCATTATTTCCAAATTCAGGCCTCCTACCACATCCAACATCCTATAGTAAGGAATTGCTAAATTTTTTATCTTAGCAAATTACTCATTTTCCAATATAAATAGATACAATAAGATCACGTTAGAGTGTCTAACCTGATTCCTCCATTGTGCAAAATTAAGCTCAGTATTAGAAAGTGCTTCAATAGAAAATCTAGCCTCCTTTTTTATGTCCTTGTAGGTTTTTCGAGCTATTTCCATGATGGAAGCTTGTTTCAAAATTTGTCTTGTTACACCACTTCTACAACCTCTTTCATATCCACCATAATGATCACCATACACATGTTCTATCACAGGCATGAAATCACTAAGGTTTTTACTATTTTGCACATTATGTCATTTCTCTTCAGCTTGAACCCCCTCCTATAGTGAGAAATACATTACACATTAGATAAATGTAGAATAACTCAATACATACAAAATAAATACAATAAATAAATAAACCTACCACACATGTCCTAGTCTTTTCATTTGGAAATAAACCTTTCCTATCGGTATGAGAAACTACATAAGTAGCTAAATAAGAAGGGTTTAGACTAGCTACAATCTAAAAAAGAATAAATTACTACTAGTTATATGAGTGTCTAGAGAAATCAAAACATATACCATTTCATATTGCTTCTTCCTTATTGATTTTCTTCCCAATGTGAAGGTAGGTCCAATATGTGCATAATTTTTAGCATTTATTAGTGCCTCTGTAGTTTCTTTATGTGTGCTCCAATAATTCAATAATTTTCCATTGATCTTGACTAACTCTAGATTCCAGTGACATAAGAAGCTCTTCTACACTTCTTTTCATTAGTTGTTTCTTCAAATGAAACCAATGTGTTGAAACCACATTTTTTTTAATTTTGCACCATTGCCTAACACGAAACATGATTGTCTTGATTTGTATTTTAGAACTTGTGAAGTTAAACAATTTCTACTCCAAAAATAGTGAAAATGTTACAAATATTGGACTATTATTAAAAATAAAAAAACTAAAATATAAGAATGTAGAACCATTCAATTACCATGACATCCTCCCACACATCTTCCCTCTTATCTTGGAAGTCACCCCATTCCAAATGTAGTGGAAATGCATCAGTATCCCTATCCTTCACACTGAAAAAGTTTGCCAAGATTGTAGACTCACGATCAACATGCTCATTTTTTAGTGTATTACATTCATGCTTGCTTTTTCCATGTGGAGGCTTCATGGAACGATATCCTGTCCACCCATGACCTTTTCTTTGATGTGTTTCATTTGGAAGTGTGTTATCTACAAAAGCAAAATGTGTTATAACAAAAATTATTTGCAAATGATGTGATCTTTGAGATACATATTTGCAAACTCATGTTCTTCAAAATGATAATCATTACCTAGACCATGAGATGCCCTCGTACATTGATGACTCCTCATTCTAGGTTCGTGTTACACATTTTGATTGTGTTCATCCATGTCATTATTTCTTGAGCATTCTTCTATCTCAACATGTGATGTTAGCCTTTATGTGGATGGCTAGAATAATTAATTTATTGAAATCTTTCTATGCAATGTTTTTTAGAAAAAATAACTCACCAAATTCACAAGTATTTGATCTACTATCAACCTCAGGTTGGCTTGGTATAGTTGGGTCTTGATCTTGAAGGGGGATTGGTATAGTTGTCTCTTTAGCCTCAAGGTTGCTTGACATAGTTGGTACTTCACCTCCAAAACCATCCAATGCATCAGTGGTTGAGGTAGTAGGGATACTGGCTTCACATATATTTATAGAAACCTTGCAAAACATCATGGATCGAGTTGGATTAAAACTCTTAATTAGTTGTTGGTTGGAGATGACAAAAGAAGTGATGTACCCATTACTTATATGAAAATCTTTCATAAGATCTTGATCTTCGATAAATGTAGGAATTGAATTGGTAGGAGCAATCATTTTTTATGCAGTTGGTGAACTGAGAGTCATCTTTTTAGTCCCCATGTTGTTTTTATTACAAATATATTCCATTTTCCCACTTGCTTGAGATGAATAAAAACAATATTATGTTGTTGTTTGGAAACTAAAAATAAAAAGGTTAATGTTTTAGCTACCTTTAAGACATGATTTACCCAAACCTTGTCTATCTTGTGAAGTAGGAATTGAATTACTAATGATGTCAATTTTTCATGTACTTGAAGTGGGAACTGACCTCTTAATCCCTGATCCATTTTTAAAAGAAGTACACAACAATGGAATTTTATTCTACTACAATTTAAAGATAACATACTATTATTTGAAGCTATAATTTTAAAAACAAATAATATATTAGGTACATGTACATACTTATCTCGTAGACATTTTAAAATTCATACCATTAGAATTTGAACTTCATAATAAATGACTCATCATTTGGTTATTAAATCTATAAATCAATCCTTGAATACCCACAACAGTCCATGATTTGCTTTGAGCAGAAGATCTTGTACCCTTTTGATCATCCATTGCAATAAAAAATGGACTCCTCATGTTGCTTTCCCTAGTGTTGTTAGAATTGTGAATTGGACCTTTAAATGCACTGCCATTTGGTGTGCAAGAAGCTGACAACCTTCCCTTTTATTGAGCTACATCAACATCATAAACAATGATGTTCAAAGAGTAAAAATACAAAAAATAATGTGTTATGTAAATGTGTATCTCTTGTACCCCTTTGATTATCCATTGAATTAGAAAATGAATTCTTCATGTCGCTTTTCCTAGGGTTGATAGAATTGTAAATTGGCCCTTGAGATGCACTGCCATTCGGTATGAAAGAAGCGGGAAACCTTCCCCGTTCTTAAGCTACATCAACATCATAAAAAGTGATGTTCATAGAGTAAAAAATACAAAAATAATGTGGTTATGTAAATGTATTTCTCTTGTTCCCCTTTGATTTTCGATTGCATTGGAAAATGAATTCTTCATGTTGCTTTCTTTAGGGTTTTAAGAATTGTCAATTGGCCCTTGACTTGCACAACCATTTTGTTTTCAACAAGATGACAACCTTCCTCTTTATAGAGTTACATCAACATCATAAAAAAGTGATGTTCAAAGATTAAAAACAAAAAAAATCTGGTTATGTAAAATATTTCTCTTGTATCCCTTTGATTCTCCATTGCATCAGAATATGAATTTTTCATGTTGCTTTCTCTACGATTGTAAGAATTGTTAATTGGTCCTCAAGAAGCACTATCATTTTGTATGCAAGAAGCTGACAACCTTCTCCTTTCTTAAGCTAAATCAACATCATAAAAATTGATGTTCAAAGAGTAAAACACAAAAAATTATGTGATTATGTAAATGTATTTCTCTTGTACCCCTTTGATTGTAAATTGCATTAGAAAATGAATTCTTCATGTTACTTTCTCTAGGGTTGTAAGAATTGCCAATTGGCCCTTGAGATGCACTGCCATTTTGTATGCCTCAACATCATAAAAAGTAATGTTCAAAGAGTAAAAACACAAACCATAATGTGGTTATGTATATGCATTTATCTTGTACCCTTTTGATTGTCCATTGCATTAGAATATGAATTTTATGTGTCACTTTTTCTAGGGTTTTAAGAATTGTCAATTGGCCATTGAGATGAACTGCCATTTTGTATGCAAGAAGCCAACAACCTTCCCCTTTCTTGAGCTACATCAACACCATAAAAAGTGATGTTCAAAGAGTAAAAGCACAAAAATAATGTGATTATATAAATGTATTTCTCTTGTACTTCTTTGATTTTCCATTGTATTAGAAAATGAATTCTTCATTTTCTTTCTCCAGGGTTGTAAAAATTGTCAATTGGCCCTTGAGTGCACTCCATTTTGTATGCAAGATGCTGACAACCTTCTTCTTTGTTGAGGCACATCAACATCATAAAAATGTGATGGTCAAAGAGTAAAAACACAAAAAATAATGTGGTTATCGAAATGTATGTCTCAAGCTTTGATTATCCATTGCATTGGAAAATGAATTCTTTATATTGCTTTCTCTAGGGTTTTAAGTTTTGTCAATTGGCCCTTGAGATGCACTACCATTTTGTATGCATGAAGATGACAACCTTCTCCTTGCTTGAGCTATATCAACATCATAAAAAAGTGATGCATAAACAATAAAAATAGAAAAAATGGGATTACGTAAATGTATTAATCTTGTACCTCTCAGATTGTCCATTGCATTAGAAAATGAATTATTCATGTTGCTTTCTCTAGGGTTGTAAGAATTGTCGATTGGCCTTTGAGATGCACTACCATTTTGTATGCAGGAAGCCAAAAACCTTCCCCTTTCTTGAGCTACATTAACATCATACAAAAGTGATGTTCAAAGAGTAAAAACACAAAAAATAATTTGGTTATGTAAATGTATATCTCTTGTACCCCTTTGATTGTCCATTACATTAGAATATGAATTCTTCATGTTTCTATATCTAGGGTTGTAAGATTTTTTCGTTGTCCCTTCAGACCAACCACTCATGTTTGAGTAAGAAATCAATGATTTCCCTTTTTCTTGAACTAGAAAAAATCATAACAAAAATGTTTTTCATAGTAAAAATAAAATTAAATATGCTAGTGTAATATGTTTCTTTCATACCCCTTTGATCAACCATTACATTTGGCACTGAACTTATATGGATAATGCTTTCCCTTGCTTTCTAAGAGCTCTGACTCAATCCTTTAGACCCTGTCCAATTTTTGATGTAAGAAACTAATGGCTTGGTCAATGAGGAATTTGTATTTATCTCATAAATCAATACTATTCGAATAAAAATGAACAAGAAATAAGTTCGCAATTAACAAAATGATTTTTTGGATTAGAAGAGGTAATGACTGGCTATTTTAACCCAAGTCCTCTTTGTGACAAAGTTTTCAACACTTTCTGTGGGCTCCGATCTCCAAACCACGAATTAATCTCGATTTAAACATGTGCGGAAGCATTCGGTAAACAGCGGAAGACCAAAAATCACGAGAAATTAAAACTTTTTGAGACAAGAGCTTGAAACCACAAACCTTTTCTATAAAAAGGATTTAACTGTTTACATCACTAACAAAAACTTCTTGAGTGATTATATACAACATGATACAAAACTTCTCAAAAGTTCATACTCAAAACACTCCAGGACCTGAGAATACAGAGGACACATAGGACAAACTCTATACTACATCATGAAGCAGGTTGGATCTCCACCTGAGATAACTACTGCCCCTGATGCTGCTGGGATTGGTCACCTGAGTTCTTGTCCCTCCGTCTTCGACGACCACCTAAAAAAAATAGAAGTCTACGGGGTGAGACAATTATACGTAATTGCCCCAGCGAGAGTTATAACTCTCTACTAGAAGCTTTATAAACAAAGCGGGGAATAACTAAAGCAATAATAGCCTTCAAGATATTCACTAGCAGTTTTAATGATAAGCAGAGTTCAATCAATATCAAAATATGAGAACCTCTATGTTGTTTAAAGTAACATCAATCAAATAACTCGTAGATAACTCTAACAGATATACTACGATGTTGATTATGTTTTTAAGGGAGTGCAGGGATGCATCTCACCTCTTCGACTGTGCGGTGGGGAATGATGGACTACATGAATCTACATCAACTCCTCTCACCATTTCTCTTTTAGTGAAGGAATGACGGACTACACGAATCTACATCAATTCCTCTCACTAATTCTCTTAATCGGTTAGGTACATTCAGTATTCTTATCATCTTACAATAACACAGCTATATATGAGAATACTTAAAATGTAGCAGGCCTAACTTTTCACAATCATCAGTTATTTCATCTCAAGTCATCTGTCAAGCATGACTTTGATAACATTTATGGCTGTTACAGCCCATAATTACAAAAGATGTCACTCACAGTGCATCAACAAGGGTTACTATTCATAAAGCTTAAGACATGCTTTCAATGAATATATCATGGCATTCCATACCTGGATATGCCCATTATCTTATAACAATATGCAAAGTTCATTAGTATGACATGGCATTCCCTACTTGGATATGTCTATCATCTCATAACAACCTGCATGGTTCATTCAACAGATAATAGCAAACAATTCAACAATTAAGGATGCATTCTCAATTATGGTTTCACATGAAGTTACCCTCAACTAGGGATTTGCAAGGAATCACCCTCAACTAGGGATTCACATGGAATCACTCTCAACTAGGGATTCACAAGGAATCACCCTCAACTAGGGATTTACATGGAATCACTCTCAACTAGGGATTCACATGGAATCACCCTCAACTAGGGATTCACATGGAATCACCCTCAACTAGGGTTAAAAACCCAAAAGTCCTGACAATAGGGGTTTATATACATGTCTAGGGTTTCATGATCTCTCTCTTCCTAAGGATCATACCCTTAAACACCACATGAATTATATTCAAATATGAATTCATGTTAACATCATCTTAAATTGATTAGGTCATATCAACCCTTCAATCAAGAGTATCCAACTCAGCTTAACATAGTGTATCAGGTCATTGGTTCAGTAAGCAATTAGGGATTCATTCCTTAATTGGTACTAGTCCCTTAGATACTTATTAGGGTTCCAACCTTTGTACCTTATTTGTTTATCATTATTATTCACCACTGGGTCGATGGATCATTTATCATCTTGATTCTCAAGATATTCAATCACATTAGACCTCCTTTACATAAAGCACTCAAATGAATTAGAGTTTCCAATGTTGGTTCCTTCAACCATTGAATTCATGGAACCATTCATCAGTTGGACCTACCCTCATACTTCAATTGAGTTAAATAGGTCAACCTTCAACTGATTTGACCCTTAGTTAATCCTCAACTGGTCATTAACTAGGGTTTTATTCAATTGAATTAGGGATTACTATTCATTTTTCATGTCTTCACCCTAAACTTAGGGTTTACTATTCACTCCATGGTGAATTGTACTCATTACATCATCATGGAAGAGAAACATCATCATTAAGGCTCTTACTTAGGATTAAGATCCATTAGATATCATAATTAGGGTTTCCATGACCTCACATAGGTGGGTCATTCCCTAATCATGCACATTCATATGTATATGAAGTGTCTTACTAGAGTTTCCTCCTAAAAAGGGTACTTTCTCTCTCTAGGATACTTTCTTTCTCTAGAAATACTTCCTCTCTCCTCTCACTAGTAGATGGTGACAACACCACTCTAAATCAGGTTGAGATAAGTTTCCATTGGCTAGCATAAGCCGAAACATCAACATCATGTGATTAGGGTTTGCTTAGAACAAGGTTTTACCCTTTTAGACCCCTCAAGGGTATTTTGGTAATTTGCCACATGATCACCATCATGGGTTAACTTACTAATCACATAGTCCCTTAATGACCTAGGTTACCATTAGGGTTTAGATTGAATCACCATTGAACTGATTACATCATCAAATGGTTAAGTACAAACCATCACCAATCTCCAAACGGTTTCAACCTTCAAACGGTTTCAACCACCCAAACGGTCTTGAGACCGTTTGGCCCTCAAACGGTCTTGAGACCGTTTGGATCCAAACGGTCTTGAGACCATTTGGAGGTGAAGACCGTTTGGAAGGGTTGACTTCCAAACCGTTTGGAGCTTCAATCGGGTTGAGGTCGTTTGGACCAATCGACCTTGAGGTCGTTTGAGCTAAAACGGTCTTGAGGTCATTTGAGCCCAAACGGTCTTGAGACCATTTGGTCTCAAACGGTCTTGAGACCGTTTGGACCCAAACGGTCTTGAGACCGTTTGGTCCAAATGGGCTCAAACCGTTTGGACCTCCAAAGGGGTTCAAAGGTCACCAAAGTTCAAGGATATGTATGTTGAAGCCCTCAATTGGCTAAAGCTATGCTAACCACTTATAAATTGAGCCAATTAGGGTTAGCCTTAACCACTTAGACATCAAGTTGACACTCAATTGTAAACCAATTAGGGTTCAATCGTCCTCAATTAGGGTTCCAAGTGGATTGGTCATCAATGTTCAACAATGTGAATCAATTCAAGGTTGAACCTATCAATTGACCTCCACTTGGGCTCAAACTTGGCCCAAACGGTCTTGAGGTCGTTTGGACATCATCCAAACGGTCTTGAGACCGTTTGCCCAAAGTTTGACCAAAATCCAAGTCGTTTTGACTAAGGTTGAAATCCAATTAGGTCAAAATCAGCAATTTTCAACAATGCATCAATTTCCTACAATTGGACCCTCAAACCATTAGATTAACTCAACCCTAGACCTTCAAACGGTCTTGGGTTGTGCCCAAACGGTCTTGGGACCGTTTGGTGGAATCCCCAAACGGTCTTGAGACCGTTTGGGTCCTTCAACCCAAAACTCAACAAGATCTATACTTAGAAAACAGCAATTTGATTGTTTCACTAACCCACTGTAATTGGGCCCTCAATTGGTCAATTACCTTAACCCTAGACCTCCAAACGGTCTTGGGTTGACACCAAACGGTCTTGAGACCGTTTGGATGAGTTCCAAACGGTCTTGAGACCGTTTGCTCATCCATCCTTTGGACTTTAGTGAAAATTCATCAAGGTTTGATCTATTGAGTTGATCATCACATCAATACTTAATTGCAATATGATTTGGTGCCTTTGGACCTTCAATTGATCAACTATACTTGACCCCAGACCTCCAAACGGTCTTGGGGTGACCCCCAAACGGTCTTGAGACCGTTTGGGTGATTCCCAAACGGTCTTGAAACCGTTTGGGCTAAGCAACCCAAAATCTCAACTTAACTCATAGGAGATTCAGCACTAATTTCAATTAGGGTTTGCCCTATTAATCATCCTTCAACTCATGACTCGTTTGGAATTAATCCATAAAATTTGGTGAGTCGTTAATTAACATCATTATGAACAGTAATCCCAAACGGTCAGCGTTTAGTCAACCATCTTAAACGGTCTTGAGACCGTTTGCCCAAAAAGGGCAAATTAAACAGATTGCAAATCAGAATTTAGTTCAATTCGTTTTGCTAATTGATTTGCTCATATCTCACGATTCCTTTGGAGTTAACCTCTCAAATTTCGTGGGTGATTAACCTACATAATTATGAACAAGATTCCCAAACGGTCTTCGCTTGGTCAACGGGACCAAACGGTCTTGAGACCGTTTGCCCTCAAACGACCCTGAAACCGTTTGCCCACCAAACGGTTTGAAACCGTTTTGAGCAATAGGTGGAGGTCGTTTGATAAAGTGAAAATCTGTGGATAAGCATAGGAATTAACGCCCTTATCTTCCACCTTAAGAACAGTAGCAGTTCTTCACGTTTTTGCTTGCAAGGATGCAAGGGAAGATAGGGAAGAAGAAGATCTATCAACTATATGCATAGAAAAGATGTATAATCAAAGCATAAAGTTTAGAGTTATAAAACCCGCCTAAAGCTTGCTCCTTGAGCTCCAAGCTTTCGAGTTCCAAGCCTTTAATGGCGTCCTAGAAGCTCCACAGGTCGGCCAAGGTGAATCCTCCAAGGAAGGTTGAGAAGAGATGGCTAGAAAGATGGAGCTAAGTGAGCTAGCCATGAATTTGACCTTAAATCCGAGTTTCATCCAAGAATTGAGCAAAAAGGAAGGATCCAAACCTACCTTGCACTCCCTTGTTCGTCCTCCTGAGCTCCAGAGCTCTCCTTAGTCGGTTTGAGAATGAGAGGGAGTGAATGAAACAGGAGCAAGGTCGTTTGCTCGTTTGCAAAGGAAAAAGCTTTTATAGCTTTAGCCTATTTTCTACTACAAGGACCTTTCAAATTCAAAATTCACATCTAGGTCCCTCCTTGTTCAAGGGCACGTCCAAGCCCATCTAATCTTATGCAAATCTCAAGAAAACTCAAGATCTAAGGGTAAAGGAATCCAACCTTCAACTAGGGTACATACATGAAAGGGTTTTGTACCCATTTTAGGTGATTTCTATCACAAAGATCATTTTTCTCATCTGATTAGTGAATGATGTATCTCCTTCATCATTTCTACTCTAAATGATGACAAGAGTCATAGAAGATGTTCTAGATGGTGAAAATTACAAGTTGGACCCCTCAATTTGGGTAAATTGCACTTTACCCCAAATTAGGGTTTCTGAGCATGGGGATTGCTTCCACAGCTGCACCTTGGTGCTCAAGCTTGGGAAATCCCTCAAACTTTATCATAGACATATTCATGATGTCTTAACATCAAAAGAACATCTTATCTTGTGAAATTTGCAAGTTCAACCCTTAAACTGGGTAATTTGCACATAGGTCCCTGCATACAACACAATGCTACATCTTTATACAAAAAGGAGCAAAATCGAAAGTAAATGTTCCTGAGGAACTTAATTTCATGCCAGGGAGTGTTCACAAGTATAATAATTACCTATTTAGGCAAAACTTCTAGGGTTAGCTCATAACCCAGGTCAGGGGTGTTACAAATCATAAACCCCTAACAAGGATTTCGTCCCCGAAATCTCAGACAAAAGGAGGAACAGAGTATTCATTAATCATGCCCTCAAGTCTCCACATATTATCTTAATATTATGGAGGTATTATGAATTCTGCCATTCCACACAAGGCTCTTTTCACTAATTCACCCTTACCAATGTTTATGCAGAGCATAAACCCCTAACATATGATGTCCATATTATTGGGAAGAAGAAGCATAAAAGAACATACTTCTATCATTACCCAAGAATATTTATCAAAAGGAACAACATATATATCATACAAGGATAATTTACTCAGTAATCCTTTACAACTTTATGTAATTGGGATAGTTCACACAGTTTTTCTTATTAATTGGAAATGCCACATAGCTTTTCCCTCTTTGATTGGGAATGACACATAGCTCTTCCCTTTGGGAATGACACATAGCTCTTCCCTTTGGTTATTTGGGAATGACACATAGCTCTTCCCTTTTTGTTTGTTTGGGAATGACACATAGCTCTTCCCTTTGGGAATGACACATAGCTCTTCCCTTTGGGAATGACACATAGCTCTTCCCTTTGATTGTTTGGGAATGACACATAGCTCTTCCCTTTTTGTTTGTTTGGGAATGACACATAGCTCTTCCCTTTGGGAATGACACATAGCTCTTCCCTTTGGGAATGGCACATAGCTCTTCCCTTTGATTGTTTGGGAATGACACATAGCTCTTCCCTTTTTGTTAAATCATATTTCTTATTTCATGATACTCATTAGATTGTATCAGAATGATTGCTTGATCAGGGCAATCAAAACGATATCCATCTAGGAGTTTCCATACTCACTTTATCATCAATATCTGTATACCTGGCCAGGGTTTACAAATACTGAGATCAAGTAGTATGCACTTATATACTGTCTCATTCCTCACTTTTCATATCCTTATACACACAAGATTTTCCATTTCTATATTTCCTCCAGGCATCATTTATAAATCTCATCTTTTGACATACCGATAAGAGAGATTATTAAACTTTTTAAGGAACATTGAGTGAGATATAAGTTCTCATCTCCCTTGTGTCCTTATAAAACTAGTCAAAATAATTTCAAAAACACTATTTTCACATTTTTTAATCACATAGAAACATGAAAATGAAATATTAGAATGACTTTATTTCCTCTGACCTGCCCGGGACGTCTGTCCACGTCTTCTATTGTCACTAGAAAACTGCCTCCTTTGTGATTCTTGTTGACTCTGCCCCTGAGGTTGAGTCATCATAGGATTCCCGTCTGGACAGTCTTTTACCAAATGTCCCGGTTGTCTGCATTGATAACAGATTCTAGATATAGCATAAGGTCGGCGAGGTCCAGACACCGATGTTGATGCTATAATGGAGGCCTTCTTTGGAATATAACTAAGATCCCCATCCCTACTTGGAGACCACTCAGTCTGAGAACTAGTTCTGGATGGTGGAGGGTTAGGTGTAGAGGATCTAGACTTCTTAAAGTCCATAGATAAAGAACCCTGGAATTGTGGATATCTTTTCTGGGTTTGCCTCTTCTCAACCACAGATCTTTCTATCCTTCGGACTGATTCAACGAAGGTAGAGAATCTGTCTCGGTTCTCTAGGGCAGACACTGGGGTAGACATGTCAGCATTCAAACCCCTCTCGAATCTCCTGATTCTCTCTTCTTCTGTGGCAGCCATGTGTGGACAAAACCGCAACAGCTCCATGAACTTAGCTTCATACTCGCTAATGTTCATCATACCCTGTCTCAGTCTCTCAAACTGAGATATTTTCTCATCTAGGAAGGTCTTCGGGAAATATCTTTGGACAAATTCCCACCTAAAGTCTTCCCATGAGATTTCTATTCCAGGTCTCTTCTGCTCTTCCATGGTCCACCAGTGACCAGCACTTCCTTTGAGAAGATAGACAGCATGTCTAACCTTCTCAACTTCAGGGATGTTCAGGATCCTGAAAGCCTTTTCCAGCTCTGTCATCCACTGATCAGCATCTGCGGGGTCAGCAGTCCCATGGTACTCGGTAGCTCCAACGCGACGTAGTCGCTCGAACGTCTTCCTGATACCTTGGCTCTCTGGTTGGACAGGTGCCCTAGGTGCAGGCATAGGCAACCTGTCGGTTATATGTGTTATGGCAGTCATAAACTGCCCAAACACAGTCGGGACTGCTGGATTACCCATATCAGCTGGGTCAAACTGGGGCGGCTCTCTAAGTTGTCCTGGTACAGGCTGTTCCACCTCTGGTACTCTTGCACCGCCTTGAGGTGCACTAACACTACTTTCTCCCACATACTCATCATGTGGCATTGACATCTTAAGTATCTTCTTCTCCTGAGGAGTAGAAGACTCTATTAGATAAGGAAGGAATACTAAAGATAGACTCGACTTCCTATGTCCTATGCCTCTGTAGACTCGGCGAACCTAGAGCTCTGATACCACTTAATTGTGGGCTCCGATCTCCAAACCACAAATTAATCTCGATTTAAACATGTGCGGAAGCATTCGGTAAACAGCGGAAGACCAAAAATCACGAGAAATTAAAACTTTTTGAGACAAGAGCTTGAAACCATAAACCTTTTCTATAAAAAGGATTTAACTGTTTACATCACTAACAAAAACTTCTTGAGTGATTATATACAACATGATACAAAACTTCTCAAAAGTTCATACTCAAAACACTCCAGGACCTGAGAATACAGAGGACACATAGGACAAACTCTATACTACATCATGAAGCAGGTTGGATCTCCACCTGAGATAACTACTGCCCCTGATGCTGCTGGGATTGGTCACCTGAGTTCTTGTCCCTCCGTCTTCGACGACCACCTAAAAAAAATAGAAGTCTACGGGGTGAGACAATTATACGTAATTTCCCCAGCGAGAGTTATAACTCTCTACTAGAAGCTTTATAAACAAAGCGGGGAATAACTAAAGCAATAATAGCCTTCAAGATATTCACTAGCAGTTTTAATGATAAGCAGAGTTCAATCAATATCAAAATATGAGAACCTCTATGCTGTTTAAAGTAACATCAATCAAATAACTCGTAGATAACTCTAACAGATATACTACGCTGTTGATTATGTTTTTAAGGGAGTGCAGGGATGCATCTCACCTCTTCGACTGTGCGGTGGGGAATGATGGACTACATGAATCTACATCAACTCCTCTCACCATTTCTCTTTTAGTGAAGGAATGACGGACTACACGAATCTACATCAATTCCTCTCACTAATTCTCTTAATCGGTTAGGTACATTCAGTATTCTTATCATCTTACAATAACACAGCTATATATGAGAATACTTAAAATGTAGCAGGCCTAACTTTTCACAATCATCAGTTATTTCATCTCAAGTCATCTGTCAAGCATGACTTTGATAACATTTATGGCTATTACAGCCCATAATTACAAAAGATGTCACTCACAGTGCATCAACAAGGGTTACTATTCATAAAGCTTAAGACATGCTTTCAATGAATATATCATGGCATTCCATACCTGGATATGCCCATTATCTTATAACAATATGCAAAGTTCATTAGTATGACATGGCATTCCCTACCTGGATATGTCTATCATCTCATAACAACCTGCATGGTTCATTCAACAGATAATAGCAAGCAATTCAACAATTAAGGATGCATTCTCAATTATGGTTTCACATGAAGTTACCCTCAACTAGGGATTTGCAAGGAATCACCCTCAACTAGGGATTCACATGGAATCACTCTCAACTAGGGATTCACAAGGAATCACCCTCAACTAGGGATTTACATGGAATCACTCTCAACTAGGGATTCACATGGAATCACCCTCAACTAGGGATTCACATGGAATCACCCTCAACTAGGGTTAAAAACCCAAAAGTCCTGACAATAGGGGTTTATATACATGTCTAGGGTTTCATGATCTCTCTCTTCCTAAGGATCATACCCTTAAACACCACATGAATTATATTCAAATATGAATTCATGTTAACATCATCTTAAATTGATTAGGTCATATCAACCCTTCAATCAAGAGTATCCAACTCAGCTTAACATAGTGTATCAGGTCATTGGTTCAGTAAGCAATTAGGGATTCATTCCTTAATTGGTACTAGTCCCTTAGATACTTATTAGGGTTCCAACCTTTGTACCTTATTTGTTTATCATTATTATTCACCACTGGGTCGATGGATCATTTATCATCTTGATTCTCAAGATATTCAATCACATTAGACCTCCTTTACATAAAGCACTCAAATGAATTAGAGTTTCCAATGTTGGTTCCTTCAACCATTGAATTCATGGAACCATTCATCAGTTGGACCTACCCTCATACTTCAATTGAGTTAAATAGGTCAACCTTCAACTGATTTGACCCTTAGTTAATCCTCAACTGGTCATTAACTAGGGTTTTATTCAATTGAATTAGGGATTACTATTCATTTTTCATGTCTTCACCCTAAACTTAGGGTTTACTATTCACTCCATGGTGAATTGTACTCATTACATCATCATGGAAGAGAAACATCATCATTAAGGCTCTTACTTAGGATTAAGATCCATTAGATATCATAATTAGGGTTTCCATGACCTCACATAGGTGGGTCATTCCCTAATCATGCACATTCATATGTATATGAAGTGTCTTACTAGAGTTTCCTCCTAAAAAGGGTACTTTCTCTCTCTAGGATACTTTCTTTCTCTAGAAATACTTCCTCTCTCCTCTCACTAGTAGATGGTGACAACACCACTCTAAATCAGGTTGAGATAAGTTTCCATTGGCTAGCATAAGCCGAAACATCAACATCATGTGATTAGGGTTTGCTTAGAACAAGGTTTTACCCTTTTAGACCCCTCAAGGGTATTTTGGTAATTTGCCACATGATCACCATCATGGGTTAACTTACTAATCACATAGTCCCTTAATGACCTAGGTTACCATTAGGGTTTAGATTGAATCACCATTGAACTGATTACATCATCAAATGGTTAAGTACAAACCATCACCAATCTCCAAACGGTTTCAACCTTCAAACGGTTTCAACCACCCAAACGGTCTTGAGACCGTTTGGCCCTCAAACGGTCTTGAGACCGTTTGGATCCAAACGGTCTTGAGACCATTTGGAGGTGAAGACCGTTTGGAAGGGTTGACTTCCAAACCGTTTGGAGCTTCAATCGGGTTGAGGTCGTTTGGACCAATCGACCTTGAGGTCGTTTGAGCTAAAACGGTCTTGAGGTCGTTTGAGCCCAAACGGTCTTGAGACCGTTTGGTCTCAAACGGTCTTGAGACCGTTTGGACCCAAACGGTCTTGAGACCGTTTGGTCCAAATGGGCTCAAACCGTTTGGACCTCCAAAGGGGTTCAAAGGTCACCAAAGTTCAAGGATATGTATGTTGAAGCCCTCAATTGGCTAAAGCTATGCTAACCACTTATAAATTGAGCCAATTAGGGTTAGCCTTAACCACTTAGACATCAAGTTGACACTCAATTGTAAACCAATTAGGGTTCAATCGTCCTCAATTAGGGTTCCAAGTGGATTGGTCATCAATGTTCAACAATGTGAATCAATTCAAGGTTGAACCTATCAATTGACCTCCAATTGGGCTCAAACTTGGCCCAAACGGTCTTGAGGTCGTTTGGACATCATCCAAACGGTCTTGAGACCGTTTGCCCAAAGTTTGACCAAAATCCAAGTCGTTTTGACTAAGGTTGAAATCCAATTAGGTCAAAATCAGCAATTTTCAACAATGCATCAATTTCCTACAATTGGACCCTCAAACCATTAGATTAACTCAACCCTAGACCTTCAAACGGTCTTGGGTTGTGCCCAAACGGTCTTGGGACCGTTTGGTGGAATCCCCAAACGGTCTTGAGACCGTTTGGGTCCTTCAACCCAAAACTCAACAAGATCTATACTTAGAAAACAGCAATTTGATTGTTTCACTAACCCACTGTAATTGGGCCCTCAATTGGTCAATTACCTTAACCCTAGACCTCCAAACGGTCTTGGGTTGACACCAAACGGTCTTGAGACCGTTTGGATGAGTTCCAAATGATCTTGAGACCGTTTGCTCATCCATCCTTTGGACTTTAGTGAAAATTCATCAAGGTTTGATCTATTGAGTTGATCATCACATCAATACTTAATTGCAATATGATTTGGTGCCTTTGGACCTTCAATTGATCAACTATACTTGACCCCAGACCTCCAAACGGTCTTGGGGTGACCCCCAAACGGTCTTGAGACCGTTTGGGTGATTCCCAAACGGTCTCGAAACCGTTTGGGCTAAGCAACCCAAAATCTCAACTTAACTCATAGGAGATTCAGCACTAATTTCAATTAGGGTTTGCCCTATTAATCATCCTTCAACTCATGACTCGTTTGGAATTAATCCATAAAATTTGGTGAGTCGTTAATTAACATCATTATGAACAGTAATCCCAAACGGTCAGCGTTTAGTCAACCATCTTAAACGGTCTTGAGACCGTTTGCCCAAAAAGGGCAAATTAAACAGATTGCAAATCAGAATTTAATTCAATTCGTTTTGCTAATTGATTTGCTCATATCTCACGATTCCTTTGGAGTTAACCTCTCAAATTTCGTGGGTGATTAACCTACATAATTATGAACAAGATTCCCAAACGGTCTTCGCTTGGTCAACGGGACCAAACGGTCTTGAGACCGTTTGCCCTCAAACGACCCTGAAACCGTTTGCCCACCAAACGGGTTGAAACCGTTTTGAGCAATAGGTGGAGGTCGTTTGATAAAGTGAAAATCTGTGGATAAGCATAGGAATTAACGCCCTTATCTTCCCCCTTAAGAACAGTAGCAGTTCTTCACGTTTTTGCTTTCAAGGATGCAAGGGAAGATAGGGAAGAAGAAGATCTATCAACTATATGCATAGAAAAGATGTATAATCAAAGCATAAAGTTTAGAGTTATAAAACCCGCCTAAAGCTTGCTCCTTGAGCTCCAAGCTTTCGAGTTCCAAGCCTTTAATGGCGTCCTAGAAGCTCCACAGGTCGGCCAAGGTGAATCCTCCAAGGAAGGTTGAGAAGAGATGGCTAGAAAGATGGAGCTAAGTGAGCTAGCCATGAATTTGACCTTAAATCCGAGTTTCATCCAAGAATTGAGCAAAAAGGAAGGATCCAAACCTACCTTGCACTCCCTTGTTCGTCCTCCTGAGCTCCAGAGCTCTCCTTAGTCGGTTTGAGAATGAGAGGGAGTGAATGAAACAGGAGCAAGGTCGTTTGCTCATTTGCAAAGGAAAAAGCTTTTATAGCTTTAGCCTATTTTCTACTACAAGGACCTTTCAAATTCAAAATTCACATCTAGGTCCCTCCTTGTTCAAGGGCACGTCCAAGCCCATCTAATCTTATGCAAATCTCAAGAAAACTCAAGATCTAAGGGTAAAGGAATCCAACCTTCAACTAGGGTACATACATGAAAGGGTTTTGTACCCATTTTAGGTGATTTCTATCACAAAGATCATTTTTCTCATCTGATTAGTGAATGATGTATCTCCTTCATCATTTCTACTCTAAATGATGACAAGAGTCATAGAAGATGTTCTAGATGGTGAAAATTACAAGTTGGACCCCTCAATTTGGGTAAATTGCACTTTACCCCAAATTAGGGTTTCTGAGCATGGGGATTGCTTCCACAGCTGCACCTTGGTGCTCAAGCTTGGGAAATCCCTCAAACTTTATCATAGACATCTTCATGATGTCTTAACATCAAAAGAACATCTTATCTTGTGAAATTTGCAAGTTCAACCCTTAAACTGGGTAATTTGCACATAGGTCCCTGCATACAACACAATGCTACATCTTTATACAAAAAGGAGCAAAATCGAAAGTAAATGTTCCTGAGGAACTTAATTTCATGCCAGGGAGTGTTCACAAGTATAATAATTACCTATTTAGGCAAAACTTCTAGGGTTAGCTCATAACCCAGGTCAGGGGTGTTACACTTTCCTTCTATGAGATATATTCAAAATACATATTTGAAGGTTGATTGAAATATAAAATTAAGAAAATTAATGTATTGATTACCTAGAAGTGCATCTTTCAATTACTCATGACCATGTGCTACAAAAGGAACTGAATTGTTGGGATTTTCCCTTCTCTTATCTCTATAGAAGTATTTAACTTAGATCATTTCAGTTTTGAATATGAAATAATGATAATATAAATCAAATACCTTCAGTACCATTGCCACTTTTGTTACTTGAATCGAACACTTTATACTTTGAATGAGCTACAATTTAATGAAACTATAAATAAATATGGAAATGAAAGTATAAAAAATTGCATCAATCACCTATGTCATCATCTTTTTGAACAATATTTTCTTGGCACTTAGTAGGATTATCTTTGCCTATTTTTGTCTTTCGTGGTGCGCCTAAACTAAAACATACCAAAACTTGGACATTTTATCTTTTTTTTGGGATCTAGATATTAATTATTATTCATACCACTCTCTAGTGCAGTCATAATTGAGTTCAAATGGACATTTATGTCTGGAAACAACCATGGAGGTTTAACATAAGTAAAAGTACATGGACTAAACTCAGAAAGGGAGTGTTTTTCTACTGCATCCGCGACTTTGTTCAGCTCCCGAGGAATATAAAGCAAGGCGAGCTGACAATGTGCTTGGATGAGTTGGAATTGTCTCCAGTGGGACTGGAGTTTTGGGATAGGCATCTTGTTGCTGGCGAGGAGTCTGACTATTGTAATGGAATATGAAAGTATGGCTGCATGTGTTATACCCGTATCTTGGCATAGCTTGCTCGCAAGGAGGATCACGTGGGACTCAGCCTCCAGCACAGAAGTTGAGAAGAAGGGTACCCCCATACCTTCTAGGCAGTGTCCACTGTAGTTGACGAGGTGAATCCCTGCGCTCGCCTGTTTGGAACCACGACTGAAGGCCGCATCAGCGAAGGCAATGGCCGAGTAATCAGTGAGTGCTGCAGTTGCATGGATAGGCTGGCAGCTAGGCCGAGGAGGAATCCTGGATGGGAGGTGCACTATAGAGCATGTTCTCTCCTTAATGAAATCGACACTGCGTTGAATGTTGAAGGGGCGGTTGTTATGGACTTTATCATTCCGCGCATGCCAGAGATGCCATACAGTCACGATGTTTTGGATTTCCCTTGGGTCCTTATCATTGCTGGGAAGAATGAGAGAGATCCAGTCATCCTCGTCTATGTTGAAGAAGGGATCCATCCTACCCAGGCTTGTCCACACTTGCTTACTAGCTTGAAAGTCACGTAAGCAGTGTAGGATAGTTTCAGGGGCATTGTTACAGATTGTGCAGGTAGTGTCAATGTCGAAATGGTGCCTATGCTTTTCAACGTTCGTCAGGAGTGCCCGGTGTTGAGTCAGCCATGCAAAGATCTTTAGACGTTCTGGGATGTTGAGGCGCCAAATAGCTTCCCAATTGCCTGGGGTGCTGACATTCTTCTCGTCTCTAATCCAGTTATAAGTTGTGGATGTTGTGAAGAGGTCGGAGTCCTCGAAAGGCCACACCCATGTGTCTTCCCCATGGTTGCAGATTGGTGGTAGAATGGACTGGATTCTATCCCCAATGTCGTGGGGAAGGAACTGGTTTATGAATGAATGATCCCATTTGCCATTATCTAGATGCAGGGATTGGACAAGGAGGTCTTCAAGGTCATGAGGGATAGTCCAGGAAGGGTATAGACCCTTGACAGACTCACCATGAATCCAATTGTCAGACCAGACATTGGTAGACTTGTCGGAGATGACAACTTTATGGCTGACATTCAGAACCAAGGCCATGTTCTTTTTAAAAAAGGCCCAGGCTGATGAGCAAGGCTTCTTACTGATGGTGTTATTTCACATGTATTTTTCTTTCATTATACAGACCCAGGAAGCAGGGTGATTGCAGAGGAAAAGCCAGACGTTCTTGAGCATGAGAGCATTGTTTTGATCATGGGCATCTTTTATACCAAGACCACCCATGCTCTTAGGGGAGGTGATCTTCTTCCAGGAGACTAAAGACAATTTCTTTTATTCACGGCCACCGGACCAGATGAAGTCTTTGACTTGTTTGTTGATGCACATAGTCTCGGTGAGAGCTTGACAGTTTGCATGGTATAAGCTGGAATGGCTTGCAGGGTTGATTTTGCCAGAGTGACACAGCCTGCTAGGGAGAGACTTCTCGCAGACCAGTTGGTCATCCGCTCTTTGATGGTTCTAGTGATCTGTTGATGGGTTGTACGATTGAGTCTGTGGTGAAGGATAGGAACACCAAGGTATCGGCCCTCTTTCCAAGATTTCCCTTTCTTTTCTATCCTTTTTGGCTTTTATTTTCAATTTGTGGAAATAATAGTGGTTTGGTGAACATTTGTTCATTATTATTGTCAACATATGTGTTTATGCACAAATACCTTAGTAAATATTTTAATAAGGGTCTAATATGAAAATTTACCACTTATGCAAGATAATGGTAAAATAATTCGTTCTATATCATTCCTTAGCCCTATGGAGCAAGGAAGAGAAAAAGGAATGAATAATAATGCTTTAAACATGTTATAGAATTATTTAATATGAGAAATAGTGGAAATTTTGGATAATGGATTAAAATTCATAAAAGGAAGACTAATTCGTTAGAAAAAAAACTTGAGATTTGTTTTCCTTGGGTTTTGACTTTGCTTAAACTGCAAGTTTCACAATTTTAGAAAATTAATAATTATCACTGCATTAATTAGAATTGGTAAATATGAGTTTTTCTCCAAATTAATAACTAAATTATTAAACGACTTCAAAAGTGGAAAAAAACCTCAAATTCATAATATACATGTCAAAATGAGTCTATCTATAAATTTTCATCTAATTTGAACAGTCTTAAATATTTTATTTTATTTAGGAGAGAGAAAATGATTTAAAGACAAAAAATATTAAATTATGTTAAAAAATTAATTAATGTCAAAATTGTGCTCGTCACATTTAGTATTGCTTATAAGCCAAGTTTCATATTGTTAGAAAGTTTCTAGATGCTTCTTATTAATTAAAAGGATAAAATAAGTTATAATATTTAAATGTATTAAATAAAATAATAAAGTCTTCAAAAAATAAAATAATGATCGCATCCTAAAATTGACATTTGATTCAATTTTCACTCAATTTGGGAAATATTTCATGAGAAGGTAAATTTAGGAGAGAGAAAGTGTGTATAACCTTCAAATCATTAATTAAAATAACAAACAACTTCAACAAATAGAAATAATGGCAAATTCAAATCCAACACACTTAATATGACTTATGGTGAAGTTTCATTAATTTTGGATAATCCTAGAGTCATTAATGCAGGAGTAAAGAGAAAATAAGATTTGCTTAATTAATAAATCAAAAGTCTTCAAAAGGAAAATCTAATTCTATATTTGGATTCTACATACTCAAATTAGCTCAGGTGTCAAATTTCATAAAATTGGGAATTCATTTACACCCTTAAATAAGGAAAGAGAAAAAGTTAAATACTTGTATGAAAAACTTTAGTCCTATTCATATTTGGGAATCACATTAAATGTCACAATTGCTTTGATCTAGCACATGCAATCTGAGTCGTTGGATCAGTGATCCAAGGACAATCGTGTATCTTCAAAGTCACGCATCCGTGAATAGTGTAACTGTGGAAAGTGGGATTTTCAAATCAAATTTTCTCACTCATTTCTTAATGAAATTGCACGATTTTGTCGCCTATCAGTTGCACTTAAGATTTCACATCCAATTAAATGTTATTTGTGTTGTTTGGTCAAGTTTTTAGGAAATGCCCAAATATCCTACGTGGAGCTTCACAACAATTTTCCTCTTCTCTGTTCCCCACACACCCGCCTATATATACCACTCCATAGATCTTTATCACCCTCCATTGAGCCTTCCCCCTCTCTCAATTTCTTTGTTGCTCTTATTTTGGGCTGCCGCCGATTAAGTTTCTTCTCCAAGCTTGTAGCGCCTCCTTCTCCCTCCTTCGTGCATCTCCGGCCAAATTGTTGGTATAGGTGAGTTAGGATTGGTCTTCTCTTTCTCTCTTTTCTCTTTCTTTTGATTTTGGTCGAGAATCTCAAATTTTCCCAATTTCCTGGGTGCTCTAATGCCATCCATGGTGTGAACCACGAGGGAGACAACCCCTCATGTCATTTTACCAGTTTGCCCTCGCCCCTATCTTTCTTCTCCCTCTGTCCTTGTGTGGGGGTACCACCGTCTTTTGGCTTTTTTTGTCCCTTTGACCACATATGACTGGGCATGGGACCGGCTGAGTTGGCCAGTGGCTATTGGGCCAACTCAACGTGGCCCACCCCTCTCCCTCTCTCTTCTCGTGAAGCTTTGCGTTGCTTGTGTGGTAATTTCTGATTGGTCAAAAATGTAAAATTCATATCTTTTGATTCCTTTGTCTAAAAATGAAAGTAAAATATGTTTTGGAATCGAAAAAATGTAATGTTTCTAATAAAAATACTTTAGAGTCTTTGTTTTGATTTTTTTGAAAGGTGTTTTCTAGAAAATACCAAAAATACACTTTAATTACCATAACTCCAAAATAGACAAAATTATATGTTTTCTTAATTAGGAGAACCTAATAAGATCAATGGTGATGTTTTCAGAGTCTAACTCATAGTTTTGTGTGAAAATTACAAAACTAAGGTTTTCTTTACATTAATGTATATAACAAACCCTAATACATGATTATACATTGAAAATAGGAAAAGTGGACCTTGGAATCAATTAAAGTGATGAAAGTTGATAGTTTCCCTAAGGAGGTTTCTACAAAACCCTAATTTCTCTCTTGATAATTCCTTTAATATATTTTCCCCCAAAACCAATTTTATTATTTATCTTGCACCCCACTACCATGTCTATATTTACTTGATTCTTGTACTTGCCATAGTTCTTAACATGTTGATTTTATTAAACTATTTAACTAGTGTAGTGGTACTTTTGTACAACCACCCATAGATAGGGCATGTGTAAATTTTTCCAAGGGAATGTGTTACTCTCCCCAATATAGAATATTTGAAGGTGATTGGAATGTGTTACTCTCTCTCAACTATTGGTTGAGGTTAGGTAGGTGCCTCAACCGTACATAGTTTAGGTAGTCAATGTTAATCATGCATGCAACCTTTTTACTATTTTTGTTTTGGCAAGCATCTATTTCTTTATTGCTCATACTTTAACCTATCTTCATCTTATGATGAAATCTTAGCATTTATTTCGATGTAGTTTTCTTATCGTTTGTCTTTGTTCATTTTTTCTGACACATACCTTGCTTCTTTCTTTTACTCGGTGCTTTCCCAACCTCCTAGGGTTTGATCAAGGAGTTGAGCAAGGCCTAGTATCAGAGTTGTGCAGTAGGAGCGTGGAGGACCATCCTAAGAATAGGATAAGGAGTACATGGCTTTAAGCATGGACCTATCTCATGAAGTTGTTTCTTGGACACGGTTGGTGTAGTTTAGGTTTCCCTCTATCTAGATCCTTTTTGTGGTAAACCCTATATGGGATATCTGATGGAATTTTGTAATCATTTATAAAATTGATTATAGTCATGAAATTACATTCAGTTGCTTTACACTTTGGTCCTTTGTATACAATTTATATAAATATTTGAGAATTTTACACACATTTCAACATACCTTCTGAGTATGTTGGGATGGAAGTTTGATTTTTCAAATTTTTAGTAAAGCGGTGATTTCACTATTTTACATAAACAAACTAGAAAAGGAGGTCATATATATTAACATCAATAAAGTAAGAAACACGATACTCTTACATGCTATAGAAGATAACAATTATTCTTGTGATCCATATGATTCATCAGAATATGGAGACAAATTATGAGTCGTTGGAGAATGCTTGTTTTCAACTTTTTTGTTTTCAGCTTGTACCACTTCTTCTAAAGACTTCATGTTATTCATGGGTGGCATATTTGCAGTAAAATCTATGAAAGTTAAATTAAAAATTTATATCCAACAATTCATACTATAACTTGTTTGAAATGATTTATTAAAATGAAACATAGATACGACTATCTTAAAAAATAAAGTACCTTCCATGTACTCTTTAATTTCTTATTCGTTATTATGAAGTGGTACTGACATCTATATTATTGGCTAAATCTGAATGAACCTAATTGTTATCGCAATCATTTTGAGACACTTCATTTGTCTCACTATTTCCACCATTACATCCTCCACTTCATAATGTTTTCTATCTATTGTACTCAATGGGATATTAGAAGTATCCTTTGGTGTCTAGTGACAAATAATGCTCTATTCTTTATCTTCTATGTCAGCAAAGTAAACAACTTGAGTGGCTTGGTCAGGATATATGAAGGGTTCATCATAAAAACTTGTCCTTGATGTATAAACCAAAGTAAAACCAAATTCATCAACATATTAACATGTTCCCTCCTCCATATCATATCATCTACATTTTAAAAGACAAATTGGAGGTGTATTTTCATATAGAAGCTCTAGTATGTCTACTAACACTCCATAATACATGTTGCATCAAGGCCTTTAGTTTGAATACCTTAATTTTGGGTGACACAACTACTATCTACTTCTTGAACTTCAAAGTTGTAGCCATTCACAAAATATCCTTTATAGGAATATACTCCTAATGTTGGGACATATTTGTCTTGTGGGAGATAATGTACTTGATAAAATTAATTTATACATTATTAACATTACAAAATAGGGAATTAGGGTTTAACTTTATATTCTAAAGATCAAAATTACATACTTTGAGAACCACAAAACAAAATGATTGTGCTGTTCACCCTATATTTCCACATCATTCTAGGATGGATTTTGGTGTCTTATCTAATTAGCATGCATACTTACAAAGTTTATTCACAACAAAAATGTAAATATATAGAAGTGTTAAAAGGAAATGCCATCATCACTAAAAGTATAAGTTTAATACTTACAACAAGTATGGTTCAATCTCAGATGTGTTGAAAAAAATGAATCACCAAGCTCGATTGAGTTCTTCATATGAGGTCATTCGAAATAAACAAGAACCAATAGGTCCCTCATGGTATCTTACAGGTCTAGTTAAGCAATATTCCACATTTTCCAGATAATGCTGGAAAAAATCAGTGGCCTCTTTCAAAAGATATCCCTTCACAGTAGATCCTTCAGGTGTACTGATGTTGCGTACAAATTGTTTCAAAGAGTAAAGGAATCTCTCAATTGGACACACCTATCTATACTCCACACCACCCGCAACTCCAGCCTCATATGGTAAAGGTATAGTTAGATGGACCATAATGTCAAAGAATGTGGGTGGAAAATTTCCCTTGAGCTTGCAAAGAATATTTGGCATTAATTCTTCAAGTTTTCCCATCTGTGGTACACTGATTCTTTTTTCACACAAAGACTTGAAAAATTACAAAATTCAATC
This sequence comes from Alisma plantago-aquatica, assembly GCA_963693085.1. Lineage (NCBI taxonomy): Eukaryota > Viridiplantae > Streptophyta > Magnoliopsida > Alismatales > Alismataceae > Alisma > Alisma plantago-aquatica. Next base: position 797,719,187 of record OY856414.1, on the reverse strand, counting down.
AACATTTTGTGTGATGCCCTGAGGCGCCACAAAGCAAGCTCACTCAAAACAAAGCACGGAAATATCACTAATAACAAGATTGCCATAATACAGGGAAAACTGATAACACATATCCACCTCAAAGGTAAACATATTCCATATGGGTCCACAAAGACACAACAATCAAATACAAACAATGACATATAGTCAAGCTGATAAAACCATAACCCACCTTGGTACATGGCACAGAGCTAGAGAATATGATCATACATGGTCGTTCTAAAAAGAGGCATCATTGTAGTTATACTACAACCTATCACATTATCACAACATGAGAGAAACTAACCAGGGGCGTATCCAGAGGGGGTGTTGCCAGGGCTGAAGCCCCCCCTCCAAAAAATATTTTTATCGTTATTATGATACCATGTACAGATTTGTATTTTGTAAAAAAATTATTACATTGTACAAAATGCGACTTTTAATCTTATGATTTCAGTCAATCCTATCATATGAACTTTTTAATGGTTAAACTTAATATATTTATAGATTATGTGTCTTATATACTCACAAATTATAAAATGTACCGTCCTAATATGCATGCCATCAATTATGAGCTTAAGAAATCATATATTTCATTTCTATACTACTATTTTTTTAATAGTTTCATATTAATTGTGTTAAGAGTTACACAAATTGTCTCCCCTATTTGAATTTCAATCTCTATAAGACTAGGGGTATGTACACATAAAAGATTAAAATAATTATACAAAATGAAGTTTATAAAAATATATCATGCATCATGTTGACCTATTAAATAAAATTTGATGTAATATAGTTGACTTATTAATTAACATATATTATTAGCTATAGATTGAGTAAGTTCACTTAATTATAATTATACACCATTGGGAAAAATGATAACCATACATGCACAACTATCACCTTCTATTTATATACTTTTCTTTCAAACTTTTATTAGTCAATCACTCTAAAAAAGAAAAGATCTATATTACTATATAGAAATAGATCCAAATAATATTTACTATTACATGGTATTTCACAAACTTTTTTAGTTATATAATATTTAGATATTATAAGTTTTAAGCCAAGTAATAATTATTACAAATTTACAAAGAACTTGAGAAGATAATGACAATATTTCTATCTATAAAAGAAAATAAGACGACTGAATTGGCATAAGGTAAAAAAAAAGTATTGAAAAATATATAAAATGTGGGGTAAGAAGGAGAAGAAAATGTGAGAAAATCCATCTAGTAAATATAATTTTAATCAAATGAGGAGAGAAAAATAAAGATGACATGTAAAATGAAAGTCAATAAATATATAATATTTCTTTCATATCCTCTCTTCTTCAACTTTTAAATAAAAAATACGCATGGATCTTTCCTATTCATTCTCTTCACTTTTTATTTCCCAATGTGCTTCTCCATCATATGTTGTTCATGTAACCACATTAAATATTTTCCTTCTTTTTTTCTCTCTGAAGTTTCCTTCAACTGATCATTGTGTCAAGATCTTATAATATACCTAGTACATTATACGTATATCCTTTATAGTATAATATTTTACTGCTATAATTTTTTAGTTTTTCCAATATGACACCATCCACTAAATGATGTCATATTATATTTTAATGCTTGTTCTCCACTTAAAAGATGATTTTGTTCCCATTTTTAATATAACAATTATTTTTATTACGCATGGTTAATTGTATGCACATTGTATAGATCAAGTGATCATAAATTATGATTATATTGTTGATCTTCTAGTTGTTTAATCTAAAAGATATGTCAAAGAATGTGTTAGTTATGACCTTAGACATTTAAACAAAGTTATTATTTTGAATAGTGAATTTATCATTTCATTTATGTTAGATTTTTTTACAAATAGCTTATTTTATATGTTGGAGACAATGAGACACTTACTAGGTGTATTTTTCTTCATTTTTTCTAAATAAGTATTATTTCCTCATCGTCACTACTCATAGTAATTCAGCCCCCCTGTGGTAGATTTCTAGATCTGCCACTGAAACTAACACATGTATGTCTCAACAAAGGACTAGGTATGACCACAGCCATCCTAGTTATCCTATATTGTTGATGCAAGGAGATACTTAACTTGCACCCCTACATATTCAAAAATATGTGCTCCGAGTTTCATGTAGGAATGACTCCTTCCACAATCCAGCAAGTACTGACGCTGAAGATGGATCTATGGTACAAGGTAAGTACATGATTAGGTTTTTACTTGATTAATTAAGCCAATTGAGTATTTTTAGCATCAATCAAGTTACAACATACAAACCCTAAACAAACTCTACAAAGATAAGGGCATAATGCAACTCCTGAAGATATAAAATGTTTGAAGTATAAACTTGTCTCAACATCACTGGATATCACTTCCATTTCAAGGCCATCAACATATCACACAATGATAAAAGTCTATCACCACTATCTCACTTCCCTCGGATATCAAGCCCTTAGTACATCACTGGAGGATAACACCTCTCACTAGGCATTAAGCCTCTACCAAATTATAGGACCCAAACACATAATCCCTACACTTTCAATGTCGTATTATGACTCAACAATGCTCATAACCGCCCTCATGTATTATATGAGAAGCACCATAAAATTCACATAGCTATGACATCCATTTCACCTACAAGGTTAGGGTTACATAACCATGAGAGAGAAAACATCATAACAAGCTAAGAACTCCAAGTGAAAAGGGAAAATACATCACAATATCAAAATTAGGGGTAGGGTTTCATGTATAGCCGATTAGGGTTTCATATTATGATTCAACCACCAAAATCTAGCTTCATCACCTTGCACATGTTTGGAGTGCATTAGGGTTAATCTTATTGATTATAATTAACCATACATTCATATCATCATGTAAGGACTATGCACATACTATTGCTGTCGATATGGATATTAGGTGTAGTGACCAATACTAATGTATGTGTGTGTAGTGACCATAGGTCTACTGATCTACTTGTAGCAACCATGTGTAGCGAGCATAGGTCGAAGACATCATGTTGTGACCTATAAGTTAAGTGTAGCAATCAAAGGATCTTAATTATAGTAACTTATAGGTGACTGATAGGCATAGATGTCACTATGTATAGTGACCCATATAAGGTTAACAACTTGTTGCGACTACTAGGAAAAGGTGTAGAATACCCTAGGGTTAGGGTTGTCGCAGCCCCACTAGTGTAGTGATCAATGAGGAAGTTCAAGGGGTGTAGTGACCACAAGTCAACCACCCAACCAAATCCCAAATAACACCTAACCATGATCAAAATAGAAGGTAAACCTCCTAGAAACCAAGCACCATCTAAGTGGAAAACTCCTCACATACGTGATCATCAAACCCTAGAATATGTGTCACATAAAGATTACCATAAAGATCATAATTAGTAAGAGAAAAACCAAGTTGTCATATATGTAATTAGAACTGAAAACCTCCTATTATCCAAGGTAGACGATCCATAAACAAAGTAAAACAACTCCATAATCAAAAGTAAGTGAAAACATTAATTTCCATGATCACCACATACCGGGTACAAGAAAATTAGGGTTTAGGAGTAGAATCAAACCACATGATATTATTATCAAAAATTAAACCCTAAATGATGACAACTCCATCTAGCACCTGATTACTATGCTTTAGAGCTAAAATATCAACATGCATGTAAATTATAGTGCAATAGCAGAGAAGGCAAAGAGTTATATAACCCACCTTATGAAGAGATCCATCTCCCAATATCACGAGATCTAAAAGAGAAGGAAGAAACTCCAACTAAGATCAACTCTTTGGCCAAAAGATCACCTCCAAATAGAAGAACACCATGGTAAAAGGAAAGCTCAAGAAATAGGGTAAAGCTCTAGGCCGGACAAGAAGAAATAAGAGAGATTCTTCTCACTTGGGTACCACCATGGTCAAACCATAGTCTCTGACCCTTGTGAAGAGAAGATCTTCAAGAAATCCACCATGCTTACACCCTAGTCTCATAGCTAAGAAGGATAAGAAAGAGAGGTATGGTGCAAACAAAAATGAGATCAAGGGTCTAAAACCACTTACCACAAAAGAAGATCACCACAAGGAGGATGATCAAGCTCAAGAACACCACATGCAAGGTTGATCGGCTACCAAGGCACCTAGATCAGAACCTTCTATATCCACCAAGATCCAAGGATGAGAACAAGAGTGTAGAGAAAGAAGGAGGGCCAAAAAGGATGCTTGCATGATGAGGAGAGAGGTTTTATAAATAAGGGAGGAGGAAGGTAAGGTGGGTTTGAGGTGTCAACACAAGAGGGAATCAAAAGAACACTTGTTCACTGAGGAAACACCCATGCAACCACTCAAAACATGCATGAAATGAAGGGTGATACAACCTAGGTTGGGTATCGACTACTTAGGTCACCTACACCCTTGTTGCAGTCGAACCACATCAAGCTCATGTTGCGACCGCAAAACTAGGTCACTACATCATCACAAGGTCAAAACACCTTAAACACAACTAAAGGACAAACCTCATTGAAGAAACCTTACCAAAGGCATCAAAGTCGAAACAAACCACACCAAGGTCAAATTTTGTGGTCACAACACTCGCCAAGTGAGGTGTTGCGAGTCGCAACACTCTAAAAACTAGCACGAGGTCGAAGCTCATCAACAAAGGAAACCCTAGAAAACCTAACATCACCACATGATGCCACATCATCAACCATGGTTCAGACAAGGTGCCCCATAGCATCACCTTATCTCTAATGATGCTAAGGGATAAGAAACACACTCTACATGTGACAAATTGTAAGATAAACCCTGAACATGGGTAAATTGCAACCTAGTTCAAAACAAGGATACATAGCCCAAACATCATCCAAATAAAAACATACTGAAAACATCAACTCATCACATTTATCAAATCATCTCAAAGGATTAGGTTAAAGTTTAATCATCTCATTAAGCAAAGCAAGCACACTAAAAAACTAAGTTGGGTCAGGGGCCTTACACTTTAGCAATTGGTCTTAGAAGGGTTCTCCTTACAGCCAGAGGTAAGCGATGTTGGTTCAAAGTGTGGTGGCCATGAATTTTAAACTCAATAATGTTTTTTGCTTCAAATTGGACTTTATTTGATATATTTGAAGAAAACCCATCTGGTAATTTAAGCCTTTGAGAATTGATAAGAAGACGTCCTTTTCTTTTACATTCATATTATAAGATGAATGTGGAATAACAAATTGATCATCGTGGTTTCTTTTTTAGGCCAAAGTGGTTTCCTCATATTCAATGTTTTCATGTCGAGGCATGCATTAACATTCTCTTTATTGTGACCATCTTTGTGCAACAACAAACTAAGATTGTTTTTAGATACATTTTTCTCTATGTGCATTACATGTAGATTGTGACGAATCAACAATGTAGAATAATAAGGAATCTAAAAAACTCTCTTTTGTTTCCATTATATTGGCATTTAAACACTTCTTTGTTCACTAGATTCATCATTTACCTCAATAAAATTAGCACTCTGATGGTTTATCCACAATTTTAGTATCTCCCACCCAATAAGATTTTGTGGTGCACTAGCATGTTCCTCCATCCCATTGAAAATTTTCTTATCTACACGTTGGGGATGGTTTGAGTCTAGAAAATGTCGATTCCTCAGATAGACACATTTGCAACTATGTGGAATATAAATAGAACCATGATCAAAGCCACAATACGGGCATGCCTTATAGCCTTTGGTGCTCTGGCCAGATAGTATGCCATATGCAGGGAAATCATTGATTGTCCATAGAAGTGTTGCTCTCATGTGAAAGAATTCTTTTTTGTTTGCATCATATGTAATTGTTCCATCTAACCAAAAGCTCTTCAATTCATCAATTAGTGGTTACAAATATGTACCGATTTTGTTACCAGCAGATTTTGGACCTTCTATGATAAGGGACAGCATGAATGGTGATTATTTCGTCACCAACCATGGTGGAAAATTGTAGCAGATGAAAACAACATTCCATGTACTCCAACTACTACTCATTGTCATATTAAAAGGGTTGAAACCATCACCCACAAGGGTGAGTCTTATATTATGAGGATTAACAATAATGTTGGATGTTTTCTATCAAAGTCCTCCTAAGTTATTGAATCTCTAGGATGACTCACCTCATTACTTGTACTATGGGGAAAAGTTTGGTGGCCCACCATAAGTGGAGATAGTTTTTTTGACATCAAAAATCACTTTCGTCTTGGTGTCAAAGGAAAATATCGAAGTACTTTTTTTGGGATCCTCTGTAGTTTCGATACCCTATTATTCCTTTTCAACCTTTTCATCAAGAAGATCCACAAGTGGGAAAAAATTTTAAATGTAGATACTTCTCCCGGAACAAAATACAATCATTTTGACAAACATGGATTTTTTGATAGTCTAATCGCAAAGTCACCATTGTCTTTTTAGATTCATACCGACTCTTTGGAAAAGAATTACCCTCAAACAAAAATTCATTCAACATCAAGAATAGAGTCAACAATGCACTATTTGTCACATTGAATTTGTATTTGTATTCTAGCACCTGAATAATGCAAGAAAAATTAGAAAATTTTGAACAATCGGGATATAACTTTCTAATATTGTCTTGCATCTTTGCTTTGTAAAATTGTTCATTGAATGGTCTGAATCTACATGGTCATAATGCATTGTTCCATCAAATATAAGTCAAGTCATATCATCTAGGTATTCAGTTGTTTTATTTACTCCATCCATTTTTGAATTTCTAGGTGCCTCTCCATAGCCTGTCAAAGTTGTATAATCCTCCATAAACCCATTTATTATAATATGACTCTTCAGATTATACATGTCTCCATAACATCTATTCCCACACTTATTATAAGGACATCTAACTTCTTTTGTATATTCCTTTTTAATTGTGAAACCTTAAAATACATCCACTCCATTCATAAAATATTGATCCAACATCTATCATAAACAAGTCTTTCTATGAGAAATCAAACTTTTATCGTTTATGAAATTCGTTTCTTCTATTATCATTACCTCTTGAAAAAATGTAATTGTTAGTTTTACTCTAATTTTTTTACTTTTGACAATAACAAAATTATTTTTCAAAATCATTTTTTTGCAAAACTATTCTTATTGGTATATCATTGCAATGATAATTTCATATTTTCTATCTAAGATATCTCATATAGTAAGAAATTATGTTACATTTGGTTTATTTTAGATTAAATCACATCCAATATCAAGATTTCCATCCAAATTAATACATTACTGACAAAATTAGCAAAAAAATAGGTCTGAATTTGGTAAATTAGATCAACTTTAGTCATTATGGGTTAGAAATAGGTCTGCTTTAGGACCAATTAAGTTAAATCTAGGTAAAAATATGTATGATTTGGGGAAATTAGGTTTGATTTCGTCATATAAGGGCCTATTTAGGTTAGGGAAAATTGGGAAAATTTGAATTTGATCAGGTAATATTATAGCATATACAGTCTCGCTCGCTCAAACCAAATTAAGGCAAACATCCACCTTCCATTCACAACATTGTTGTGTGTAGTGCCCAACATCCACCTTCCAGCCTTCAACATTGTTGTGTGTAGAGTCCTCCTTCCACCCTTCTGTGTCCTCCATAATTATGTGTTTCATACATTATCTACATGTCTACCACCTATAGATCACGCCAAGCTTCAACCTTACAATTTATAGCATGATTGTCCATAGACATCCTCCACTGTTATCATGCCAAACTTCCTTCTTCCTCCCTAGATCCCTGCTCTTTCCTCAAACAACAAGCTACATCCATCCTCATCCTTCGAGCCTTTCCATCATTGCTTCCAAATGTAGGTTGGTGAAACTATACAAATCTATATGGTATGTCATACCAACCCATCCTCAAATACATCCCACCTATATCCCTTCCAGTGAACCAAACAAGTCGTGAATATTATTCCAAAAGGATGGAAACATAAATCCTACTGAGAACACACAACGACAGTGGTAGAGTTAGGATTTCACATTGGATGAGGCACACATATGTAGAAGGGAATTTTTAAAATATTAAACTTTGTGAATATTTTTTTGTTGCAAAGAATGACTCCAAGAAAATGGACTGACCACCTTGGGAGCCAGCCATGTCGATCGGGTGCCTGATGCACTCGATTTATTGGGATTGGAATCCCAAGAGGAGTACGAGTGGAATATGGGTCCTTTTATTGAGAATTGTTGTTGAATACAACTCATAAAATGAGATCAAATAATGCAAAAGCGTATTATTTGTAGCGGATTACTGAAAATCACTAAAAATTAAAACCATTTATCAAGAGACCCATTCACAGGAAAACTCTTTCATTTAGAACCAAAGTAAAGCATTACATCTTGGTTCATATATATATACATGACATGCATCATTGCACCTCGAGGCATACATGAAAAAAATCTCAGATCAAAGTATCAAAACACAAACTCATAGGAATCGAGAGTACAGAGACGACTCATAGGACTATCTACACAAAACTAGACATACAAGGTCTCCACCTGATGGATCACTGCTATCCTTGTAACTGCTGCTGCTCTTCCCCTACAGAAGAGTTTCTGCCTTGGTGTCTGCATCTACCTAAAAACAATGGATCCCATCGGGGTGAGACAATTATAATAATTACCTCAGCGGGAGATATAACTCTCCGCCAAAACATTGTCATTGCAGTTTAATATAAATAAATTGAGCAGTGGAATAATATAAATCAGTAGCAGATGAATCAACACCTATGCAGATTAGAGCATCATTCTTATGCAAGTAATCCAGTTGTAAACTGATAAAGCAGCATGTCTCATATTCAATATGAATTAGAGGAACATAAGTGACATTTATGTACCAGGGACATGCTAAGCAGTGTAACATCAAGCAATGATTCTCGTATTTCAATCTTATGCAAAATACGCTACACGGCTGATTATATTTTACAAATAGATTTAAGCTCTGAGGAGATGAGGTATACCGCTCATACTCCAACTGACCATTTCTAGAATCAAAATAGGTACCTTAAATAGGTCAATGGAAGAGCCAGATTCCCATGACCTCCCACATCCCGGTCAGTACGGGACCACAAGCAGGACTGTGTCGACTGCTTAAATAGCTTTCCAGGGTGTACTGGAACTTCTCTATAGAGTTACAGCATCAACCGCACTCTCACCGGCAATCGAGAGCATTAATGTTTATCTCTATCGACCAGACATAAAATAACATTGGGAGATTAATGATACATCTATCACAACCATCAAGATATTTATGATACATCTATCCCGACACATGAAGGATTGAGAGGTTTAGTGTTTACCCTCACTCAATCTCTTCACCCGGACGTAAGGATATTTTCACCCATTTACCCCCACATATTCAAAATATGCGAATTCCAGGAATTCCATAGAAAACATGTTTCACCATCACCTACTGCTGACGATGATAGATCTATGGTCAGAGCACTACATGAATAGATTTCACTTGATTAATTAAGTACATTTTCATATTCTTTTAGCATCAGGAAAGTTCTCAAACAAAACTTATTATGACAATGCTATAAAGAAACATGTACTATTCCAATCAAATACTTAACTGTCTTTAACAGATATTGGGAACTCATTCCCTTATTTCAAAACTGGGAATTCTCATCCCTTCACAATTTCATCACCATAATCATATGGCCCTAGGTAATTAAACCCTTGATTCATCATTAAGCATTGTTACCACTTTTCCAGGTAACCATCACCTTCAGGTCAATTGACCAAGGCAAACATGATACTTGCCATTACAAGCATCACATATGGTACTTGAGGCCCATTAACTCTCTTGTTACCTCTTACCAGGCAACAAGGTATATTATGACACTCAAGGTACAATCACAATAGTGAATTAAACATCATAGCTCATACCTGGCCATGATCATCATTTCAACATACCTACATGGTTAGCACAGATGATAACAGTGATATCAATTGCATATCAGAACCATGTTCAACAATTATGAATTCACTATTCATGGGTAACACCACTATTCCTTTACCAGGATTAGGGTATCCCATTTCATGTCATATGAGGATAATCATCTCACTACCACATCATAGTTATGGTTTTATCACCATATTGCCCAAAATTAGGATTCATTAAGCAATATATAGTATTACCCTGGTTTTGAGCTCCACAGAATATCAAACATCAGGGTTTCTCATGAAACCATCCTTAGTTAGGGTTTCACATAAATTTCACCATAGAAAAGGATTTACATACAATAATCCACAATTAGGGTTTACTATTCATCCCATTAGGGTTTCATATTCCATCACCCATAATTAGGGTTTACTATTCATCCCAATTAGGGTTTCATATTACATCACCCATAATTAGGGTTTACTATTCATCCTAATTAGGGTTTCATATTCCATCACCCATAACTATGGTTTACTATTCATCCCAATTAGGGTTTTGGATCACATTACTCTTAATTAGGTCTATACACATCATCATCCTGAATTAGGGTTACATCCATACCTTGGATTAGGATTTCAATTATAAATTGCCCTGGATTAGGGTTAAGGTTCAACAACCTTGTCAATTAGGGTTTATGTTCATGATTAGGGTTTCATGATCTCTTTACTTAAGGATCATACCCTTAATCACCGCATGAATCATACTCATGTATAAAATCCATGCTATTAATACTCTCAACTTGATTAGGTCATATCAACCTTTAACCAAGTTCATACAACTATGTATGACATAGTGTATCAAGTCATTACTCTTGTAAGCAATTAGAGTTTCTTCCTTATTTGACACTAATCACATAGGTACTATTAGGGTATCAACCTTTGTACCTACATTGATTAACATTACTAACCATCATTGGATTATTAGGACCATCATTGCCTTTAATATCCAAATGATTGAACCACTAACAACATCCATGCGGTTATGAAGTTTCATCACCAAACAGTTTTGAAACCGTTTGCCACCAAACGGTTTTGAAACCGTTTGACCCCAAATGGTTTCAAGACCGTTTGTTCTCAAATGGTCTCAAGACCATTTGGGCCAAATCAGTCCTAAAACCGCAAGGGCTCACTAGATTATTTCTCCATCAAATCGATTTCCAATTGCATCATTGTATTGATTATTGATTATTCAATTGAAGGGTTCATCAATCTAAAACATTAGATCATCATCCATGGGTCAAGGATCAACCACTAACCCACCAAACTATTTTAAAACCGTTTGGTCCCAAACGGTTTCAAGACCGTTTGGTCCCAAACAGTTTCAAGACCGTTTGGGCTCAAACGGTCTCAAGACCATTTTACCCAAGTTGTCTTGAAATCGTTAGGACCAATCAAGGATTTCTTCAATCAACTTGATTAGGGTTTCCACTTGAAGGATTGTGTACACATTGAATCAATCAATTGAGTCCATTGGATCATCATCCAACCTATGATTAAGTTCAGACCTCAAACGGTCAACTAAGCCAAACGGTCAACCACTCCATGCGGTTTGGAGTCCAACTTCACCAAACGATTTGCAAATCGTTTGGTCTCAAACGGTTTGGTGAAACCGTTTGGACTAAAAGTCCAAGAACATTTGCTATTGATCTTTGATTAAGGTGTGTGCTTATGAACAGGTTATCATCTTCAACCTTTAGACTCACGGAACTACTGCCATTTTTCATGGAAACTCCATTAATCAAGCAAGGCTATTGCAATAATACCAATTAAATCAATTGCATGAAGAAATCAAATTCAATGACCAAGATTAAGGGTTTAAATTATATAACCCGCCTTAAAATCTGATCCCAAGCTCCAAGCTTCACAGCTCCAATGGTGGTTGAAGCTCTAGCAACCTCCCAAGGTCATTTCTCAAACTTTTAGAGTGAAAGGATCGGCTCGGGTTGAAGATGGAGTGAAGAAATGAAGGAATCATGCATTGTTTTATGATTTTCACCATGAAATCAAGAAGAACGAAGGTCAAAGACTTACCAACAGGTTGGGGGCGTCCTTCCTGCTGTTCCTAACTCTCTTGGTCGATTTTGCAAGCAAGGAGAAGAAAGGAATCCGAAAAGGTCCTTAGGTGGGTTGGAAAAGACTCTTTTATAAGAAAATTGATGAAAGAGAAAATATTTTATTAAAAATCAATTAATTCCAAAAATGTTGCCACCACCTCCTCCTTGGTTTTCTTGCATGCAAAGGAAACTCAAACCCACCGAGATCCCTTCCATTATCCATGGATTAAGGGAAAATAAATTAAGCACCTTAATCCTTTATAATATTAATATATCTTTTTGAGTGGGAATTCTTTTCCTTATAATAAGGTGAGTGGAATTTCACCTCCTTAGGATATTTTCGGTCCTTGAAAATCTCAAGGACGTCCACACACCCATCTGAATTCCCTCATTTTAATTTTGGTTGAAGGCCCTTCAATTATTTCATTTATTTTTGCATTAATGTTCCATTATGCTTATATCTTGATTATTTTAATATCAAGATTCTCTCTCCTCCAACTTAAATCAAATGAGGCGCCCTTCTCATTTTATTTGCTCCACATGATGCCAAGAAACGTTAGGGACCTTATTGAAGTGTTAATTTACATATTGCACCCTAGGTTTTGGGTAAATTGCACATTACACCAAAACTAGGTTTTTCATGCACAACCATTGCTTTATTAGCTCTTTCTTGGAATTCAGGCTATCACAAGCCATACCTCTGCATCATCTTCACTCTCATGATTCCTTAACACATGAGGAACATATTATCATACACAATTTGCAAATATACCCCTCAACTTGGGTAATTTGCACTTTAGTCCAAAACAGGAAAAATATTGATTTCAACAATATTTAAAAAGGACTAAAATTATAATATAAGTTCCTCTTGAGCCTTAATTACTTTTCAAAAGATAAGAGCATACATATAATCACTTTTGTTAAGCAAAACACCTAGGGTTAATTCATAACCCAGGTCAGGGATGTTACAATTGTCGTGCAACACTGTTGAGCTACTCCACACCCATGAACTTAACAAAGAGTGGATAATGATATATTTTCAATATTCAAAATAGATAATGATTCACATACAATCTTGAAGAAAGGCAAGAGGCACTCATTCACTTTCCCTCTCCTTACATGCCTAATAACAACCTCCAAACTATAATTATGAACTGAATAAATAGTTGTAAGAGTAATATCATTATCAATCATATAATTAATAACTATTAAAAGTGATAGTAGTACTATAATTACAAACTATGATATAGGTAACTATATGGTGGTGGGAACACATGTGGTATCCTCTACTAGCTTTTTGAAGTGACACTTTTTGAGACCATGTGATATTATGTTTTCCTTATCCTTACTTTTAATTGCTCACCTAAGAAGGACTCAATCCGGCATATCTATGAGCCATACAAGGGATAATCAGGTTGAGAGCTTGATGTAATCTTCACAGTTCTTTTTCAAAGAGTCTCCACAACCACCTACCTATGCTCCTATCATTAGCTATCTATAGAGCCAACATAATTTCTTATAGTTCTACTTCCACTACACTCCTCATCTTCACTTTCTGACCATGTCCCAAGTTCCATTCACCTCTACCTCCTCTAACTATGGCTGCCACAACTTTGTGGTCCTTGTAAACAAGTACATCCATGTTGATATGATTTTAAGCCAGTTCACTGCTGGTTCCAAACAATTGAAACAATCTTCCATGAACCACACAACTATGTATTTGTGTACTTCCAGGGCTTGAATATCCCCACACTCCTTGATAAACCTGGCTTTGTGCCGTATGGTGCATATTTGGTCTAAGACATGCTTGTTCGTATAGAGCTAAACATACGAGCAACTTACTGCAAATAGTAAACAATGTGCAGTGGCCTTTTTCAGATAATGAGTGAAATAATCAACGACTAAACAAAGTACTAGGTATATTGGTTTGTTCTTAATAATAGTGTAATGAAAAAAAGCAACATACAAAAAATTTACCCGAAACACATTTAAAGGATGTAATTAATGTCAATGTCTGGTGTATATCACTAACGATTGAACAAAATTGTGCATAATCTCTGTATATATTCAGTGAATCAACCGTTAAAAATTTAAAAAGCAACCAACCGTTAACAGAATCCTATAAAAGAATAAATAAACTAAAATAAAAAACTTGCTGTGCTATCACTTGCAATGAACAACGGCAAATGGGACATGTCTAAACTGTCGATGGCTTAACCCGGTAAAGCTGCAGATTACGTGTCGGTTCATTGTTTGCTAATATGTACATATTAATTAGCTCTTTATATATATGTGTGTGTAACGATATAATGAATTTGGTGCAGTGTTATTAACCACGCAGTTTTAGTGTTGTGGATACGATTTTTATGTTAGATATGGCGTGGTTATGATGTACAGTATGTTACTGGGGTTAAGTCATGATTTTGGAAATTGCTTCACTATACACTCCCTACTATTCCTAATTCCATATACCAAAATTCCATCCCAACGAAGATCAAATACAAGCTAAAAAGAATGTGTAAAATCTGAATAAAAAATAATAACATAATTTGTACTTTGACACAGTGTTCTCTCTATCGCTTTGTTTCTCGTGCTTTGCAGTAATACCCTTGGACCGGAGTTTGCGCTTCCCTAATTGGTAGATCAGGCCACTATTTGATCCCTTTACGAAGGAAAAAAACTGAAAGATGTGTCGTTATAAAGGTAGAAAATATTTCTTGTTTGAATAGGAATCCAGAATGATTCAGGAGTATAAGAATAGAATAATGAAAGAAGACGCGACTTACTATAAAAGTTTGATACGGATAGGCAATAGCAACGTTTACATTCTGTTAGGATTTAAAAGGACATTTCCTATTGCAAGGTAGAGATAGGCATCACATAGAACGTGATTTTGGTACCAACAAGAAAATGTTACAAATCAGTTAGGACTTTCAGTTTAATAGGATGCAGACTAACTTCATTGCTTGTCTATTACAAAACTGAAGAGAAAAGATAACAGAGAGCCGAGAATTCTAGGCGCACTGAGTGCTTGTTTGACTATTTCGAATAATAAAAGGATAAAGCACATCTGTATGGAAAATGAAATGGAGTGCTCGAGAATTCAGTATAGCAATTGCGGATTTTAGATGAAATAGGACCGCAAGATTGCTCCGCCACTGCTTCAAGTGGCTCTAGCGGGAGAAAGGTTTTACAAACTATCTGATACCAGAAGAAGATCTCCCTCGATCAGCCTTTGTCCCCTTCGCTGTTGTGGGAGTCGGCGTGCTATGGCCTTCTGATGCGAGGCGCTAGCATTTCTGATGCGAACCGCTGCTACTTCGTCCTCTGAGCGCCGTCAACCAAGTCAGGTTGCGATTTTGGTGAGCAGAAGCCAGACGAGATTGAGACTGTGAACTGGACGTCCACTTCTTGCTACAAGTCCAAGTCTTCTATGCTTGTGAATGATATGTCCCATTATCCGGCTGAGCGGCTTTGCGGGAGAGAGGGGGGCGGATAATGCGGGAGCAAGAGACTAGATGATGGGCGACGCCAGTATTATAGGGCGCGTCCTATACAGAATATATAGGACATCGATTAGAACCCGACACCTGCACACCTCCGGCTTTTAAAACCACTCTAATGCTCGTCCCATGCCCCACTGCTGCGATAAATTGCAGCTTCCGCTTTTGCTGCTACACGTTAACATGTGCATTGGGAATAGAGTATCTTGAGTTATATGTATAATGCTAAACTTTGGATTATATATTTAAACGGGGACAAGTAACTAATCTGGGTAGTCTTGGGTTAATTTTTAAGGTTTAAACTTACATTTAATTTAAAACCAGTGTTGTCAACATTATTGTGGCTGTTATTTTTTGGGATTAAAGTGGCTTCTGGATTAGAAAATTTTGACCGATACCCGGTGTTGTCAACTGTACTGCGGTTGTTATTTTATAGATTGAGTTCGCTTCTGAATTAGAAAATATTAAGCAATAATCAGTGTTGTAAACAATATTGTGGTTGTTATTTTTTAGATTAAGGTCACTTCTCATTTAGAAAAAATTGATCGACAACACTACTACATAAATGGCTTATAACATCACATTTAGAGGCTTCGGTTGTATCTCAAAAACTGACGCCTAAATCCTACAACGTCGGTTGAAAGCACACATCGACATCTAAATGTGAATTAGCGTCGGTTGCTCAGTAAGAAACTGACGTCCAAAATCATCCGCCAAATCTAATTTTTTCAGTGCAAAAAAATTCCTCCAAAATTTCACATACCGTGTTGGTAGTTTACCAAACAATCGACGACTAAAGGTTTTTTGCGAGACAGAAATTGGACCCATTTTTGTCGTCGGTTTTCTTGCAACAACCGACACCGATGTATTTTCGTGCGCTGTCCCTGTGAAAATTTTAACCCCCCTGTGGCGTCAGTTTTCGATGACAATCAACGACTATGGTCGTAATTCGATAACATTTTTTTTGTCGGCATATGTAGATAGGCGTTGGTTTTTCTAGTTGAAACCGACAACTATGATTTAACATAGGTGTCGATTTTATTGTGGTGATCGAAGTCTAATGGTGTTAAGCGTCAGATTTTTATAATAACTGACGTCTATAGTTAACTTAATAGCACCCGCGCGAACCAGACTCTTTCCCTTTCGTTGTTTCATTCCCGATTTCACTAGGTCTGGTGATTCCTCTCCGCCGCTGCTCTTCTCCGTTGTCGGTCCTCCTCTCCGCCGCTGCTCTTCTCCGCCGTCAGTCCTCCTCTCCGCCACTGCTCTTCTCTATCGCTGCTTCTCTTATTCTCCGTCGATCCTCCTCTCTGCGGGTCCTGTTCTCCTCCAGCCAGAGCGCCGCCGCGGTTCCTCTTCTCCTCCAGCCAGAGCGCCACCGTGGGTCCTTTTCTCCGCCACGGGTCCTCTTCTCTTTCGTCGTGAATCCTCTCCTCCAACCGGTCCTCCTCTCACCGGTCCTCTCCTCCAGCCACAAGCCAACGCCAGTAGTCAGCGCCAACAGTAGCAGCCAGGAACCAGAAATCACCACTGTCGTTGCCTACTACTGGTCGTGGTCTCCTACTACTGCTCACCACTGTCGTTGTCATTGCCACTGCTAGAGGTAAAGCCTCCAACATAAATATTTATTTAATAGAATTGATGATTGGCTTGGTTATTAATAATGCGTCTGTTTAATTTTAACGTATATCATACTACATATTAACTTAATTATGTACACAACTTAGCCATAGTTATGCAATAATGTACAAGTGGGCTAAATATCAATTTACTCCATATGTGCTCATCTATTCTCCATTACTTGGTATATGAATATGTAGTGATATATTATAGCCTCCTATACAATTTGGTAATCTAACTCCTCTCAAATAATTATTAATTCATTAATCACCCTAGATATCTAATATTATGAATCACATAATCCCCTAGCTAAAACCTAGAATCTAATTATAATTTTTGGTTCTTCTTAGTCCAATTAGCAAATCTACCAAATTTGAAGTAAATCAGGTAATTAACCCTAGCTATATGTAATAATAGCAGGGAAAAGAGTGAATAAGCATAGACAAATAAACCTAATTAGATGATGATGTAGTAAATCTAAATCATATTGGACTAAGTTCCGCCCTTAGGTAGTGTGTCAAGCTCAATATTTTATCACATGCTCATTATGAACCATTAGATCTAGATCTTAGGGTATCTCTACCCTCCTAACTATGAAATTGGTAACTTGTTTCCTTGTTGAGTATATTGAGAATCCTAATCACCCTTCTTGCTTAATGATGAACTCTAATGCACTCATGTGATATGCTTGCAATGTAAATGATAAACTTTGCCCTAGATTGCCAATCATGCTTCTAAAGACATCAATAATCACCCTAACTTGAAGAACTAGGATATGAATGATGAAACTAGGATTGTAGGTATAAGAATGACAACATACATGTATTTGTTGGCCTAGAAACCCATCCAAAATTTACTCATTAGGAGTAAATCTTGGATAGTCCCCAGTTTGGGACTGTTCTTGAACACTTGATCTCACTTAGGATGCAAGTGTATAATGTGTATTGGGTTTTCAAGAAAATTTCAGTAGCATTTCCCCGTTTGTTCTCTAAGTACATATGTACTTGGAGAACAACAGGAAAATACTGCCGAAATTTTCTTAAAAACCCAATGCACATTATACACTTACTAGTGAGATTAGGTGTTCAAGAATGGGATGGGTGGTGTACATTTATTATATATAAGACCTTAAACCCTAAACATTTAACCATAAACCCTAATCATTTAACCCTAGACCCTAATCTTGTTCTAATATATAATTGTTTTCTCTTTGATCATATAATGGATAGATCATGGTTGTCCATTCCAAATCGCTGCACCTCAGAGTTTATTTCTAGTCTTGATCAGTTTATTAGATTTTTCGAGGAACATAGGAACCAACCTGTAGATAGGTTCTACTGTCCATGTAGGCATTGCGGTAACAACTTGAAAGTCAGCACTAGTGATGAAATCAAAAGTCATGTCATGTGTAATGGGATTGTACAAGGCTATAAAGAATGGCACTGGCATAGAGAGATTTCAAACCTGAAATCAGTGGATGTCGATAGCAGTGCTTGTATAGAAGAAGAAATTGCCTCCAATGACGTAGATGAGAACGAACTAGTTCCAGTAGACATCGTTGATGCGATGCTGGATAGTTGTGGGGTAGAGCACACCGATCCACCTCCCATGTTTAGAAACATTGTACTTGATGCTGAGATACCATTATACACAGGTTGTACTAAGTTTACGAATCTTAGAATTGTGTTGAGAATGTATAAGCTGAAAGCTAACAATAGATGGAGCGACAAAAGCTTCACGTCATTGTTGTCTTTGTTGAAAGAAATTCTTCCTGAAGGAAACGATCTGTCAATCTCAACATACCAGTTAAAGAAATTGTTGTGCCCAATGGGAATGGATGCCAGAAAGATATATGCATTCCCGAATGATTGTGTATTATTTCAAAAGGACTATGTGGATTGGAAAGATTGTCCAAAACGTGGTGCGTCAAGGTATAAATTGACGACTTCGGGGGAGTCCAAAATTGGTTCTCCTGCCAAAGTGATGTGGTATATACCTATAATATCACGGTTTCAGCGCTTGTTTGCCAATCTGATAGATGCGAAGAATTTGAGGTGGCATGCAGATGTTAAGAAAAATAATGATAGGATCCTACGACATGCGCCTGATTCCCCACAATGGAAGAAGATTGATTTATTGTACCCTAAATTCGGTGAAGAAGTTAGAAATCTAAGACTTGGGCTTTGTACAGATGGGATGAATCTGTATGGGACATTGAGAAGCCAACATAGCACTTGTCCAGTTATGCTTGTTATATATAATCTTCCTCCCTGGTTGTGTATGAAAAAGAAGTACATTATGTTGTTGTTGTTGATATCAGGCCCTAAACAGCCTGGAAATGATATCGACATTTATCTTGAACCTCTGATTGATGACTTAAATAAACTCTGGGGTGAAGGTGTGATGATCTATGATGATTCATGAAGAGAGACATTTCATATGCACGCTATGTTGTTTTGCACTGTTAATGACTTTCCAGCATATGGGAATTTGTTTGGATATAGTGTCAAAGGATCTAAAGAGTGTCCTATATGTGAAGAGAACACTGATTCAATATGACTAATACATGGTGGCAAGACTGTATATCTTAGTCATCGAAGGTTTCTTCCAAAATTCCATCTGTATCGTAGGTTGCGCAAAGCATTCAATGGACGGAATGAGGAACGGAGTGCACCTAAACCTATACCAGGGGAGGTTGTTTATGAAAGAGTAAAAGACTTTGCCAATGAATTTTGTAAGAGATCACAATGTACCATGGCCACATGGAGTGACAAATCTTTATTCAAGAAGAAATCAATATTTTGGGATCTTCCTTATTGGAGTTCTTTGGCAGTCAGGCATTGTATCAATGTCATGCACATTTAGGAAAATGCTTGTGATAGCGTCATTGATACTTTGTTGAATATACCAGGTAAGACTAAAGACGGGATAAAATCCAGAATGAACCTACATGAAATGAGAATAAGGACAGAATTAACAGAAGTAGTTAGTAGTGATCGGAGAACATACTTACCTCCCGCTTGGTACACGTTGTCTAGAAAAGGAGAAGAAAGCTTTTTGTGAATGCTTCGTAAATGTTAAGGTGCCACAGGGTTATTCATCTAACATCTGTAGATTGGTATCAATGAAAGATCTAAAGTTGATAGGTCTTAAATCTCATGATTGCCACACTCTAATGCAACAAATATTGCCCGTGGCAATTCGATCTATATTGCTGAAGCATGTAAGGTTTGCAATCACCAGACTTTGTTTCTTTTTCAATAGTCTATGCAGCAAAGTTATTGACCATGATCCCTCGATAAATTGCAAAGAGAAGTGGTTATTACCCTATGTCAGCCTGAGATGTATTTTCCTCCTTCGTTCTTTGATATCATGGTACATCTTGTTGTCCACTTGACTAGGGAAGTGAGAATGTTGGGACCAGTTTTCTTATATTGGATGTATCCCTTTGAACGATACAAGAGTGTTTTTAAAGGTGATGTTCGAAACCGTTATCAGCCTGAAGGGAGTATTATTGAGGGTTATGTGGCGAGAGAGGTTATGGATTTTTGCAATGACTTTCTGAATGCTAATGACGCTCTTGTTAATGACAAGAATATTGTGGAGCATTTTGGCAAAGGAATTTTGGGATCACAGATGAAAGTAATCAGCCGTGAGCAGTTGGAACAAGGTCAATTGTATATTTTACACAACATCGATGAAGTGAGTGTTTATATCAAGGAACATACCAATTTCATCAAGAGACAATATCCTCGAGCCAATTCAATGTGGCTTGCTAGAGAGAATAACAAGACATTTATTAAGTGGTTTGAAGATAAAGTCTTACATCAACTATCTCAAACACCAGATAAACTTACTGAAAATATCAAATGCCTCGCCTTTAAACCAAAATTGAATGTTATGTCTTATGAAGGGTTTGACATTAATGGATTGTCATATTACACAAAGCGTCAAGATGTTAAGAGCATCGTCCAAAATAGTGGGGTCATCCTTCAAGCTTCTTTATTGTTTTTTGCAAGTACAAATGATAAGAGTCCACGTGAAGCTAAAATGTCATATTACGGTGTCATTGAAGACATATGGGAGTTTGACTACGTAGATTTTATAATTCTGCTCTTTAAATGTAATTGGGTTGATAACACCAAAGGAGTTATAGTGGATGAATTAGGTTTCACTTTAGTATACTTTGAAAAGATTGGCAAGAAGGGTGAACCATTCATATTGACATCACAGGAGAAACAAGTATTTTACATCGATGATCCTACAAATGATAAATGGTCGGTTGTTCTTCATGGTAAAAGATAGTTCATTGAAGATCCTATAGATGATGAACATACTATGATAAGTATGATGACTCCAGTCCATTCTTAGTTGGGTTTCCAACACCACCAAATATTGAATCTAATGATGACTTGTATGTGCACGAAGATCACAATGAAGGGTTGTTAATTGATAAAAGATCGCAATATTAGAGGCATGCATGTTTATATTTTTTATATGTTTTATTTTTCTGAATGTGAGCATGATGATCGTGATGATGATTATTGTGTGGGTGAGGATATCAATGTGTCGCCTCACAATGTAAGTTTTAAAAATATATCCTATATTTCTATCTATATGTCCATTTATAGTTATATCTTGTAAGTGTGTTTATTTTGTCAAATTTTAGGTTGGTGATGTACTCCCTGGAGAACTTGGGGAACTTCACGAGCAGCAAAAAAAATTGAAAAAGTGAGGGGCATCACTATTATGAACAAGTTACTACAACAAAGGGACAATGGACCCAAACTAGCTGTGGATTTTGATCATGCAAGAAATCCAGTTGGAGTGAACCAAAACTCATTTATTTCATATCTTGGGGTTCTTACTCACATCCATTGTAGTCCTATTTTGAATCCTGGCATAAAGTTCTTAAGGGGAAGAAAGACTTAGTATGGAAGGAACTATGCGTGAGTTATTATTATTTGTAATTCTATTTTTATATATTACTAATTTTTAGGATACTAGTTAAAAGTAATTCTATTTTGTAGAGTATATTTGATCTGGTTGAAAAGTTGCATCGTAAATGCGTGATGCAACGTTGTGGGAGGGTCCTAAGGAACTATAGGACAAATCTCACCCGAGATTACATACGCGATGTTGACAAGAGGTTCTTGATTGATTTCTAATTCTAGACATTGATCACTTTTTGACTAACTCTACACTAATAATTTTTGTTTGTATTCTCTTTAAAAAATAAATTTACGAAGAAGGCCGCCACTGAGCAATGAAACTACTTGGACACCAAAGACTGGGAGGAATTTTTTACCCAAAGAAAAACGGATGAATTCAAGGTATTAAGAGACACTCCCAATTTAATTAATATACGTTCTTATGTATTCACCCATTCAAGATTAACCTTTAATGTTACTAACCAAATCAATGTGCTTACTAACAAGGCTATAAGTGATGCTCAAAGAGGAAGGCGTGCACTGAATGTGCATGACCACACAATGGGTCCAAGAGGCTATGCAGGTGTTTGCCAAAGACTACAGGCTGAGTCTACTACTCAGTCTGCTGCTACTCAGGAGTCCTCTACTATTGGTCCCGCACCTCTACTCGCCATGCTATGTGGATAGTTGGGAGGCAAAACAAGAAGGGAGATATAAAAAAACCCACAACTACTGAGGCGGCTACAAAAATGGTAAAATTCAACTCTTAGAGAAATCGATATGGATTATTGTTATGTTTACTTACCAATTTCTATTGTTGGCGATTAGCGGAAGCTGCACAAGAAGAGGAAGGAAGGAAAGTTCATCCCTAATGGCATAAGGGATGAATTGATAGTTGCTCTGGGTAACCCAGAGCATCTTGGACGTGTTAGGGGTGCAGGCACTGGTGTGGGCATCAAAGCGTTCTTTGGGCCATCCCAGCGCAAACCAGTCCTAAAAATAGGACTTTCACAAGCTGAGGTAACCTATTTTTTTAGAATGTTATTACAAAAGAGAATTCAATAATTAGTGGCTAGCATTTCTTTTATCCATTTATAGGTAGATCAGTTAATTGATAGAAGAGTTGAGGAAGCACTTGATAAGAGAGTTGAGGAAGTACTTGATAAGAGACTCAATGAAGCAATTAGCAAGTGGCAGGTGTCTCAGCCTTCCACTCAGATAGTACATGTGGTGTGCCCTCTTCTCCTACTATAGAGGTGGTTGGGAGTAATCCTATAGACCCACCACATAGCACATCTGTTGTAAGTATTTTTATGACATATATAGTAGCTAGTCTTTTCAAGATGATATGTTTATGTATATATGTATATAACATTCTTTATGTAAAGTTGTAGGGGTTGAAGCCATGCCGTCTAAAAAGTCAAGAATATATCGTTGCAGAGGCACATGCTTACCCAGCCCTTCCAGGGGACATGTTTCATGGGACTCCAGTACCAGCTGGTGCAGTTTGTGTGAGCCCAATACATGTACTCCCCAATTGGAGCGATCTTGCATTGCCATATGCCCACCCAGATTCTGAAATGCTTGGTGAGGCAGAAGGCGGAGTGATAATGTGGCCCAAAGTGGATGCCATCTATACTTATATTATATGATAAATTTACATTACGTCAATTTGTTAGTGCGTATATATGCTTCAATTGATCTGAAATTATATATACAGGTCTAAACGAAGACACCCACTACATCTCGACCTCCACCTCCACCTCCTGAAGTACCAAGTTGACTTTCAAGGGACCTACATGCCTCGTTAGGTCCTAATTGTAGGGGTATGGTAGTATGGATAGGTGAACATGATCCAAATTTCCCTATAAATGTTTCTATTCCGGAGGATGTTGCAGGTCAATCATACGATAACAAGCTATTTATACAAGATATTTTGGAGTTGTTTCGTTATGATTGGCTGAATACATCTATGATAGAACTATGGATATAGTGAGATCTTGTTTATACATCCATATACCTTATTTTATATACGGTGATTTGGTTTCTTATATATTAATGCATACGTAATACATGTTTTGCATCTACTTACACATGATATGTACATATTTTTCATTTTCCCATGTGGGATTTTTGGTTCCATCTTTGATTAGTCTTGTAGATAAAGACCCTTCCTCAAATACTTCATACTGTTGTGCTGCTTTTAAATATTTTGGCAAAAAAAAAGAAGACGATGATATTAGCTCCACTCAATGTCGAGTAAATTTACTTTGCTTATAATTTGGACTTAAGAAAATTACATTTTTATTGTGAATTTTGAGTTATTGATTTTTAACTTTCTTACCTGTAGTGGTAGGTATCGGGAGTTACTAGTTATTTCCCCCAAGACGTTCACTATCTATTATCTAGATCCTGCGGAAAATGAATTGAATACATTATATGGACACACAATGAAAAAACCATTATTCCCGTGAGAAATATTTCATATTTTTATATCTGTTAACATCTGTTATTACATTACTATTTAATTATGCAATTTAATGTGTTACATTAACATGTAGGGCTTTCAATGAGTTCAAAAGAGCTGGAAGAAAGGTCCCCAATAAAAAGAATTAATCACTAATTTGGGAGAATGTGAAAGTTATTCCTGACTCTATTTTATAGATTATTTATGTGAATTGTGCTTATTTGTATTTTAGAATATTTTGTATGTTTCAATTTATAGTGTGCTGCACAAGACAATGGTTGGGCATGTGCATCCGATGTGATGTGATTTATGGACCTAATCATCAAACATGCCGCAATGAAAATCGATACTATACATAAGGTATTATATATAGTCTCATTAGATAATATGAAATATATCAATCTTATTATATATTATTAATTATATATATACGTCATTCTCTTTGCAGGTGTTTAAAACTGACTTGACTACAGGTGAAAAATTATTAGATGTACATACTCATATACTAGGGAAGAATTAGATGATGTAAGAAAAGAATGGACAAAAGCCCTACAAGTAGTGGGAACTTTTAAATATAATTGGGATACTGATGACGATAATGACGATGATGAATAAAGAATGATATTTCTAAACTTTGTTCTCATAATTATTTGTGTGTGAATGTGAATGAATTTTTCTGAATTATCATATGTGTGAATGTGAAGATGATCAATACATGAATGTTTCTACATGTGTCTGAATGTGAAAAGTGATGAAATGAATGGAACTGTAGGTTGCTAAATGTGTGTGAAAATAGAGGAAATTTGAAATGGAACTACTGGTTTCTACATGTGTGTGATGAAAAATAATATGAATTAAATATGCTTATACATGTGTGTGATCATTAATTGTTGTCCATCTTGTTAATTTTGTAGGTTTGTGGCCTGTTGTTGACTGATATCAATGGATGATGTAAACCTACAGTTCAAAACTGAACGGCAGGTTCTGCATCCTGCTGACCAGCCATACAGTAGGTCTGCAAACTGATAAGAAAAAAAATCATGAAATAGGCGTCGATTATTAGTATAAAACCGACAACAAAGACATACAATGTCGGTTATTAGCAAAAAATCGACGTCTATGTGACTATGGGTGTCGATTATATATAAAAATCAACGCCGATGGTGCCCTTGCTGGCGCGTTTTATTGGTGTGGGAAGGGTTATATAGTGTAGGTTTTGTGAAACGCCGACGTCTTTGACCTGGATATAGTGTCAATTTTTTGAAATAACTGATGCCTATAGTGTCCTTGCTGGCGCATTTTTAGTGGCGGGAAGGGTTATGGTGTCGGTGTTAAAAACGACGCTGAAGGTTTTGAGTTTTAGCGGTGCCCACTTGGGTGTCGCTTTGAAACTATCGCCAAAGGCCTTAAATAACCGACACTAAAGGTCAGTTCTGTACTAGTGTAAGATTTCAACAACATCTATTATTTTTTAGATTAAGGTCTCTTTTTAGTTAGAAAACATTAACTGATAACTAGTGTTGTCAACGACATTGCGGTTGTTATTTTATAAATTGAGGTCACTTTCGGATTAGAAAATATCGAGCAATAACCAGTGTTGTAAACAATATCGTGGTTGTTATTTTAGATTAAATTTGCTTTGGATTTAGAAAATATTGACCGACAACTAGTGGTGTCAACGGTATTGCAGCTGTTATTCTTTAGATTAATGTCACTTCTCAGTTAGAAAATATTAACTGATAACCAGTGTTGTCAATGGTATTGCGACTGTTATTTTTTAAATCTGTGTCACTTCTGGGTTAGAAAATACTGACTGATAACCAGTGTTGTCAACGATATTGCTATTGTTATTTTTTAGATTAAGGCTACTTTCGGATTAGAAAATATTGACCGATAACTAGTGTTGTGAACAGTATTGTGGCTGTTATTTTTTAGATTAAGGTCGCTTCGGAGTTAGTAAATATTGACTGATAACTAGTGTTGTCAACGGTATTACAGTTGTTATTTTTTAGATTAAGGTTGCTTCTGAGTTAGAAAGTATTGACTGATAACCAGTGTTGTCAATAGTATTGCGACTGTTAATTTTAAATGAAGGTGCTTATGAGTTAGAAAATAGTTTTATCGATAACCAGTGTTTCTGACTTTTTTTGGAATAAGGTGGATTCTGTGTTAGAAAATATTGATCGATAACCTTTGTTCAGATCAGTATTGTGGTTATTATTTTTTAGATTAAGGTCACTTTTGAGTTAGAAAATATTGACTGATAACCAATGTTGTAAATAATATTGTGACTGCTTTTTTGGATTAAGGTTGCTTCGTGGTTAGAAAATATTGATCGATAACCAGTGTTGTTAATGGTATTACAACTGTTATTTTTTGGATTAAGGTCGATTTTGGGTCAAAAAATATTGACCGATAACCAGTCTTTTGAAGGGTATCGTGATTGCTATTTTTTAGATCAAAGTCACTTCCGGGTTAGAAAATATTGACTCCTTCAAAAAAATTCTTATATGCTAACCTAAAAATATTTCTCATATAATATACTTTGTATTACTTCACACACAATCTTTACACATGACTTTATTACAAATGATGGATTTGAAATCAGAACAACTTGAACATGGAAGCTAAGTAACATAAAAGATGTTAAACTTTTGATCAAAATGAATAGACCAAAATGGTCAAGTAACACAAAAGTTCTTAACTATTAATGGTACTAAAAAATTATATTTTAATACACACCCGTCTTGTAGATAATAAAAATATATTCAAATACTAGCAATGCAGAAGCTATTCTGTTCGTGAATTACTCCATAATAGTATGTCTTGTTTCGAATCTGCTCTTCAACCTACAAAATCTTATTTTTCATATCACGGTTCAACAAAATCTGAAATTATAAAAATAATAATTCAAGAAATAAACTTAGTTAACACAAGAAATGGTCAATAATATGTTACAAACTTGTTCTTTTGACGTGGCTAATGATTGAGATGAAGGTGGTTGTGACATGTTTGGATGATCCATATGTGGTAAAAATCCCTAATTTACACTCCATAACATAGCACTGAAACTAGTTGCTTCTGGAATTTGTTGATGAAATGATACTTGTGGAGATGAATTTTCCATCTATAAATTGTATATCAATATCATTTAGGTGAAGCTTAGAAGCAATAAGTTTTAATTTTTGAAATAAGAAATATCAAATAAACTTGAGAGCAGAGCATGTTGTACGAGCTAGAAGGAGGTGTGGACTATAAAACATGTGTTCGCTCCTAAAAATGATTCTTATTTTCTAAAAGTTGATAGAATAGTGAAATGAAAGAAATTAAGAAAGTGCTCTAGAAATAGACATCATTAGCCGATGTCATTTTTTGTCGTTGTGTGTTCCTAGTTGGGGATTGGGTGCCATTTGATGAAACCTATAGAAAATTTCCTTTACATAAACCTTTGCAATATTAAGACAAAACTATAAAAATAGATATATATGAACCTGTGAAACTTTTTTAGGGAGCCGTTTCCTTGCTCTCTCAAATGCACTTTGAATTCTACGTGATGGACCGTTTTTTTCGAAACAGGAGGCAGTCACATTGTGATCTTATCAACGATAATAACCAATGGTTCTTTTTCCTTAGTAACATGTTGATCATCATCAACTTCTTTCTTGTTAAGATATAAATCATCAATATGTCTTGAAAGTCTATCAACTTCTTTTTCAAGCATGTCCACAGCTTCCTTAGAGACAGAGGATTTCACAACAAGATTTAATAACTTTTTAGTCACTCGTTGGGTGCGTGAAGCTAAGGACTCCTCTCCATCAGAATTTAGATTAATTGTCGTCTTTGTATGTTGCATCCCATCTCTTGCATATTTGGTGCATCTTTTTAGTATATAGTGTTTAGAAAGGATAAATATACCATTTGTGAAAAG
Organism: Alisma plantago-aquatica; assembly: GCA_963693085.1. NCBI lineage: Eukaryota > Viridiplantae > Streptophyta > Magnoliopsida > Alismatales > Alismataceae > Alisma > Alisma plantago-aquatica. Next base: position 797,690,681 of record OY856414.1, on the reverse strand, counting down.
GACCTTCATGCCTACATAAAATACCCATAAAAGTAAACTTCATGCATGTATAATAGACAACATGTGATACAAGACAAAATATTACATCCATAGCTTTTTTTTGTAGTTGGATGAGTGACTTTATATATATATTCCTTCTGATCATTGCTCCCCACAAGTTCACAAACACAATATGATTGACTTTTAAATTCTCCTTCTATCAGATCATAAACATACCTTATATATATCTCAACATATTTGACTAGGAATGGAAGTTCATTCTTATATACAAAAGGATGTGTAGATCTTGACATATGATCCTCCAACAGTTCTTTTCTTCTGAATTTCTCAACGGACTTGTCAAACTCTTTAATAAACTCAACAAGATTCAATTGGAGATTCAAAAACTTTTTAAATTGGCCATTTATATTTTCAGATCGTTGTGTTATCGTTAATGTAGCACAAAAAGAATCCCTACGATATATCAAAGACCACTTTTCTGTAATGGAATATAAGTCTTGCAACCATGTGTTTTCTTCAAGTTTGTATTTTTTTACCATTTCTTTCCACCTATCTTCAAAGTCCTCTACATATCCATCCTCGTATGTTAATTTATAAAAATCATTCTTAAATGACTTATGAGTTTGATAAACAGACGAAAGATGTTTCCCAACATTTTGTGTTATATGCCATAAGCATAGGCGATGACAGGTATCAGGTGATACTGTCCTAATTTCCTTCGCCAATGCTTGAAATTGATCAGTGAATATTGTTTTCAGATATATTTTAGACATAGCAGACAGAAATGTATTGAAAAACCATATAAATGAATCCGCAATCTCATCTAGCAACAAAGTAGCTCCAAAAAGTATAGTCTGATTATGATGATTAACACCAATGACTAGGGAAAATGGAAGACAATATTTATTAGTATTAAATGTGGTGTCAAATGACACAACATCACCAAAAATACCGTAATCTATTATTGATCGGCCATCAGCCCAGAATATGTTAGCAATCTGCCCAATACAATCCACATGGATTGCATAGAAAAAATTAGAGTCTTGTTCTCTTTTTTTCTTTAACAAATAAAGCAAATATTGCACTTCTCCAACAACCATCTCACGTTGTCGATTTAACTTAAGGTAATTATAATGATCACTCTGTAAAAATCCAACATTCTCTACACATCTAGCGTCAACTTCCATATAATCAAAGGCTTTGAAAGGAGCAATACATGCATCTTTCTGTTGATCAAGTAATTTCTTTTGCATACTTGATATACCCCGATGTGATCTGAGAATATGCACTTTGTCAAGACTAGTGAATGGATGATTATGCTCAACAAGAGATCTTATTACTTTCTAAAGACCAGATTCATTAACCCTCATTTCGGCTCGAGCTTTGCAATCTGTACATTTATTAGGACGAGATTTCTTTGTTATACGTGTTTTATGTTCCACCTTTTTTCCTTCTCGATTGCACACAAAAAAGTGAGCTACAATGTCACCATACTAATTTTTCTATGTACGACCTTTACTTATGCTAAAACCTTTGATTCTAGCATTACTTATTATAAAAGTCAAAATCCTCATCATGCGAGTCAAATACCATCCCATCTATTAGAAAAAGGAATAGGATTCCGACCCAAATCGTAATTGTATTTGGGCTTGAGTAGGAGTTGGTTTGTGTTGCCAATCCTAGTAGGAGTTAAATCCAATAGGAGAGAAGATGGCTCTCTATTTGCAACAATGGAAGTGGATTAGGAATTGAACTATGAATTGGAGTGGGATTCCTAATTTCTACTACATGTGATGGATCCCTATAAATAGAGGCCCTGAGGGAGGACATTGATATCATCCCATCAGTTGTTTATTGTTGGTGCCTTCTGTGGTAGAAGAGCTAGAAAACAAGAACAATTGGTGGTGCTCTCTTTTGGTACGAGAGAGTTAGCGACTTTGCCTTGAAGTGAAGTAGCGGATGACAGTCAATGACACATTGGTGGTGCATCAACTACGACGGTGGATCCAAGCAGTGGAAGACGCACATCAGTTGGTGGCACTACGTTGGTATTGCGACAACGACTATGACAGCAGTCTGTCCGTTCAGCGGAGGACATGTTTTTTCTCTCAGGAGGAGAGAGCTCTTTGGCTGGAAGGCGAGGTACACAACCTCGTCAGGAGTAGAGGTGGTACGGTCAGCGGTTGCAGCGACAACATGCAAGAGCACAACTGTGTGTCTGATTCCCTACAATGACAGAGGTGTTGTGAGGAGAAAAAGTTAAGTGGGATATTTTGTTCACATTTGGGTGTAAGTCTATTCTTCCTATCTTTGTTCTCATGTGGGGGGAGCAATCTAAATTTAGGGGTAATTAAATCTGGATGGCGTGAGTTGTAATCTTGATTATATAGTGCTTGTTGGTTGTTATTGCCCTGTGGTTTTTTCTCTTCTCATTTTGGGGAGAGTTTTCCATGTTAAATCTTACGCTTTCAGTTTTGCAGAACATGTCACTTACACACCACAAATTACTAGCAAGTGATATCAGAGCAAGGTTGGCAGGTTGAAGTGAAAGTGACAATGACGTCTAAAGATGGGAAAGTGCGCATTGACAAGTTTGATGGTAAGGGTTTCGACTTCTGGAAGATGCAGATTGAAGATTATTTGTACCAGAAGAAATTGTATCAACCTCTGGCGGGGACTAAACCTGAACAGATGAAGCAGGAGGATTGGGATCTCCTTAATCATCGACACTTGGGGTGGTCAGGTTGACATTGCCACAAAATATTGCATTCAACATAGCCAACGAGAAGACGACGGCGAGACTTCTGAAGATGCTATGAAATATGTACAAGAAGCCAACAACTGCAAATAAGGTATATTTGATGTGTCGTTTGGTCAACCTGAAGATGAGTGAAGGAGCCTCGACACCATATCACATCAATGAGTTCAACGTCATAATCTCAACTAAACTCAGTGGAGATAGTGTTTGATGATGAAGTTAAAGCCCTTATCTTACTTTCCTCTTTGCCCGAGAGTTGGTCTACTACGGTAACAACAGTCAGTAGTTTGTCAGGAAGCATGAAGCTGAAGCTTGACGATATTTGGAATATGATTCAGAGTGAAGACATCTACAAAAGGGAATGTGGAAAATCTAATTCTTCAGGTTCAGCTCTATACATTGAAGGTAGAGGAAGAAATCAGAATCGCAATCACAGTTCTAATTGTGGAAAGTCAAAGACAAAGAGTAAAGAATGTTACTGTCGCAGAAAAGTTGGATACTTCAAGAAGGATTGTAAGATATGGAATAAGGTGTCACAAGAACTTGCCAAAGAACATGAGGATGATGAATAGAGCAATATAGCTGCATGGCAGAAGATCTAATATTGACAGTCCAAGAATAGGGTTTGAACATAGATGATGGTGTTGGTGGGCTGTAGACACAGGAGCAACATGTCATGTAGCAACTCACAGGAAGTTCTTCACAAAATATAAGAGAGGGAACTTTGGCAATGTGAGGATGGGGAATGCTAGATACTCAAAGATTATTGGGATTGGTGACGTCTGCGTCAAAACAGATGTTGGGTGTACTATCATGCTCAAGGATGTTTATCATGTTCTAGGCTTGAGGTTTAGTGTAATTTTTGGTTCCTTATTGGATAGGAGCGGATATGATCTCGGGTTCGGTGGTGGCATGTGCAAAGTAACAAAAGGGTGTTTGGTGATAGCTCGAGGTAGACTGTGCTACAATCTATATAAAACCACATTGAGAGTGCATAAAGAGAAGGTTCAGGAAGTCAAGAAGCCAACACCAGTTCACAAGATATGAGGAGGACTTGGAAGTACTCTTATAGATAGCTGCATGTCTAAGCTGCGGGATTCTCTTAGTGATGTCAACAAGGGTAGAAAGGTAAGTTTGTACAAGCATCAGGATGACTCCCAGTTAGAGAAGGTCACTCCAAAGACTTCTTCTGGACAATGCGCACATGAGGAAGAAAGATAATCCAGTGAACATGTAGTTGATGCATGTAGAATGGAGGATCAGGCCCTTGATGTGGGGTTACATCGACAGAGGGAGTGTCAAAGGAAGGTTTCCGAGTCTTACTGCAGAAGGTCAGAAACACAATTTTCATCCAGGTTGGTTCGACAGACCAGTCAACGGGAGAAAAGAAAGTTCCATATGTGGGAATGGAGAGAGAAGCGGCATTGCTAGGATACTTCTTCTCAGTTGCTTGGGAATAAAGTAAAGTCAGGGTGGTACTTTAAGAAAAGGGATGAAAAGGACAAGATGCTGACATGCTTGAGAAGAATGACCACCTATCGGAATCCATCACAGGTGGTGATGTAATCTAGAAAATACTCTGGGTGATTGCTAAAGACAAAGTCTCCCTCATGGGCCGGAGGGGGAGATTGTTGGGAAAAGGAATAGGATTCTGGCCCATTTCCTAATTGTATATGGGATTGAGTAGGAGTTGGTTTGTGTTGCCAATCCTAGTAGGAGTTTAATCCAATAGGAGAGAAGATGGCTCTCTATTTGCAAAATTGAAAGTGGATTAGGAATTGGACTATGAATTAGAGTGGGATTCCTAATTGCTACTACACGTGATGGATGCCTATAAATAGAGGCCCTGGGGAAGGCCATTGAGATCATCCCATCAGTTGTTTGTTGTTGGTGCCTTCTGTGGTGGAAGAATCTGGAAAATAAGAACAATTGGTGGTGCTCTCTTTTGGTAAGAGAGGGTTATCAACTTTGCCTTGAAGCAAAGTAGAGGCTGACAGTCAGCGACACATTGGTGGTGCGTCAACTACGACAGCGGATTCGAGAAGCAGAAGACGCACATCAGTTGGCAGCACAACGTTGGTGTTGCGATAACGACTACGATAGTAATTTGTCCATTCAACAGAGGACCTATTTTCTCTCTCAGGCGGAGAGAGCTCTTTGGTTGGCAGGCGAGGTACACAACCTCGTCAGGAGTAGAGGCGGCCCGGTCAGCGGTTGTAGCGATAACAGGAAAGAACACAACTCTGTGTCTGATTCCTTACAACGACAGAGGTGTTGTGAGGAGAAAAAGATAAGTGAGATATTTTGTACACATTTGTGTGTAATTTTATTCTTCCTATCTTTGTTCTCATGTGGGGGGAGCGATCCGGATCTAGTGGTAATCAAATATGGATGGTGTGAGGTGTAATCTTGATTACATAGTGCTTGTTGGTCGTTATTTCCCCGTGGTTTTTTCTCTTCTCGTTTTTGGGGAGAGTTTTTCACGTTAAATCTTGAACTTTCAGTTTTGCAGAACACGTCACTTGAAACCACAAATTACTAACACCAACCTTAGGAACATAGTAGCCACTTTTATTGATCCCTTCCACATATTCGTGGTCGTCATCGGAACATACATGACTATTGTTATCGTCTAAATTAACTGGATCAGTTTGGCAGCCAAAATTGAGTCCACTAGTCATTCCACTATATAAACTAACAACTTTTGGGGGCGTACTATCATCTGATTGTTTGGATTCTACAAGAAAAATATTTTTTTATATCTTGTTTATGTGAAAAAATCTCATATTTTATGTACATATATGACATAACTGCAAAGTTTTTTAGATAAAGCTCACCTCCGTCAATACCATGTGGTTGATATTGATGTCGATCGAACATTTGCACTACGTCTGGCTTCATTTCTTCTTATGAATATGCAACTGATGAATATGTGTTTTTCTACTTTACTCACCGCTATGGTAGTATTTCTTTATCTAATTGCGAGGAAGAAAATATTCATAAGTTTGACTAGTATTATAAAGAAAAGTTAGAACAATTGATCTAGGTCTACATAAATATGACGAACATAACATACTAGCACAAATAGAACATAGGAAAAGTGATTAGATGCTTTTTTAAGTATGAATCTTACCGGTCTTGTAAGGAGAACCGATACATACAACTTTAACGGTGGCTAGAAAGAAGAAGAATGATGCCCTTTTGTTTGTCGTACGACGGCGGTGGCGGAAACAAAGGGCGGTAGATATTAAATTAAGTATAAAAGAAAAGGGATAAAAAGAGGCTAACGGAGTCCGTCAATACTTGTTCATTGTACATGTGTCGGATTCTAATTGGTGTCTATAATACTGGCGTCAGATAATGGGGATCTATTTGGAAGCACCTGAATGATGACGAATCGGTGTTGCATGGCAGCCGTTAGATTTCGAGGTTGAAAGAAAATCGTCTGATTAATGTTTAGTAGCGTGAGTTTTTGACTGATTTTTGGATTGTCACCTGACCTGGTCTTTTATAATAAAGTTAAACCTGTAATATCAAAATAAGAGAGACACACACGGTTAAGAGTTGAATGCGAGAATATGATGATTTCGCAGCGGAAGAACAAGAAACGAGAAACAATCACACAACCAAAACACATGATTTATGTGGTTCGGTCAAGATGACCTACGTCCACGGAAGGGGGCGAGATTTCCACTATTTTAGAGAAAAGATTACAAAGGGACACCCTGTGTACGGCGGCAGCCGTCAAATAAGAATACATGATGATTGTCGAACCCTAACAAGGGTGTACATATATATAGGTATATAAAGAGTAATCAGATTCCTAATAGGATCCGAAATCCAAGTCGTACCATACCGCGGGGGCTTCTCCCCTCGCACCCCCTTGGCATTGGCGGGCTAAGGCCCACATAATGCCCCGTAAATGGGTCAACGAAGATCTATTTAATTTTCCAAATTGGATATGCAGTCGGATCAGGACATTACTTTGAGTCACATAACAATCTCCACCTTGACTTGAAGTCTCTGGCTCTCTGGAAAAAAAGTAGTAGATCTCTCTCCCCCTCCAGCCCCTAAGGGCGTCACTACATGCTGTGTAGACTAACCAAGTCCAGACAATGTCTGAACTTGGAAATGGACAACGGCTTTGTCATCATGTCTGTAGGACTTTCTTTGCTTACAATCTTCTTCACCATAATTTTCCCATGCGTTATCACCTCTCTGATGAAGTGATACTTGACGTCGATGTGCTTTGTCCTTTCATGAAACATCTGATCTTTTTTAAGGTGAATTGCACTCTGACTGTCATAGTAGATGGTCATCGTCTTGTCAAGAATATAAAACTCAGCACACAGTCCTCTCAGCCAGGTGGCTTCTTTGATGGCTTCTGTCAATGCCATGTACTCAGCTTCAATAGTAGACAATGCAACAGTGGGTTGTAATGTAGCTTTCCAACTCAGAACACAACCACCAATAGTAAACAGATAACTCGTAAGAGAATGCCTTTTGTCGCGGCCATTTGCAAAGTCAGAATCAACATAACCAACAAACGTCTTTGTGCTCTTGCCAAATCCAAGGTGTGTAGAAGATGTACCCTTAAGGTACCTAAGAATGTGCTTGACTGCTTGCCAATGTAGCTTTCCTGGATTGGACATGTATCTGCTCACCATGCTAACTACTTGTGCAATGTTTGGACGCATGCAAATCATAGCATACATGATGCTACCAACTGCACTGGAATAAGGAACACGAGACATGTAGTTTTCATCCTCTTCATATTGCGGCGATTCAGCAAATGAGAGCTTCTTGAACTGATCATGTAAAGGAATAGATACTGGAGATGCATCAGACATAGAGAACCGTTGTAGAACTTTCTTCACATACTTCTCATGACTGAGAAGTAACCTTCCAGCTTTGCGGTTTCTAATAATTTCCATCTCCAAAATTTTCTTTGTTGCTCCCAAGTCTTTCATCTCAAATTTTCCACTAAGTAACTACTTCATACTGTGGATTTTAGAACTATCTATGGCTGCAATCAACATGTCATCAACATAGAGAAAGAGGTAGATAAGAGAATCATCAAGAAGTTTCTTCAAGTAAACACAAACGTCATAGCTGCTCCTGAAATATCCATGCTTGACCATGAAAGAATTAAATCTATGATACCACTGGCGTGGGGATTGCTTCAAACCGTAAAGAGACTTCTTCAGTAAGCACACATGATCCTTCTTTTCAGCAGAAATATAACCTTCAGGTTGCTGCATGTGGATCTGTTCCTCTAAGTCACCATGGAGGAATGCGGTCTTCACATCAAGTTACTCAAGCTCTAAATCATATCTAGCAACTAATGCCAATAGAAATATGATGGAAGTGTGTTTGACAATAGGAGAGAACACATCATTATAATATATACCTTCCACCTGACTGTAGCCTTTTACAACTAGCCACGCTTTGTACCTCTCAGTAGAATCTCCAGGACCAGCTTCCTTCCTTTTGAATACCCATTTGCATCCAACAATCTTCTTTCCACCAGGAAGATCAATAAGTACCAATGTCTTGTTCTTTTGAAGAGACTCCATCTCTTCATTCATAGCAGTAATCCACATGGCTGAATTGGGATCAGTCATGGCTTCTTTGAGGGTAGTTGGTTCCCCAGAATCATTTGTTTCTTCAGCTGTTGCAAGGGCATATGCAACAACATAATCTGAATGCCTTACAGGTGGTCTGATCTGTCTTCTTGGTCTCCCAGTAGCTATGCTATATGTCTGTTCTTCATGAGTGTCATCTTCAACATCATCTGGATTTTCCTGTGTAACAACATGAGGTGTCGGGATGTGTGCACTAACTTCAAGCTTCACCTGTTCTGTGGAACTCTGAGAACCTATAGCTGGAGAATGGACGCCATCTTGTTTTGTAGAAAATATGGCAGACTCGTCAAAAGTAACATTTCTTTCAATCAAGAATTTTGATGAGTTTGGCTCAGTGCACCAGAATCTATATCCCTTCACACCATCAGCATAACCCAGAAAAATACACTTCTTCGCTCTAGGCTCGAGCTTTCCTTCATTTGAATAGACATATGCAGGACAATCAAAAATACGCAGATTAGAATATTTTGTAGGATGACCAGACCATACCTCTTCAGGAGTTTTGAAACCAAGTGGAGTAAATGGTGAACGGTTGACAAGATAGGCTGCAGTAGAGATGGCTTCAGCCCAAAAATCTTTGCTAAGTCTTGCACTGATCAGCATGCAACGTGCACGCTCTAGAAGAGTTTTGTTCATGCGTTCTGCAACACCGTTCTGCTGGGGTGTATGTCTAACTGTGCGATGTCTTGCAATACCTTCAGACTGGCAGAACTCATTGAATTCAGAAGAACAAAACTCCATGCCATTATATGTCCTCAATGTCTTGATGCTCATTCCTATTTGTTTTTCAATAAGCGTATTCCACTTCTTAAACTGATCAAAAGCCTCAGATTTATGATTCAGAAAATACACCCAGACTTTCCTTGAGAAATCATCTATGAAAGTAAGCATGTATCTAGCACCTCCCTTGGATGGTACTTGAGAAGGACCCCAGATGTCTGAATGAATATAATCAAAAATACCTTTTGTAGTATGATTTGCAGTAGAAAAACTGACATTTTTCTGCTTTCCCATAACACAGAGCTCACAGAAATCTAACTTTTTAGTACTGATATCACCTTGAAGTCCTCTCCTGCATAATAATTCGAGGCCTTTCTGGCTCATGTGTCCCAGTCGCATATGCCACAATTTAGTGGCATCCAGTTTTGGAGTGGGTGAGGAAGAAACAACAACAACTTCTTCGATCACAGTTTCACCAATTAATTTATAAAGGTTTCCAGGAATACATACTCCCTTTATCAGAACATCATCTCCTTTGGTAATAGACATGATTCCATCTTTAGCCTTGTATGAAAAACTGTTGGCTTCAAGTAAGCCAATAGAGATGAGATTTTTCTTCAGACCTTGAACATGATGAACATTGGAGATAGTTCGGATAACACCATCAAACATCTTTATGCGGATTGACCCAATGCCAATTGTCTTGCAGGTAGAATCATTTGCCATGTTTACAACACCTCCATCAAAGTGCTCATAAGAAGAAAACCAATCTCTGTGTGGGCACATGTGGTGTGAACAGCTTGAGTCCAGAATCCAAGAAGTTTGAAAATTGACGGATGAGGAAGATGAAGCCATAAGAACATATTCTGGATCTTCACGTGCTACATTAGCATCTGCAGGTTGTTCTTGTTTTTCATTCTCCCTCTTCTTCTTGTTCTGTAACTTGTAGCATTCATCGACAATGTGTCCAGACTTCTTGCAGTATTTACAGACCTTCTTTGATTTAGACTTAGATCTGTGTGTTTCCTTCTTGTTGTTTCCCTTTTCTTTTGTACGACCCCTCACCATAAGAGCCTCTGACTAACTCCCGCTAGAAGAAGAAATTATGTCTTTATCAGCCATGGTCTTTGACATCAATGAAGATATAACATCCTCCACCGTGATTGAAGACTTTCCGTACAGAATAGTTTCCTAAAATTGCTTGTATGAAGGGGGTAAAGAGCACAGAAGAATAAGGGCTTTATCTTCATCTTTGAGTTTAATATCTATATTTTCCATATCCATAATAATAGATGTAAACTCGTCAATGTGATCACGGACAGATGTACCTTCCACCATGCATAGTAAGTAGAGACGCTGCTTGTGATATAATTTTGTTTGGAGAGACTTCGTCATGTAGAGATCTTCGAGTTTCTTCCAAATACCGGCAGCAGTAGTTTCTTTGGAAACTTCGGCCAAAACCTTGTAGTCCAAAGATAACTGGATGGCGGTGAGAGCCTTCTGATCCATCACTTTCTTTTCTTGCGGCGTCATAGTGGCTGGCATCTTCTCGATCCCTTCCAGAGCCTCGGAGACTCCCTGTTGAACGAGAAAACCACGCATCGTGATCTGCCGTAGTCCGAAATTGATTTTGTGATCAAACTTCTCGATCTTGTACAGACTCGTCATCGTTCAGATCTTGAACACGCAGCTCTGATACCACTTTTTTAAGAGTTGAACGCAAGAATATGAAGATTTCACAGTGGAAGACACTATGAAAAATATGGTCTTTAACTACAAAAAAAATTTGTAGCGAAAACCCCAAAATTTGTAGCCAAAAGCTTTGGCTACATTTATCCTTACATTTATAATATATAGCTAATACCCATGTAGCTAATTGTTTAGGCTACATTTTTCAAAGTTGTAGTTAGTTATTCCTCTGGCTACAAATTCATATGTAACCCTAATTGTAGGTAAAAAATATCCTTACACATAAACATGTAGTTTCCATTGTAGCCAAATGTATGACTACAATTCAATTTGTACCTAAGATATGTAGGGAGAGATGACATTGGTTACAATTTGTATTTGTAGTTCATTTATAGCAAAAATTAGCACTTGCTACACATATAATTATAGCTAATGTGTAGTGAAAGACACCATGTACTACACATACATATGTAGTGAGAAACATTATGTAGTCAGTCAATCGCTTGCCAATATAGAGGGGTTTTCAATAAGAAAATAGATGATTGTTAGTCAAGATCGAGTTGTGCTTACAATGTCAACAATGATACTTTTATTTATATTTGAACAATGAGTACACATGGGGAGGACATTAACCTGGCCCCTGTTTTACAATATGCATGGAAAAAAGACACAAGTATACAATATCTTCTTCTGACTACATCTATCCACTGTAGACTACAAAACACAATATAAGAGGGCTCATCTCCCTTAGTTCCTCCACCTAATTCACAATGAGTTCAAAAACCCTATGAATCTCAGCTTTAGTGGTGAATCTTCCAATCTCAAACATGATAGAGGTATGTGACATGTCCTCATCAACTCCCAGAGCTCTCAACACATAGGACTGAGCACAAGAGTTGCAGCCTTTCCTATTGGCATCGTCATGTAGAGGTTCATGTATGGTTAGTTTTGGTTGACGAATCCCCTGGATCAGAACATATTGGCATTTCTTCTCATAATCCATATGTTATGTAGTTTTGTATGTTGTGGATCTCAAGCACCATCAAGTTGATGGTAGCATCCACTTTGTGCGAACCACCATGGATACCTACAAAGAAACATACAAGTTTTGAGATATAGCTCACGAAAGAAACAAGCAAACATAGTTTCTCCTACTCATAACTTACCTATTCCATAAGTTGTCTTCTCCCAGTGAATGAGAAGTATGAAGTGAATGAGAAGTATCAATGGGCTTCATGCCTTTAGTTTTCTAAAATTCAATATATAGTCTAGTTGCCCTGACAACGATTTGTGAACTGCAAGAATTTAAATGGATACTAACTGGTCAGTAAAAGAAGATATAAATCGAATCAAGAAAATCCTTCAAATCGAAATATAAGAGTCTTCAAATTGCTTCTATACAGATGGAGGACAATATTTGTAGTGCTTTGAAGAAATCATAATCATACTAAAGAATAATAATTAGCATAATATAAACAAATAACTAACAGTAATTTCAGATGGCTCATGTTCATTACTCCCTCCATAACTGACTCAACCATGTAGTTTAACATCATATACATATGATTCAGCTTCCCATACATGCTATAAATATAGAGCCTAATCATTCTAATGGTCAACTATTTTCAGATTCTTGTACTATTAAAATTAATCATTCAAGGATCAGCCTACTATAATCCATTCAAGAAGAGGAGAGAGCATTAAAATGTAATTTATAGGATTGTTGAACTGGGTACAGTAACAAAAGAAATAGAGGACACCACCTATCTTTCTACTGCTAACCCTTTCCAAGAGTTAAAACAATCAATCTGCAGAACCTCTAGCTTGATCCACAGTACTATCTATGCACAACAAACTAAGTACATTAACACAAAATGAATTTCAAAGCTACAAGTACCACAACTAGAAGTTGAAACCATACAAAATCTAGCATCAAGACTACTGACAAGTTGGTCTTCCGAGAGTTCAGTCAATAGTTGTTGGTGAGCCCTCTCCATGTCATCTTCATTTGCAGGAGCAGAAAGTCTCTACAACATCAACAATGAATACTCCAAGATTTTCCCAAGATGATCCATGTCCATGGACCCTGACTCCAGAACCTGAGTTAGTATGTCGACATCGATACTTTCAGAGATCTCTTGCTTCCACCTTTCAAGAGCCATTTCCATTAGCTCAGATCCAACTTCCTCCATGAGTGTAATGATTCTGCTGTAGTCAGGTTGATCTGTGGCCAGAGACTCCATGATTCCAGCCCAAAATGCCTTCTCCATTATCTCTCTGAGTTTTCCTTTGCTGGTATAGTTCTCTTTTCTAGAAACAAAGCTACTTTATTTCTCATGAAGAATCTCATTAACCATGAATTCATTCTCCAATATCATTGATTCATCACTAGAAGAGCCTCTCTCCAAAGCCTTTGGTGTATTAGCTTGGACATTTTTTTTGGATGACGAAGCATCATCTCCGAATAACGAGCGCACCACAGAGCTCGAACCGGTACCATTCTCAGCAGATTGCATTCCGGAAGAAACGGGTGAAGATGAAGAAGGCAAGAGAGGTGACGACATATGGGCAACTGGTGTTGCAAATGTGTCTCCGTTCTCCTTTGCTTCAAAAAATCTCAATCTTGTATCTGATAATGCGGATTCCATACGTTCAATTCCAGCATTTCCACTCAAGTGTTTCACTTTCTCCCATATAAGATGTTGGTCTTAAGTTACCTGCTTTTGAATAGCCTTCATATCATGAGTAAGGTCTCCATTTTGTCCATCAGAAGTCATTTTACAGGTTTGCATCATGGAAAGCTCAAGTTGACAGGCAACTCTCATGAGATCTTCCTCCAACAATCTAGCATCCTTAACCTTCCAGACCACAAACTGGTGAAGATAAGACCACCAAGCATCGTCAAAAGCTAGCAGCTGAGATCTAAAAGTAAGTCATTCAGGCAACTCATCTGAGACAACCCCAGGTGATGGCAATCTCCTATATTGAGGACCATCTAAAATGATCTTGATTAAGAGTTCAAACTCCTTTAAAAAAGTTAACAGCTGATTTAGCAAGCTCAGTATCCTGCTCCCCTTGCCCATTGAACACAACGTCCGGATGACCAAGTATCATGTAAGCACAAAGCACAACTCTAATAGGATAACAAGATAATTTTTGTGATTCTCGATGCCTAGACTCCACAGAACCCCTTTTAGCCTGGCCCCTTGACCTCACAACTTTACTAGCTCCTCTCCTATTAGGAGTGCCCACACGCTTCAGTAGGTGATCTATATTCTCTGGTCCATAAGAGCTAGCTTGCTTTATCAGAAGAAAACGATACTCCAACCTATCAAGCAAGGATTTAACTATTTTTAAGGATGTTGCTGATTCTATGCGTATCACAAGCTGCTCAAGTGGCATGCTTTGAACAGCGCCCTCATTTACTCCTAAAACACTATATGCCCTTGTCAATGACAGTGTAGTCTTCCTCAAAGTAGCAAACTTTTTCCAACACCTTGCAAGGTTTTTAGATAAAACTTCTGCTTGCTTGTTCAAGTTAGTCCGACTGGGATTTTGAGTAAACCCTCTTTGTCTCAAATACTCTGCTCTTTGCCATTTTTCCCTCTGGAGTTTGTCTTCTAATCGCTCTATCATCTTTTGCATCTCTATTTTCCTTTGATGACAAAGAGATTTCGCAACCTGGCGAGCCTGCATGACTCGAGCATGAGCCTTTGTTTTCTCAGCTTCCAACAACCCCAACCGCTTCTTCTCTGCAGCACCACGCTTTTGAGATATGGCAGTGCGTATGCGCTGTTTATACTTTTTCTCCCTGTTGGTTCTCTGCAGCAAGGGCCTGGCTGTTCTTTCCTTGGCAGCTATCCTTCTCTGAATGTTTTGCTTCATTAGAAGCATCCTGTTTGCTTCAGCTTGCTGCACACGAGACTCAACCTTCGAGCCGAGTTTTTCACGTTCCTTCTTGAATCGCAGCTCGACACTAGTTTTAGCAGCTTGTCTCAGCTCGTCTAGCCGAGCTAGGCGCATCTGTGCGTTCATAAGAAGGTTCAATCTTTTCTGCTCGGCTGCATAAAGCTTGGCTTCGATCCTCTGTGCGAGAGTAGTTGATTTGCTGATAAGTTTTCAGTAAACAACAACATAACAACAGATAGCATATTAAAATTGGAGAGTAGTTGTCTGAGGAAATGGGCACCATGTGTATGAATGAAACCATGTATGTATATCAGCAAGCAACCTGATTGTTTTTTCTAATAAAGGTCCTTGCTATAAAATGAACCCGTATGTCCTTATGGACTATAAATATATGCATACTAATTAATTACATCTGATTGTTTTTTCTCCTTTATCTGGAGGACATCTAAGAAATAGCGTATTCGTCAAGTGCTAATCCCATGGACACCTTGCAATCTACTTGGGGTTTCATGAATTATGTACTTGTTTTAGTTTTGCCCTTACAGATTTGACTTACTTTTATTATTAGGTTTATTGATATCTGATTGCAGGGTACTATGGTATTTCATAACTCACCCATCTACATTCTGCTGACATTCAAATTCTGACTGACTATACCTTTTGCAGCAACTGGACTTCTCATGACTATTGCCAATGCCATCAACACATCTTAACATCAGGTGTCCATCAGCATTATGTGTTTTTACTGTGAAAGATCAGTTCGTCGTCACCCTGATGCAATTGTCAGCTCTTTGCTACTAGTGGCCCTGTAGTTTAAATGTGTGTTCATCTATAGTGATTTCTCTCTATTAGGATATGAACCCAGGGATCCTAATATGAAGAGTCAACTGTTTGGAGATGCCATTGGTTCCTTGTATAGAAGGTCATTCTTGATACGATTTAAACAAGAAAATTCATTATCTACAGCCATTGTGTCACTCTTAAACCAAGGAAAATAGATACTATAAAATTTTAATTCATCGACCTAATATATGGTCTATAGATTCTTACATCTATTTCCCACAATGATTATGTCAGAAAATTCTAGCCTCATTTTTCATATAAAGAAAAAACACATACCACACTTACCACAAAAGTTTGAATTTCATGACCTGATGTATCATGTATAACATGTCAGCTTCTTCATGAAAGCCTGTTCTTTTCTCAAGAAGGATGTAATGTAAAAGTGTTGATTATTGTCATGCCAGATATGCTTGTATATTGCTGCTTATTCTTATCCAGTCGAGGATAGAAAAGCTAGCTTATCAGTGATGAAGGAATGGAGTGGTTGAGTTGTCTATTGCCATCTTGCAAGTTGGAATTGGTATAATCAGCAACATTTGAAAAGCAGCAGAAAGTATTAATACTGATAGCTTTTTAAATGAAAGCCACTGCGCCTATTATTGAGTTAAATATGCAAAGTTTATTTATTTAATTCACAATACTATCACCGAAGTTGTGCATCTGTTTAGCCACCACGTCAGTGCTTAGTTGTGTGAATACGTTGAATATGCTGTTTCAAAGTTTTTATTTTCTAAGCCAATATACTGTCCAATACACATTTTGGTAGAGTCCGCACATGGGTGAAACAAAACAGTTGATAGCTGGAATGATTATTAGCGTTAAACTCATAAACAAAGTTAAGAACAAACATTACAGAGATCTATTTATCATTTGATGCAAGGGAAATGGACAGTGAATGATCTATAAGAATGATTCCTTTATAGATGAGAAGTAAAACATTATTGTGGATTTCATATTTGGTATGTGATATATGGTAAACATCTAGTGTTGTCTCTAATTTATTTTGACAGTGATCATTCTTCAACCAAAACCATACATGCTACATGTCCAGTATACAAGACATCTAATCAAAGAAGCTCTGTGCCACCAATCCGGTTGACATGAAATGATAAGGAAAAATAAGAAACAGCTGAATCCAACTAAGGAGAAGGCAAAACAAATCAATGGCTTACAGTGTGGGCACCAAAAGCTTTAGCTAAATCTGAAAGCACATTCTTCATCTTTCTCCATTCCTCCTCCATTCTTTATCAGAATACAAAAATAGAGTCAAAAATATATAATGTCATTCACAATTTAAAGAATGGAAGACGACCTTTTCCCAAGACTGTCAACGTTTGCAGGAAGTTTGCCAAATATCTTCCTCGCTTCACCCAATTCATCATTTCTAATGAAGCCATCAACAAGTGTCACATAAACAAACTCATCAAGTTGTATGTTTCTGTCCAGCATTTCAGAAAGAAGCATCTTGGCAGTAGGAAGCATTTGCTTCTTGCATAACCCATTAAGCAAGACATTGTATATAGCAGTGTCTGGAAACTAACCTCTCTCTGCCATTTTCTCTTTCACCATTAATGCTTCCTTCACCTCACCTGCAGTGACAAGACATGAAGAACGACTCCATAAGTAACTAGATCAGGCTGAATCCCTCATTCTGCCATCTCAATTAGGAGATTAAAAGCGGTAAGAATATTGACTTCCTGACAATACCTATGAACGAGAGGAGTGTAGCTGAACTTATTTGGATTCAGGCCCATCTGCATCAATTTCTTCAAGAGGTTGCCAGATCCTCTGACCCTCCCACTGTGACAATAGCCTACAATCAAAGTATTGTAAGTGATGATATCTGGTTCCTGACAATATAGCTGACGATTTCCTACATAACAATAGAAGATCATCATCTCCAGAGAATATAAACAATAGTTTTGTGCACACCTTGGTGTACATGTGAACACGAATCCATACAGAGGTTCACTTTGTTGGTGTGTATATATACAAATGCAGAGTGATGTAGAATGTGATATTATTTGTATAATTTTCAAAGACAGTGGTTGCTTTCTAAAAGTATGATTGACTTTTTCATTTAAATAATGAGGGTTTCACAAGAAACAAGGCACAGTATAGATGAATATATTATATATCAGCTACTAACTAACAAAGATACCAACCAACGTATTGTGCTAGCAATAAAACAACTGGACAGTATACAAGCATGCAGAATTTGGGATCAAAATGAGCACTTTAATGAATGTTAGGGTACTTGTGAAACATTCAACTGGGATACATATCATACTCAGTAAAGCCGCCAATACTGATTATGTAGATAGATAATAGATGAAATTAAAGAACAGACTGAGAACATGAAACAAATCTATTCCACTTGCTGCGGCAGCTGGTTTTGATGAAGATGAGTTGCAGACAGAGAGATAGAGGAGATTGAAGTAGTTGAGTTGGAGAAGCAATTTCTGCAAACTGCTGCAACTGCTCCAAGAATGGGTTGGATCTTGGAAATGATAGTAGAAATGCTTCATGGCATTTGTCATCCCTATTTGGCAATATTTATGGATTTCAAGAGAAAGGAGAAAGGGTAAAATCCTGAAGAACTTTTCTCAAAATCCATGTCTAAATACAAAAGAACAAATAATAATGCATTCTATGACATCTTCTATCTATGCTGAAATTCAAGAAGCAATCCAAAATTGTACACATCATTGTGAAGGAAATTTTAAATTCTTATGGAGTTAATATTATATAACATCTTAGTTTCAAGTAGTGAGGATATTAGTCTCAACCTTTACATATTATAAGGGTCATGAAAGTTGAACAGTGAACACAAAGATATAATCCAAACAAGAGACATCAGCAAGACACAATGATATGATGTGGGCGTTCAGCCTATATTACTTAGGCAAAAATAGTTAAGTACCTAATTATTTGGAGCTGCTCCTGCAACGTTCAAACTTATCTTCAGATGTTTGTAAACCTCCCCTGCCACCTAAGCATCAACCTCACCTTCAGTGCAAGTAGACTATTGCAATATAACTAGATATCTAAACCACAAAAACACAATACCCGTCGTGCCAACTGCTAACCAAAGAATAAACAGAATCAATAATAGTAAGAATAAACAAACAAAACGTACGAAGATGTACACGATTCATTAGCACCTGGTTTAATATAGAAAGAAATCAAATTAAATTAATAGTTTTAGTTCATTATACCTTGATGTAAAGGCAACTTCCAAAGTATGACAGAGCTGTTTTAAATACTACTCAGCTTAGCCCTTTAGTAGCACATAAAAGAAAATAATTAGAAGTGTCAAGATTCCAAGATGAGCATGCCACTTGGTATGAGCTACAAATAGATTATGTTTTCAAAGCTTTCCAGAACCTACAAACTGATTATACAATGGAATTGAATCACTAAATTGAACATAGTACAACCATGTCAACATTTTTTAAGCACTTTCAAGATATTAAAACATCAGGGTGGACAATGATTGGTTAGCTTCATAGAACTTTACACCGAAGTTCAGAAATGGAATGATCTAATGAATCTGTAACAAATTTCAGAATTACCTAATATATCATGTGTCCATCAGTGTTTTACTAGAACTATATATGAGTCCATATTGTGTTAATCTTGATCAAGTGGTGATTATATTCTACTAATGCATATATTCAAATTAATGCAAGTGATTTGTTATTGAAATAGTTAGTAGTAATTGATTCAAAATGATTATATCAATCATGATTTTAATCAAAGGATAGTAGCATGTGTTCATAATATGTGTTTTGAGTTTTTGCTAGTTTTTGAGTTAGAGTAATCGACATAAGAGTAAGTATGTTCAACATGAATGGAGTTGGACGGTTGGACCCAGTTTTTGTATAAATACCCTAACAAGATCCAGCAACAATTGAAAGTGAACTAAATCCTGGAACTGTTTTAGTGCATTATCTAGATTCTGAATTAAATTTAAGAATCTCATTAGAGTTTGTTTTCTTTTAGCAAATCAGTCATACATCAAGTTTTTCAATCTCAGTTAATGTTTCAACTTCATACCTATACCTCTATAAGAATGTGTTCCAATACACCATATTGATAGTCAGTATTAGTTATCATTTTTAAACTATTGTTGCATCCACTAGTCTAATTCAAGCTCATAGAAAAACACATTCCTTATCTACAGTTTTAGAAGCTTTGTATATTGGAGTTTTTCACTAGTGCCCTACTAACATTTCAATGATGTTGGAAAAGGTGTGGAAAAAGGTGCTCGTTATTGATGATAAATTGTGGGATCTAAAAGGATCTAGTGACTTTTTACGGAGTTATAGAGCCATTTGTTGATGAAGATATATGACTTGTATATGCTTATGATGGAAATCTAAAGCTGGGTGTATTGTAGCTAGTATATTACATAGTTTACATAGTTACTGTTATAGTATAAGTTCTCTGGATATGATCAGTGAAGTTGCAATTAAAAGTAGGTTTTAATATATGAATTGAGGTAGTCTCTTCCTTGAACTTCACTATGGGTAATTACGAGATGTTTTGGTCATTTGAATGGGTGTATTGTATAACAAAGAGATGCCACAACAGAAAAAAGTGGAAGCCTACACCGCCCACGCTACATTTCAGTATGCTAGTACTGAAGGGAAACATAATAGACTATGTAAAGCAAGACTTTTCTATGACCCTCAGGGGGAGTATTGTGATCCCCTAGGTAATTTGATTAGGTTTGATAATATTCCTCTTGCAAGTTGCAACTGTTGCTTCTTATAAATATCAAATACTTACCTCTAAAGATGTTAAGCTAATATTTATGTAGAGCTTATCTTTGGCAACAAGATAAAAAGCTTCAAGGATGCCTACTTTGTGATAAGAAGTTAGAATGTAATCATTCTAAAATTGCTACATGGTTTGTTTGATAGATTCTTACATTTACAACAATTTAATCTAGTGAACCTCTTCTCTTGGCAACTTAATTGGTTCTTATTGAACCTAATGTTGGTGAGCGCATAACACAAAATAAATTTACTTTTTTGGTATTCTCTCTTTGAAAAGCAATTTAGGATTATTCAGATTTAGGTTGCATATCATTTAAATTGATATGATCATTGAAAATCAGTGATGGGTCATAAAAAATGAAACTAATTAGATTTTCAAAAGAGAATCATTTATTAATAACAAGCTATAGGGCATCTAGAAGAATTTTCAAACAGATTGGATTACATAGCTAGTAATATAAAAAAAAGGTTATCCAAGAGAACAAAGATCATGAAAGATTGATGTTCTCGTGGAGCTTTTGTAATACCGTTGCTTAATAGAGTGGCTTTCATAAGGGGTTCTTTGATTTGGCATAACTTTGATCTGGATCACATTGTAAATGCAATATGATCTTTCTCTAGAACCACCATATGGAACATAATTAGTGGATCTACATAAACAACTATGAGGAAATTAGAAGATGATATATTTCAATACTCTCCCAGAGATACAAAATACTCTTTCAAGGAGAGACTCAAATTCCAAACACCATGGAGGACCGCTCTCACTATGGAAAGACCTATCTTATTGGAAACATAATTAGTGACAAAGAGGGAAAATTTGAGAGGAAGGCCATTGAAGAAAATAGATTAACTCCATCGACAAGATTCAAGAATTTCAACATCAGGCAAAATGAGTATACAATTTGTATTATATAAAGATAAGATAAATATAAAAAGAATAAATGATGCTTCTACATACAAACCTCATTAATCTTACATCAACTTGTTCACCTCTATACAGACATGATCCTTAAGACTCTAAAGCCTGACTCTCATTGAATATCATGTGCCTAATGATATTAATAGTGTAAGAGCACATTTAAAGCTTGTAGGGGCGTGAAGGCACGGTCATGTTCTAATCATACATGAGCATGACGTGAAGGTTTAATACTTGTATTGACACTTGTAGTAAGGCTGGAGGACCCTCCATTCATTTGAAAAGGGTTTAACCTGGTTGTGAAGATTGTTTAAGATAAAAAAGGCAAGAAAATACATGAGTGAAGATATGGCCAGCAAATTGAGGTACCTCTTTTCATTGAAGATACTACAAGAAGAGCTCAAATATAACACTTACGAATGCAACATGAAGCATTTTCATACCTTTGTCCTTGGATATTACAGCATACGAGATATAACATAGCTTTTCTGCTATCAATATGTCTTATCATGTTGTCACTACTGTAGCCAAGTGCAGACACTCTAGTTCAGCCTAGTTGATGGAAGGCAACATCACTTGAAATATTTGGTCCAGTACTCGTGGCACTGCACAAAGTATGATTGGTAGCCTAAAATATATTTATAAGATGAATTCACCATATAAACCAAAACAAAAATTGGACATATATTTTATAGTCAGCCATGTTACTCCACGCCAAAACAATATAACTTGAGGCCTATATATAATTGAGCATCTGAGTAGGAAGAAATAGGGGAAGAAGTGGATTTGTGTAACCCAAATAACAGAAGAAGATTTCCTACATGTTATTCAAATCCCACACCAGCAAGAAATGCACTAAAAGATAATATAAGGTTAGCATAGAAGAAAGGTTCAAAAACAATTTTAAGATCGCTACCAATCTAAGGATTAGCAAAACACACTCGACAAATAGAACAGATTGTGGTTCTGAACATGATTAAACTTTTTGGTTGGAAGTTGATGCAAAACAAACTTATTATCAAAGAGTATATCATGATGAGGGGTATTCAACTGGTGTCAAGATGTTCACTGTGCAAATAGGAATCAGAATCAGCTGAGCACATAATGTGGCATTGCAGGGTTGCAAAAGATATTTGGAACAGGGCTCATTCTCATATTCTTATAATTCCAAAAAACAACAGTGAACTACAGAATGTCAAAGGAAAGAAGGAGATATTGGATGGATTAGTACAATGAGCTCTTGTAGAAAAGTTGATATATTTACTTTGTTACAGAAAACATACAATAATTATGTGAAAAACCTATGAAGTATCACGGAAAGTAAATTAAGTGAAAGAAAACTCACAATGTTCAAGACCCATCGAACATCAGTACTCTTGCATGAGGTGTTTATGAATGATTGTGCCCCAAATCTAAAGTTCTGATCTACAAATCGAAATGGAAAGCTATGAGGTGTTTATGGATGTCAAATGATTGTGCAAATCGAACATCACTCACCATATAAACCAAAATCAAATCAGAATACACAACTCAAAACCAAATATTTTTCCACAACTCGTATGGTGAATATAGGTATGGATCTGCAAATTTGTAATGGAAACCTAATCGCTAACACAGTTGACATCCATAATGAATAACACTACAATTGACACATCAATACCAACTGTAAGAGCATTGATGGCATAAAGAAACAAAATCAATATAATTTTGGGCAATCTTAGATTTATCTACAACACGGCAGTTTATCCCTCAGTCCAGCTATAAAATAAATTCACTTAGGGGCAGTTCGGCCACCAACTTTATAAACACTGGCATTCATACATAAATTGGTCATTATTTTATTTGTCAAACTTTTTTTTATGTATTTGACTTGGTATTTGCCTTTATGAATTTAGTAGATTCCAAAACACGCCATTTTTGGCGGCACTTAACATGCTCACATCCAGTCCATGAGAAGCAGTTTAACGTGTTGTTTTTACTGTCCAGAGCAATACGATCTCACTACCCACAACAGTGGTGCTCTGAAATCAACAGTCGGGTACACATAAAACTACTGCAATTCTAAAGTCGGGGCCGAATGGCCCCTAAGCTTTTACTTCAAGGGGAACTCCATCAAGGCACTAAGGTTCCAACCATAATCTGATCTTACATCCACTACGTATGGAATTTGCATGGGATGAATGATGCAATCTCGATAAAAGAAAACTCATCTCCAGATCCATAAATGTTTTGCTTCTGGATTGACGCACCACAACAACGTCTAAAATTACAGAATACTATCTAAAGTTGAATTATGAATATGTTAGAAGAATGTCATCCTGGCACTAAGTAGCAAGTATTGGAGATGCCTGACAGCAACTTCAGTAGTCTGGCGAGATATTTAAGAAAGCAAGCTTACTTTTATGTGAAACCATCTTCCAGATTAGCAGAACATGTATTCCGGCTGGAAAACTGTATCCATGGGCAGTGGATGCAATAGTTGAGACCATTTGGTGACTATTGGGGTCACTAATTAAGACCCTATTTGTTACATGGAACATATGTATCATCCTGGGCAAAGAATTGTTCGTAACATTCAACTGGTCAGAGGGGCACACGTTTCGAGAATATAATAAAATACCATATTAAATGAAGTTGAAGCATACATGTCCGACTCAAGAAAAGATTAAACTTCAAAGCTCAAATCAATGACTTACCTGCTGCCCTATAAAATATAAATTCAGGTGTGATAACCATATCAATTTTCCTACAGAAAAGGCAGTTGAATGATGAAAGTAGTCTCCAGTACCCACTTTATAATGGAGGGAGCATGACTTTGTGCTGATGAGTTTGCTCTGTGGTAGTTATCTACTGAGGGACTGGGTTGCAAAACTATCATCTTCAACACTTCAATAGAATACCAAAACTAATCTAATTGCAAAAGAATAATCATTGGCCTGTCCTGATACTCATTGGATGAAAAGTCATGTGTCCTGTAATAAAATCAAAATTAGTATTGTTTGGGATGATCACATCTATGATATAGGACTCATTTCCTGTACGAATAGAAAATTCACATGACAGTACCTATTCGATCGATGTATTTTACATTATAACATGGCAGATCTATCACAAGAAACCCACTTTACTTTCAGAGATAAAACACAAATGACCTGGAAGTTGAAGCGAGCAAGAGTTGTCAAAGCAAGCTGAACAAGTGCAGGGCCACTATTATCCAAGAGCTGCAAAGGGGGGTTTGCCATATAACATAGTTCACAGTGATACCAACTCTTTGATGAGTGTATGGATCTTTTGAAAGTATAATTGAAATGCAATCCAATAGTCTCTCTTGCACAGTTGGAAGTATAGATGGAATATTGCACATAAAACACTCGGTAAGAAATGACAGCGCAAAGATGCAATAAAATAAAATAAATAGATCAAATATAACCTTGTAATTATTTGACCAAGAGCTTCAACAAGGGTAGGCGATAAATTAGCATAAAACATGGAGTCCAATAAAGAGCGAACATGTGGTTCCATAGTTGGCCCCATTGCTATGGCTCCATTGAATACCTAAATATGGCTCCACTAGCCACCTAGTTGTTGCAGTTTATGGATCTACTTCCCCTTGGATAGTACCCGGTACTAAAGGTGGTGCACTTGGTGGCCAAACTGGTGTGTGGAGATATTGACTAGAGTGATAGTGGGAATGACCCCTGAGTTGTATCTTGAGTTCTGACCAAGGACCAGGCTTAACACTTCTATTTGAACTGCTTAACATAATTTTTTATTTTGATGTTGCATTATTTCTACTCCCCTCAAGTTTCTAGGACTTGTATTAATATATGCTAATGACACCACAAGATGAGTTCAAGACGCACATTGACACTAGAAGTTGAGTTTAAGAAGCCATTTTGTAAGAGAATATAATAAAAATGAGGTCTGGAATCTTAGTAGCTGAAGAATAGTACAACTATACAAAAAGGAACGTGTTTCATTTTACTACATAATTCAAAAGACACTACACAATTAAATTAATTAAGCACCCTTCTTAAGATTGGTAGCAATTGTGTTTGACCATCAAGAAAAGCAGAACAAAACTGCAGACATGTAGTTAGTCAAGATCAAGCCATTGATAGGGCACAATGTATCTTACAGACCCAACCTATCACTATCCGCTGACTCACCATTGAAGGTACAACTGAACAAAGCATGTCCAACCTTTAAGAGAAGAAGAGAGACATGGTTTCATCGTCTTTGGGGAGGATTTCTGTAGGAAGACTGCAACTCGTCATATGGTGTATGATTTGAGCCTTTTGTTCAAGGTTTAAGATTAGATTGTAAGCGGGAAGATGAGTCAATGAATGCCAACAATCCTCCAGTCATGCAACAACTATCCAGAAAAAAAACATGCACAACCTGCATTTTTTCCATCAGTTGCATCAGACACCCCTATATAATTGGGCAATTGAAACCTCAAGGAAGCAACACACAGCCCAATCTCCTCAAAGAATTTCTCTATTCCTGGCCTCTAGTCATTCTATATCAACTAAGAAAAAGAGGAACATTCCATAATCACTTGATTACCAAACAAGAAAAAAAAGCTACCTTTTCCACATTTCTAACCAAGATAATACGAGAAGATGGATATATATATATATATATATATATATATATATATATAGATTGGCTTGGCAAAGAGCAACTCTTTCCTACCTATTCATTCATCAAACTCCCCCTGAACAAGAGGACCAAAAGATTGAATAGAGCCTAGTCAATCTCTATATAAAAAAAGCTCAGAGGAATACAAAAGACTATCAAGTCCCTTTTCCTTCTAGCTGAAACAGAGAAGTGACCAGAAATACTGAATTCCACAACTCATGGGAAAAAGAGCATACTGTGGAAACTCGTTCTAAAGTCTCATACTCCCATAGCATAGTGAAATGTTGGCTTCTTCAACAGAGGTATATCATTAACGCCATCATCTATCTTATGAACCTGGACCTAGATAGCTTTATCTTAGATTTGTGAATCCGAGGAGCATATAGATTCAACAAGACACAAAAGATGATATAATAAAATTGTTTAGACAACAAATAATATGAATTGCAGAAATGGACAGAAACTACATGTAAAATCAACCAGAAAAAAGTTACATGTCAATAAAAGGCTACCAATTTTTCACAAGACAGTTAAGGATCAACAACAAATTAATATGATTAGAGATTTGAACCAACAACAGGCCCTACAAATCAGATCGTAACAGCCATTTTAAACCAAATTTCATCAAACCAAAAGTCCCACTCATGAAACTAAATGGCAGACATTCCAAGAGGTTACTAAACCTACTAAATCTACGTCAAGGTCTAAGAAGCAACCAAGACTACTTAAAAGATTGTAATGTTAAACCAGGTTTGCAAGAAAAAAGCTACACGGATCAATAGCAATGAATCCAACAAAGATGTAGCTCGACCATGCCTGAGCAGAGCCTGATGATGCCCAGGGTGAGGTCAGGATCCCTGTAGAGATAGAAAGAGATAATATGTTGGAAGTTCACACAATGTCACCTAACACAGGTGAGCTCATCCATGAGGCCATGATTTACTTACGATGTGATTCCTCTAGTGAGGACATATCAAGGACGTGCCATGCCCAGTCAACCATGAGTGAAGCTCTGAAGGAAGTCCCATGTATGTACTACAAAGGAATTGTGAGAATTCGACAAAATATTACATTTTTAAAGACAAAATCTTCCAAGGACACAAAGTTAATCGAAGATTGCAGGCCAAAAAAGTCAACGCTTACCTCCTGAGGTAATCACATTGATGAATTTTTAGATTGGAATTGTCATCAATCGATAGTTTCTATTTAAGTGCTATTTGTTGGTATGTATGCCCATAGAGCAAGTCATATGATGATTGTAATGGGATACTTTGTAAATGATTTGAATAATAATAAAGGCAATTTCCAATCTATATGTTTAAACTGTTTCTGAGATGATGGTGTAACATGATAGATGTCTAAAGATTGTTTTACTCAATGACGTATGCTTTTGGGTTGAGGACCTAAACGATGAGATCATACGGATGTTAAGAGTATACATTCTTGTTTAGTCCCTAGTCGGTTGTTATTGTGGAAATAACCATAGACATCAATAACACTAAAGACTAGATTGTGTGTTGGTTGATGATAGAATCTCATTAGTCATGATATAGTGATATCAAACCAAGCACATAGGTACTTGTTAGAGAACAAGGTACCGGACAGACCCACCGTGAGAGTGACACATGGAACCATGACTTGGTAGTCACAGTCAGCTCTCACAGTGATGGTGGTGAGTGTGATTCTTAGACCTGAAATCACTGCACTCAACACATGTCGTTGGGTACACTTTGACATCATCAAACACAGTCCTGAAACATGGGTTGTTATAAAGGTGATGATTGGGTGGCTTTCACACATGGGGCTTTTGAGGGGTGAGTGATAGATATGGGATTTGTCCCTCCTAAGGGAGTTTGATATCCTTGGCCACTTGATGAGTAGGATTGAGAAAAGGCATGAGCATGCACGTGTGAATCAATATGTGATATTGATGTCATACACATCTCACTCGGTCTACTCTGAGATCAAGGAAATGAATGAACATTGACAGGATGACTGTTCCATGCCTCGAGTTCATTCTGGATATCAGCGACAAAGGAATTATACATTCACCGTAACACCATTCACGGATTGTAGGATGAAAGTTGTTCTCCAACTTTCTACTTTCACTTGGGTAGCAATGATGTGTGACTAGGCACCGCTCTTTGCTTGTGAAGTCATAAGTGTTATGGACTTTCACTGCCAATGTGGAATGGACCTGCAGGGTCACACACATAGGATTTAACCTGGAAGAGGAGTTTTGTCCACAAGCAACGTTTAGATTGATTACTAAAGGAGTTTAGTAGTTCAATTAAACACTCAATTAATCGATAGCTCAATATCATAATGTTCAAGGTGTTGGACGCATTGATTGGAGTATCAGATTGATTGAAATTGCATTTGACTAATTCTGCACAATCTGCACTCCCAACCGATCGGTTCATGTAATGAACCGGTCGGCTGAGGTTGTTGAACCGGTCGGCTCAATTGTTGAACCGATCGGCTCATGCATAGAGTGAAATGACCGGTTCAAGTGTTGAACCGATCGGTTCAACTGGTGCAATCGAGCAACTTGGGAAAGTAGGATTTGTGAGAATTTTTCTTTCGTTTCAATTATCCAATTTGATTGGAAATAGGATTGGTATTCGATACCGATTGGAAACAAAAGAAGGAAAGTCAATCGGGAACCAACCTGGAACCCCAACCGACCGGTTCATGAGTGAACCGATCGGTTGAAGGGTCCCAAACGATCGGTTCAGTGGTGAGCCGATCAGTTCAGGTTCCCAACCGACTGGTTCAGGTTGCGAGGTGGTTGCTTTTTGTGGAAAATTCCGAACCCTTCTACTCCTGCTTTTAGTCCCATATTGCCGGGCACAGAGAACCCTGTCCCATGACCCGTCTATATATATAGGGGTATTGGGGGCTTATCAGAGTACAACTCAGTGCAAGTTGGTTGCTCTGCAAAGTTGTCGTTCTCTCTAGTTTTGGTAACCGAGAGAGAGCCCGAGCAAGTGCTTCCCGCAAAGGGAGGTGCAGCAAGGGAAGGACAACTGCAGTTGCAATTGACAGCAGGAGAGTGTGTTGACGACTAGTACGTCAACAGGAGGGTGCGACTCCTTCCACTTCCTTGTGGGACAAGGAGAGTGGAGTTCCAGGTGGTCCGTGTGGACTACTTCAGAGACGGGAGGTCACTGCCGCTCAGGAGGACAAATGTCATCCGACAGTCCGGTAGGAGGAGGAGTCGTCAGTCCCGGTGCGACCCGGAGCTGCACAGACACCGTCCAAGACCGGAGGTGAAGACCGTGCAAGGCGCATGGTATTGTCACCAAGCAAGCCTCGGGACAAGGTATGATTAACAAACCATCTTTCCTATTATATAGATGTTGACGCGATTCCTTTTGTTCTGGGTTTGGGGAGAAAATTTTTTGTTTCCGCTGCTTCTCTACCTCCTCTAAAACCCAACACTATTGTATGTAATATATTTTAAAGTGAGGATGACTAAATTTCTAGATAAACAAGGAGAACAATTGTAATCAAGGAAATTGTAGTCAGTTTTTACAGGTAGATTTACTGAACAAAATTGAACCATTAATCAGAAACACAAAGATAAAAACTTACACATTGCGTCTTTAGAAACTATAACTACAACAATGTTCTTGAAAATCCACGAATAGAGGATAAAATTTCAAATATTTCATTCGGTAACACAAGTAGAATCGGTGGGGATGTTAGCTCTCAAACTCTAGTATGATGTTCTCCAAAACTCTGCAGTAGAAAAAATTTTGGTTACTCAACAGTAAGAGCATTGATGGCGCAAATAAACAAAAGTATAAAAATTTTGGGCAATATTAATTGGGGGGGGGGGCTATCCAACCTTGACTCTAGCCATGAGGATCTCATTTGACCAGTACTATCCCTTCTTAGGAAAAGTTGCCCCCCTACTTACCACATTCAATACCTTGGCCTAACTTGGAGTTGCACCTCCCTTGAATGAACATATAGTTGTATTGTTGGTTCAATAGATGTTGCATTCTTGTTTAAACATTGACCATGTTGCTGCTCTAGGTGTCTTACACAAGTATCTATCAGAACTATAGAACCCTCTAAGGAGTCCTCTTCCTGAAGTCAATGCAACCAACTCTGAAAGCAAGATAGCAAAAAATATAATAGAAATAACACAAGAAAGGGAACAAGTTTTTGAACTATCCATGACTAAATAGTGATATAAAATCAGATAAGCAATAAGAAGCCTACAAAATTTCACAACATGCAGCGTATTAGTAAAGACTCCCTCCATGGCTCTTATGTTATGCATAAAATAGTTTTTGTATATGTATGGTCTTAAAATGTTACACATTCTCAAAATTTGTGATCATATCAACCTAGGCATACCTCTTACCGAACTTATCAACCGGTGATAGTGTGATAACAAAGCATTCATGCGAGTTCATTGGATTGCTCAAATTCAAGCATTATATCACATAATTGTAACTATTATTGTATAAGAAAGCACATAACAACCCTTCAATCTAGGTGCAAATAGGCTTTGGGTAATGGGAACAAGGGATACAACCAATAAACCCAAGCATCTCCGAGTTCCAGCACTAGAAATGTCTACTGCCTTTCAAATTTGAGAACTGAAATAAACATTATGAAATGATTATCGGACATCTAAGATGAGCTGCAGAGAAGAAGGGCTACTGCGCACCCAGCCCTGGAGTTTTTTGTTTAAGCGTTGGGGGAAATAACTACGACCAAGAATGATCTGGGCGGAGCCACCAAGAAGAGGAACTTCTTCTGACGCCCGTGCTGAGTGGAGGTGTTGGGATGATGCACAGGAGATCAGTCAGCCTTCAGCTACTGGGCAGAGACTCTGAGAGGAAGAACCATATAGATGAAGCCTTCCAGCAGGGAGGAAAAGAAGAAAACCGTCTGCAATGCCCTTGCTGGGAGAAGGCACTAAGATGAATCCAAGGATATCATTGCACGGTGCGGTTTCCCAAGGATGGGTAGATCAGGGGAGAGAGATCATTTGGGTTGGGTGATAGTGTAGCGGCTGAAATTTAGGGAGCACGGTTGAAAAAGGAAATGATGCGCGGGAGATAAGAAGTGCGAGGAAATATTTTTCGTTTGAGATAGATAGGAGCGGAGAGAGTGTATTAGTCATAAACCAGCTATAAAAAAAAGGCATAAACCAACTGGATTAGCTACATTTTTTGTCTACATTTGGTAAGTATAGTCATCAATAACCAGTCATATGAACTACACTTTTTTATTTACAATTTTATATTTCTATAACTAAATGCAGTTTTTACTACATGTATAATATATGTAACTAAAGTATTTATAGTTAAATCATCTATTTTTTGTAGTGAGAACAAGAAACGAGAAACAATCACACAACCAAAATACAAGATTTACGTGGTTCGGTCGAGATGACCTACGTCCACGGGAGGGGACGAGATTTCAACTATTTCAGAGAAAAGATTACAAAAGGACACCATGTGTACGGCAGCAGCCGTCAAAGAAGAATACAAGATGATTGCCGAACCCTAACAAGGGTGTACATATATATAGATACAAAAAGAGTAATCAGATTTCTAATCGGATCCAAAATCCAAGTCGGTGAAGATCCATTTAATTTTCCAAATGGGTTACTTCGAGTCACATAACACACACCTCTCACGAATAGCGTGAGCGGGCTGTCACGCAAAACAGACTTTGTTGCAGTGTTAGTCTTCTCATTTAGCGTGTTCTAAATGTTTTGACTCACCTCCCAACCTTGCAATTATGGTCTTTCTTCCTGCCTTCATGCTAGTCTAATCACAAAATCTATATCATCCTGTGTTTTTATTATATACCGCATACTTCGCGATCATGACAGTTGTACCCCAACTTTCGCACACTAAGTAGTCGAAGGGGAGGCGGCCGAGGTAGGGACACATTCGCCTTGCATTATACCGGGGTGTTCATGACCAACTGGCCAGTCACCGGAAGGATATGGTGGAGCTGATCAACTGTGATTGTAGTCCACTAAGTAGTCGAAGGGGAGGCGGCCGAGGTAGCTAGGACATTCGCCTTGCATTATACCGGGGTGTTCATGACCAAACTGGCCAGTCACCGGAAGGATATATATGGTGGAGCTGATCAACTGTGATTGTAGTCCACAGCTAGCAAGGCATGCGGCATGCATTTCCATCTCAATGATTATACCAAACCACAGACCTTTAAATGCAGTGGATCCGGTAGTAGGTAGTCTGTAGTGAATGCTTCTGCCACATCTAATTTTATTTTAGTTTCAGGTCAAGTCAGTTGCACCTCGTGCAAATACCCCTAGCTTCTCCTCCGGCTCCCTCTTCCATTCTACCCTCAGATCCATCTGTATCCTTGTTCAGCCATGTCTCAGGTCATTGACAAGTCGGTGGATTTTGTTCTGAAGCACCTCGACCACGCCCTCACGGTCGTCTTCGTCCTGGCCTTCGATGGTTGCAAGCTAGAGCACCACGTTGATATCATGATCCATGCGGCAAAACGCCTTGTCCAAGTAAAAATACGCCTGGATGCGGAAGCCGAAGCCTATTTTTCGCGGAACCCGGGGAAAAGGTTTAGTGTTGATCTGCAGCACCACTTAGATTGGGCTGGGGAGCATGTGGACGAAGCCTGGAAGATCGACCAAGAATTCCTGAAAATAGGGTCTGCGTGCCTTCCTTGTTTCTGGGACGTCCCCTCCCACATCTTCCCTAGCTACAGGCAAAGCCGGAGAGCCCGGAACCTGACCGAGAGAATGGACCAGTTGGCAGACGACCTCAGAAACAAATTTGCATCAGATGGCGAAGAAGGCAAACTAAAGATGTATGAGGACATTGTGCCGGAGCTTTTCACAAACAGGCTCCCACGCAACGGCGGTGGCGTGGTGATGTATGAGGATATCATAGTAAACAAGTCGTCCTCAAGCAAAGTCGCACCCGATATCGGCGATGGGAAGTGCGAAGATGATATACGAAATCGATCGCCCACTAGCAAGGCCGCAGACGATGGTGGCGACGTCGCCATGTGCCAAGACAACATAGTCAACCAGCCTCCCACAAACAAGCTCGCACCGGATGGAAGCGATGAGATCTACAAAGACAACTCCACTGCAGCAGATGGTGGCATCGATGAAGGGACGTACGCAGAGAGCATGGTCAACCAGCAGCCGCCTGGACAGCTGTCCACAAACAACTCGGATGGCCTGGAGGGGATCAACAACGAAAACTTAGTCAACCAACTTCCAGGACAGCCGTCTACAATCAACGTCTTACCAGTTGGCGGCAGCGAGATGTGCGAAGGCAGCACAGTCAACCAGACAGCACAGCCGGCGCCAGGGCAGCCTTCCTCAGGCGAACTTGCACTACATGGCAGTGATGAAATTCCGGAAGAAGTGATAGCTAGCCCGCCGTCCCCTAATCCCGGTTCCAGCCGCGTGGCCCGCCTCACCCCTGTTCTGGATAAGCTGTGGAACTTACTGGTGGAAAACAGTAACGTTGGTTATGGCTGTGTTTGTTGCTCCGGTAGAATACCGGCACGGCAAAGAAACTGTAAGCGGCATGCTAGCCGCTGTTTGTTGTGCAGTTTAATTCCCAAGCAAGATGCCGTGAGGTTTACTTAACTAGAAAATCGGCAGATAACGTGCCGGGTGAAATCTTCACGGCAGAAAATTGGTTAATCTGCCGTGGATGTTTATTGTCCACAGAACCCCTCTAACAGATTCTTTAATGCATTTTATGATATTTATGTGTAGGGCATAATAGACTTTGTATACATATAAAAAGATTACTTACCCGCGTACCAAACAAAAAATATTTTACCACCAAGTTTATTTGCCGTTGCTTCAAACACCAGTCATCTTACACAAAGTTAACATATCGTTGTTTAATTTGTCTGTGGCAATTAAACGTACCCAACGGCATCCCAAACGCCTATGTGGGCTTACACGGCGATGGCGGCGCGGGGAAAACCCGTGTCCTTCTGGCACTGGTCAACATGTTTGCTGAATTTGTACCTGAATCGAAAGTCATAATGGTAACGGTATGTGTTCTTGCTTGATCTACGTTCCGCAAGTGTTTATTATTAGTCTTAATTCTCTGGTTTGAGTAGTTTGTTTTAGCTGCAACCTTTTGCAACTCTGATCCTAAGTGTTAAGCCAAAAGATATGCCACATACGTACTAGATTTTCTTAAATCTTAAGGAAGCCCGGTAAGAGACAAATGAAGTCTTACGATATGACCACAGTTAACCAATAATCGGGAGGATTGTTATAAGCAATAGATGTCACGCTTAATAAGGCCATTTTAGTGATTTGACCATTGTGATAGGCAATAGAACGTAAAATATAGCATGAATTTAGGAGTGGGTGTGGTCTGATCAAGTTTGGTCTAATGTAAAATTAAAGACCATATCAAATAAAGTGATCCGAAAATTTTCTAGATCCAACTTAACTGCTAAAAGGATCGACACAACTAAAATGCGATCATGTTTGGTTAAGTTCGGTCTAAAACTACTACTACCTAGTATTTACTATTCACACACTTAAACGAAGATCAATAGAAAATATATCAATAATAATTTGATTTATCAAGTCATTAATTATCTTCAATATAAAATCATACTTTAATAGCATTAAATAAATCTTATTTTTTAAGCATCATGTGAAATATTTTGTATATTACATGCAACAAATAAATGTTAAATTATTTTAAAACATTATAATCATACTCAATACGAATATCAAGTCATTTGCAGCATGTTAATACATATAATATTGATATAATTTGGAATATTATCTATAAATCGATTAAATCATGACTAGACTAATTTACTTGATTATATATATAGACACACATACATACACTTACACAGAATTGGTCAAAGTTCTGTTCTGTTAACTAATTATCCAAACTATGACCAAACTAGTTAAAGATTGTCTGAACACTTTTCTCAGTACGCATCTAGATCAAACTTAACAATCGGTTTGGTCAAATTCTATTTGGTCTGAAGGTCAAATTTAGTTTCCTATCCAGCTCTAGACTAATAGTTTTTATCACATGATACTCGAGTAAACCAATACACTGTATGAGAATTAGTTAATAAATTCTTAGAAAGGCAGCCCTACATAAATGTGTGCATGAATCCCAACCATCAAATATATTAGGCTGACATATTGCTGTCAATTCTATTATAGTTTGAATGTACAGTAGATTGTAATATACAGGTGGGCGAAAATCCGGAAATAGCAAAAATACAAAATGACATCGCCCAAGAACTGGGGCTTCACTTAGATCCTGACATAGCTACAGCGCAGATATTTTTTGCCCTGAAGCGGGAGGTGAAATGCGTTATCTTATTGGATGACGTGTGGGATAAGTTGCAGCTTCAGGCTATTGGGATGCCAGACCCCAGAAAGAATCCCCAGAGATTCAAGGTTGTGGTTGCTACGCGGGTCCAAAGTGTCTGCACAGATACCCAAGCTATCATACATGTGGAGCCCCCCTCAATGAATGAGTCCTGGAATGAATTCACTACAAATGTTTCTAATTTTTTTGAAGAATTACTTACACTCCGATTTCAACCTTCCAAGGAGGAAAAAATGCCAAAATTATAATTTTTTTATTTCTTCCTATAGTCTTGATATGTCTGGTTTGATACATGATCACAAATAGTTGACTACTGCATTGGTCACTCCAGATGAAATCCATCTTCATAAACATCGCGTCCTTCAAGCATGTAGTGTTATCGAATTATGTTGTGTGCAGCGAACTGTGACCATCTCCGTGTAATTGTTTGATACTAAAATTGCTACTACAAGTATAGTGCTAAATCTGGTGATTGTTGTCAACATATCTCACATTCGCCTCTTCAATGGCATTAGTGTAAAGTTGTTTGGTTCATGGCAACCCGCATTATCATACACGCATTATATCATCCATAATATAAGAATATAATCTGAATCAAATTCCTATATTCAATAGTATGATACCCAACATGATCACAACAAATCATTCATATTGTCGAACTTTCACACCTAGAACACAATGCAATAAAAAAAACTTAGCACAATTGGTAACAAGTATACCCATCAAACTAAAAAATAATATAGTACAATATAATCAGTTGTAAATACAATAATTGATTAGATATACATTCTTAGATCTTTTGTCTTCCCCTAACACAGGACATGATATCAAAAACTATACTATAAAACCCTCTAATTTGAGTTATGACTGAAACCTCTCTCAATCAGCTATAAATCGTGACACAACTACAGTAATTTTCAAATACCTTGACATCAGGATGACTAAAGAAAACTCCCGCGCACCTGCATGTACTCAACAATATGCGACGTCGAGCACCTTCTCACCATGTGAGTTTGCTACAAGGAAACATGTTTCACTAACCAACAAGTTATGGCACTGAGATAAATCCGCAGTCGTAGGACACTTACATGGTTAGGGTTATACTTGATTAATTAAGCCAAATCTTATTCTTCAATTGCATAACATAAGTTATAAAAAGATCATAGACATATACTTATATAAATTAATTAAGTATAACAATTGCACTAGATATAAAATGTATCCACATATTCCAAACAATACAAAAAAGATTCACATTCTATCTTTGACCACAATACGCCCCAGTTTAAAAATTATAGGGTTGAACATGGCCCAAAACCATTGAGTCCTCGTAGGAATATGATATACACATGGGATTTCATGCATATCTGCTAAAGATAGTAATCAAATGAGAACCAATGTTTAAGATAAAAAAATCCAAAGGGTAAAAAAGTTATAATCAAGTCAATTTTATAGTACAAGTAGGCTAAAAGTAAACATTGATGAGTCATCTTGACATATCAAGTCTACTTCATACTAGATTTGAGAAACCCACTGTAAACTCATTACTTGGTCAAAGTACTGAGAAATAGAATAGATAGGGAGTTCCATACTAACCCTAACCTCAATACTTTGATACCTAACCAGGGTATCCAAACATTGAGTTCAAGTAGCATGCATCGTGCTTGTGTTGTAAAGAGGCGAGATCACATCCTTACTAAAATTTAAAGGAAATACAAAATATCCATCTTTTTAGAAAGACAAAAGATATTGAGGGATGCATGTATAATATTTCAAGTAAATAAGCATGCACCAGATACATTATAAAATGTCAATAGAAGTGGAAATAAAAGTACTTAGCCTATTACATGGTTTTCATTATTCATTACATGATTGTTCCCAAAAGAAAAAGATAAGAGAAAATGATCTAGCTATAGCAACCTAGACATCCTTTCAGTTAGCTTGAGATCTACTCCTGAGATGACTTCCTTCAAACTTGTCCTTCTCCTTGCTCAACACCAACACTTGGGTGGTTGGGAAAGCACCCAGCAAAAAGGTGAAAGAAAACAAGGTATGTGTCACAAAACTAGTCTAGGATAACAAGATAAGTAAAGAAAATAAGAACGCGATAGGGTCCATCATAAGATGAAGATAACAAGAGTACGAGACTATATTCAAAAGAAACTTGCCATTAACAATTATATTAAAAAGGAGTTGCATGTAAGATAATTATGTCTACCTAACTAAGTAGGGTTGAGGCACCTACCAGACCTCTAACCTATAGGTGAGGGGAGAATAAGACATTCCCAGTCACCTACACAATTATATAGGGGAGAATAAAAACATTCCCTAGGGTGATTAAATACATGCCCCCTGTGGGTGGTTGTACATAAGTACTGCTACTTTAAATTAAATAGAACATAAATCTACATGCTAGAAAAGTAGTCATAGCAAGAGTAGTCATAATATTCAATAAGCATGGCGGTGGGGTATAAGACCCAAATGAGAAGAAATTATAATTTGATTTGAGGCATGAACAACATTAGGATTCAAGAATACAAGATTTAGGGTTTATTTATGCCTCATTAGGGAAATATAGGGTTTGGATGCAATTATCCCAACATAGAGTGCAAGGAATGTACATACATAAATAGGGATTGCACGTACATAAAGATGGGTTGCACATCCATAAATATGGATTTCACATACTTCTCTTACTGATATCAATTACTAACTTTCACCACTTTAATTGAGTTTGAGTTCCACTTTGCCTATTTTCAACGTATTAACATGTATTAGAGTACATAGTGCACATTATAAGACGGGAATTGGATGTCTTTCTTTACAGACATAGATGGCCATCTTTCTTTACAGAAAATAATCTTTGGAATTGGCTGACGAAGAACATAAAGGATGATAATACGGGAAGCGCAACATTCATGATTGGATGCTGGCATGTGTGGAAATGTAGAAACCTGGAGGTGTTTGAAAAATGGAAGCAGCCGAGTAACATTACTGTCTATCTTATCTAAAAGGAGGTTACCCTCAATGCTATTGCACATAGGCCGGAAACAACAGGAGGAACGAATCTGAATAGAGAGCAAGTGAAATGGAAGAAACCGACAGTAGGAACTTTGAAGTTTAACACAGATGCAACGTTTAAAAACAAGGACTCCTTGTCTACGGTTGCTGTTGTTGGGAGGGACAATGAGGGAAGATGGAGAGGGGGATGGGCTACGAAGATCAGGGCCTCAAATGTTTTAGAAGCTGAAATCCGTGCTATTGAATTAGCTACTGATATAGGTAGCAAATTGAATGTTGAAAATATGATGATTGAGACTGATTCTAAAGGAGTTAAAGAGGCTGTAGATAAAGATGTGGGTGAAAACCCTAAACTAGTTAAATGGCTGGGAAGAATTAGAGGAAGATGGAGGAGTCAATGGCAGTGCACGAATATCCACTGAGAAGGTAACACTACAGCGGACAGGCTGGCTAAGCTGCACCAAAAAACCCATGGATAATTCTATAATTATAGAACCCCTCCACAAACTTTAGTTGATATCATCATCCGAGAGTCATGTAATGGTAGTAGTACTACCACATTTCCTTTTAGCAATTCGGGGTCAGTTTGTAATTTGAATTTGAGTTTGCTTGTACGAGAGGGGCGAGATGAATAAAAAACCCTCTGACTTACCCCAAAAAAAAAGAGTACATAGTTCACATTAAAGTATAGAAACCCTAATTTCAAAACTATTTTAGAAAAACTCAGATTTAGATTTTGAAAATATCACCAATGAACTTATAGGTTCAACTAATGAAGAAAACATATTTTTACGTTAATTTTGAAGTTATGATGATTAAGATGTAATTTTTATGGATTTTATGCATTAAATTCGTTTTACAAAAATCATCCTTCATCAAACCATGAAATAAAACCTTGAAAATATTTTTATTAGATAGCGATTCATTTTCCAATTCCAAAACATATTTATTTGTCAAATTTGGATAACCTGATTAGAATATATGAATTTTTCAATATTGACCAATAGGAAATTGCCACATCATCAAACCGATCGAGATAATTGAAGAGATAGGGAAAGGGAGAAAACACCATTTGACCCAATATCAGGTTTGAAGTTGCATAGGTAACCAAACTAGAGCTTCTAGAGAAGGTAAAATAGCAAGAAACAAAAACCATAGAAGAACATGGTAAAAAGAGATGGAAATCATCGATTTTAAACATAGAAGCATGAGTAAGCAATATAGGAGAAGGGGGTTAACAAAACTTACCTCTAGGAATGTAAGAAGGTACAAACATAAGGGATATTGAGATTAGAAGGTCTGGTTGCTCCAATCCAAGCTCCTTTCTTGAGCAAAGATCACCTTCTCCACTTTAGAGGTGCAAACCCTAGCAAAAGAGCATGGAGATGAGATATTTTAGGGTTCTAGGTGGAGTTCATGGTTCCGACCTGAAAGAAGGTGGAAGGAATACGAACAACATGAAAACATGGAAGCAAAGGAGGATTCTTTCTAGTTTTGATCAAAATCGCCAAGGAGGAGCTTAAGAAATCCTAAATAGAGAAATTTGGAACCCTAGGAGCCTTCTTCACCAAGGTAGGCACCCTCTTTTACCTTGGGATAGCAACTTCATGGACAAACATAGAAGGGACGATTCTCTAAGACGTGGGAAAAATAAGGAGAGGATTTCTTCTTGTATTGGGAGGTGGGAAGGAGTAGGCATGGCTTTATAAAGAAGGGGGTAAGTATGAGGTGTCTATGGGACTTTCCATGTGTCCTTAGGCTAGGGCTTCATGGCCATGCAAGAGGATAACTCATAGACTCTTCTTGTATATCAAAGGTCAGTCCTAAAAGCCCCTAGAGACTTCTAGGCCATCCCCACCATCCTTCAAATAAAGAAATAACCTCATTGGTTGATAGCTTTTAAAGATAAGCACATTTATAAATAGGGTAATCCCTATAATGCCCTTGGACAGAAACACCTTCAAACCAAGGTGCAACCAGGTGCCCCATGGTTCAAAATCTCGAAAATGGTAAGGAAATATCTAAGAATTAAAATTCAGGTGATAATTTGTAAAGAAAACCTCCCAATTGGGTAAATTGCATAATAGTCCAGAATGTACCTAAAATTGCATAACTTGCACAAACAACATCCAAATCGAACCAAATTTGAAACTTAGGCTCATTTTATGTTTTCAAATCACATATAAAAGATAGATTAAGGTTTATAGAACTTAATTTTGGTAATTAATCTTTCACTAAGGTATTTGTGCATAAACCCTTATATTGGTACAATTAGTGAATAAATATTCACTAAACCACTATAAATTCCACTAATTAAGCATAAATGACATAAATGACAGAAATGAAAGGGAAACTTGGGGAAAAGGTTTACATAGAGATTACATCTAAGATTCATTATGTTACATCACTCCACCCCTTTAAAAGGATTTCGTCCTTGAAATATCAAGAAAAAAGAGAAGGGTGAGTATGTAACATTTCATCTCTCAACTCCCAAGTGGTTTCTTCCAGATCATGATATTTCCACAAAATTTTTACCAGCTCAATCTGTTTGTTCTTCAGCTACTTTACTTGGGAGTCAAGGATCTTCACATGTAGCTCTTCATAGGTCAGATTCTCATGTATCTTCAAAGGCTCAACAGTAAGCACATGAGAAGAGTCCTTCATATACTTCTTCAGCACAAAGACATGGAACACATTATGAATCTTATCATAGGAAGGAGGTAAAGCTAAGCAGTATGCACAATCTCCAACCTTATCTAAGATTTCAGATGGTCCAACATAGTGAGAACCCAACTTACCTTTAACTTTAGATCTAGCAATAGAACGGATAGGCTTGATCTTAAAAAATGCATAGTCACCCACTGGGAACTTAACATCAGACCTTTTCTTGTCAGTATACATCTTCTGTCGGTCTTCAGTAGCTTTCATGCATTTCTTTATCAACTATACCTTTTCTGTCGTCATTTGCATGTCATCGTTCTTCACTAGAGAACGTTCACCGACATCATCCCAATCCAAAGGTGAATGACATGGTCTACCATGGAGAGCTTCAAAAGGTGGCATACCAATACTAGATTGGTAGCTATTGTTGTAAGAAAACTTAGCTAATGGAAGATACTGACCCCATGCACCACCCCAATCCATCAAACAAGCACGAAGCAAGTCTTCCAGAATCTAAACTATTCTCTCAGATTGACCATCAGTCTGTGGGTGGTAAGCAGTACTGAAACGCAAGTCAATACCCATCTCCTCCTGAATCTGACCCCATAAAAGAGAAGTAAACTTTGGGTCACCATCAGAAACTATTACCTCAGGTACTCCA
Organism: Alisma plantago-aquatica; assembly: GCA_963693085.1. NCBI lineage: Eukaryota > Viridiplantae > Streptophyta > Magnoliopsida > Alismatales > Alismataceae > Alisma > Alisma plantago-aquatica. The sequence goes on along the minus strand of OY856414.1, from coordinate 797,649,056 downwards.
TGCAGGCGTATGATCCACTCAACATACAACTGAGCCATATCCGCAACTTTGTAATTGATTTTGAAAGGCAAGAAATGAGTAGATTTTGTAAGCCGATCAATAACCACCCAAACAACATCATAACCTTTCTTGGACTTAGGGAAACCAGTAACGAAGTCCATTGTGATCTTCTCCCACTTCCATTTTGGAATTTTAAGAGGGTGAAGAAGACCACCATGTCATTGATGTTCAATCTTGACTTGCTGACATGTCAAGCACTTTGCAACGAACAGAGCTATATCATTCTTCACATTCTTCCGCCAGACGCTTCACTGTAAGTCCTTGTACATTTTTGTTGTGCCAGGATGAATAATGTGCTTGGACCCATGCACTTCACTCATTACCTTCTATCTCAGATCACCCACATTAGGAATCCAAAACCTTTGTTTGAAGAGGACAACACCATCCACTCCGATAGAGAAGTCAGATTTCAGTTTCTCAGTCAAGGCCTTCATCTTTTCCATCTCAGAGCTTTCCAATAGTGCATAAATGACTTCTGAGATCCAAGTCGGTGTAACAGTCCAACTTGCCATATGGACACACAACTTGTCTTCATCCACTGAATCGACAGGTTGAGGTTGCTAACTAGTCACATATTTGAGATTTTCCCATATCAAACATCTCAGAACAGCACAAACAACATCCTTCCTGTGACTTAAAGCATTAGATATGACGTTTGCTTTACCAGGATGATAGGTGATGGTGAAGTCATAATCTTTGAGATATTCCATCCACCTTCATTGTCGTAGATTCAGATCCTTCTGTTTCAACATGTACCTCAAGCCTTTATGGTTAGAGAAAACTTCAAACTTCACACCATAGAGATAATTTCGCCATATTTTCAGAGCATGAACGATGGAAGCAAGCTCTAAATCATGTGTTGGCAAATTAGCTTCATTAGGTTTCAATTGGTTGGGAAGCATATGCAATCACCTTTCTGTTTTGCATCAAAGCACACCCTAAGCCTTATTTAGAAGCATCAATGTAGATGACATAGGGTACACCTTCAATAGGCAAGGCAAGAACGGGAGCAGAAGTCAAACACTCCTTCAACTTTTGGAAACTGTTCTCACATTCTGGTATCCAAGAGAACTTGACCTCCTTTCATGTCAGCTTGGTTAAAGGCAGGGCCAATTCAGAGAAGCTCTTGATAAACCTTCGATAGTAACATGCTAAGCCGAGGAAACTACGGATCTCTAAGGGATTCTTTGGAGCTTTCCACTTGGTCACAGCTTCTACCTTTGTAGGATCAATATCTATATGTCCGGTAGAAATCACATGACCCAAAAACATCACTTCCTTTATACAGAACTCACACTTTGAGAATTTTGCATAGAGTTGATTTTCTCATAGTGTTTTGAGTACAATATGCAGATGCTCGTGATGTTGTTCTAACATCTCAGAATAAACCAAAACGTCGTCGATAAACACCACCACGAACTTGTCAAGGTATGGGCGGAACACTCGACTCATCATGTCCATGAAGGAAGCATGGGCATTTGTCAAGCCGAAAGGCATGACCATGAATTCTTAATTCCCATTGTGAGTTTTGAATGCCGTCTTCAGGACATCATCATCCTTCACGCGCATCTGGTAGTAGCCACTTCACAGATCCATCTTGGAGAACACAGTGGCTGACTTCATCTAGTTGAACAAGTCGTCGATGTGAGGCAAAGGATAATGGTTCTTCACCGTCACTTGATTAAGCATGTGGTAGTCCATACACATCCACATCGAACCATCCTTCTTCTTCATGAACAGGACAAGGGCTCCCCAAGGTGAAACACCAGGGCAGATGAAGCCCATGTCGAGAAGCTCTTCTAGCTGCTTCTTTAGTTCGGAAAGCTCGAAAGGGGTCAAGTAGCAAGGTAGCTTCGATATTGGTGAAGTTTCGGGTACAAGCTCGATGGAGAACTCCACCTCCCAAGTTGGTAGTAAACCAGGTAACTCCTCAGGAAAGACGTCTGGGAATTCCTTCACCACATCTATGTGGTCGAGAGAAGGAGGTGTATCCTCGAGGACTATAGAGGCTATGAAAGCTCTACACCCTTGCGAGACTAGCTTTTCAGCTTTGATGACGGAGATAACAAATTTCCGATCCTCTTGCTTCCTACCCTTGACACACAATCTTCCCTCAATAGGATGTGACAAACTAACCTTTGATTCTTCACAAAACAACACAACCTTATACCTCTTCAACCAATCCATTCCCAGGATGACAAGATGAAATCTGAGGGAAACATTATACCAGAAATACAGAGGTCCATGGTCGGAATTTGGAGATACGAAGACCACATCTTACCACTAGGGGTTTTCACATCTAATATATGATCCATATACTCAGATTCTATTTCTAACATAGAAGTAAGCTGACAAGATATGAAGGTATTGGATGAGCCAGAATCAAATAGTGTCTTTATAGGATGCATATTAAGATGCAAGATACCTTCAATAACTTCACTAGCTTACCTTGCTTCCTCAGCATTGAGAGCAAACACTCTCCCATTATGCCTCTCCACTGGCGGTCACCTTGAGTTTTGGTTGTTGTTGTTGTTATTATTCCACAGAGGCAGATTCTCCCTTAGCTGCTGCAGCTGCTGGGCATTATTCTATCCCTACTGGAAACGGGGGCAGAGTGGTCAAATATGCCCAACTTGGCCACACTCATGGTAGGTCAGAAGAGCTCGGTTGTCTCTATGAGTAGGTGCATTGTTGATAGGACATCTCCCTGGAGGATGGTGGCAAGAGCACCTATTGCACCGATCACATCCACAGTTCTCATTCTGGGTAGGGTTCTTCCTCTTGTTGTTGTTGTATCCATTACTGTGTCCATAGGATTAGAATCCTGGGTAGGACTCGATGACCAGGGCCTTATCCACCATCTGCTGGAAGGTGAGTGGAAGCTGTGGAACAAGACTTCAGCCCACTTGGTAGTTCAGGCCCTCCAAGAACAATGTTGCCCTTCTCTCGGCTCCAAGGTCAATGGCATAGTGTTCTAGAAGTAGGAACTATTGGATGTAGTCGGCCGCACTCATACTTCCCTGCCTGAGGCTATAGAACTCATCTTCCTTCTTCCTCAAGAAGGTGGGACATATGTACTTTTCACTAAAGATCTTTAGGAACTGGTCCCACTCCATGGTAGAGGTGTCTTGAGTGCGGGTGACACCATTCCACTAGACATGTTATGGTCTATCCATCACATACATCACGAACTGAAGTTCCTAGTGAGGAGGGCATGCCATACCCTCAAAGGTCCGATCTAAAGCCAACACCAAGTCATCAGCTTTATCCACCATGTTGTATTCACTTTCACCCTTGAAGTAGGGTGGCTACATCTTTATGAAGTCGGTGAGGGTGAAATCCCTTGGCTTTTTGGCATTGGTGGCAACTATGTGGATCTACCTCATCATGGTGGAGAGCAACTGGCACAACATTTCCAGCTCTTGCTGCGGTGTGAAGGCGGGGGTGCCTGGAGTAGTAGGGTTGACCACACTATGGCCGGCAGGAGTCACAGGAGTGTCTCCCACATCAGATTCATTAGGGTTTGACTCCTTTCCCTTGTTCCTGTTGTCGAACAAGTCACCTATCCTAAAAGGTAGGGTTAACATATTAAGTTCCCAGGAGTATTTGAATCACATATGAAAAAAGAATAGAAGCATAGACGAGAAAAGAATATCTAGAATGCTATTGCCTAAAAGCATACTATTTTGGGCAATTTGTATCAGCTCAGGCCAGGCCGGTATCATATGGGCACGGGAGTCCTCGTAAACCAAGCTAGTGGTGTGGATGAAAATATTGGCAGCCCCCAAAACCTTGATCCATTCTAGACACCTTTGCTTCAACTTCATATCCTAATAGTTGCCTAAAGGCTCTGATACCATGATGTAAAGAGGCAAGATCACCTCCTTACTAACATTTAAATGAAGTACAAAACATCTATCTTTTTAGAAAGACAAAATATATTGAGGGATGCATGTATAATATTCCAAGTAACACTACTACAGAAATAACATTCAGTGTCACTTTTCTGGGCGTCGGTTATTAAGGAAAACCGATGCCTAACATTTAAGGCGTCAGTTGTTCACGCAACCCGACGTCTATATTCGAAGACCAGCCAGACACGGGTACCGCTTTGTATTAAGCATCGGTTGTTTATAACAAACCGACGCGTAAATTCGCCCGCGAAATCCATATTTCGATCAAAAAAATAGTGTCATTTTCAGCGTCGGTTATATACGTAGAAACCGACGCCTATGTGCGATGAAAATTTGCGCGAAAAGTGTCACTTTCAGCGTCGGTTATCGTTGTATAACCGACGCTGAAAGTGGTTCCCGCCAAATAATTTCATGAAAATATCGTCCAATTGGACGTCGGTTTTTTCAAACAACCGACGCTAAAGATGTTTAGGCGTCGGTTGTGTTAAACAACCGACGCTATTTGGGAACTTCATTACCCTCGATCGCCCGACTCTTCCCCTTTCTTCTGTTTCATTGCAAGCGATTTCCCTATTTCTCTACTGCCGCCGATTTCTCTCCGGCGATTTCTTCTTCAGCTCCCCTTCTCTGGCGCCCCCTTCTCCGCCACCACTCCTGCTCGCCACCGCTCCTGCCACCGTTGGACACCTGCTCACCGCCGATCCTGCTCCTGCTGCTGCTCTGCGTCGCCGCCGCCGCCGCCGCCTGCTCGCCGCCGCTCCTGCTCGCCGACGATCCTGCTCCTGCTGCTGCTCTGCGTCGCCGCCGCCGCCGCCCGCTCCTTCCTCCTTGTTGCTGCTCTGTGTCTCCTTGCTCACGCCCTAACTCTGCTGCTCACAAGGTACTAGCATCAAACCCTTGTTAATGCTAGTGTCAGGGCTATCTATCTAGGTTGATGTATGAGCTATCCCCTGTATTTTTTTTCCTGCTCTCTTTGTGTGTATGAGCCTGTTCCTTGGTTGTGTATGGTCTTGATGTTTGGAGATGTTTTGATCCCCTGTGTGGGATACTTTCTCCTTTTGTTCTTTACATTTGGTCAGGTGTGTTGTCTGTAAATGCCCAAAGTTTTTTTGGTATCAATAGTTGAGTGTTTTTCACAAAAAAAAAGATGGAGAAGTTAAATGGATACAACTCTGTACATAGGTAGGTGTAGTTCTCTAGCTAATTACAATAAGAACATGACAATATGATAATAAACATCTACAACCTAATGCCACCTACCAAGACAGATACTAATACCACCTCCTCACCTATCAAAATCTTAAGGTTAGACATATAAAGGAGGAAGAGTTGTGAAACATGTGTACATGAATCTGAAGCCACTATACAAACTCTGTTTGAGTGTTTAAGTATCAAGCATCGTTAGTCCAATACATAAGTACTAGAAGTATCCATGGGTTAAATAAGGTGAACTAGCTGTGTAATGTTAGGGTTTCTGTAGTAGTGGGTGCGCCTACTACATTTGGGGGTGCGCCTTATACTATTTGAAATCCTTGATTTTATCTTCTATCCTAAATAAAATTAAGGGACCCATGATTAGAAAACAATTCCAAACTTGGCACCCACACTAATTGGAAGGAAATAAAATATGATTATTGAAATGCACATTTGTGATGTGATACCTTTTTTAGGATGCATATATTAGATTCAACCTTTGAGACGTCCTTTTATGAGTTCCAATACAATTAGGGTTTCATTTCATTGCCATTGTATGTATTATAATATTACATCTTTCACATAAAAATTAATTAAATTGAATCCTATTGGAACCCTAATTTAAATCCTAATTTGATTTAAACTTGTCCATTCTAGAATCCTAATTTTATTTGATTAAACCCTAACATTGTTTAAACCCTAACATCAATTGTGATGAAACCCTAACATGTACATATCTATTATTGTGTTTGTTGGCCTAGAAACCCGTCCAAGATTGACTCATTAGGAGTAAATCTTGGATAGTCCCCGGTTTGGGACTGTTCTTGAACACCTAATCTCACTTAGGATGTAAGTGTATAATGTGTATTGGGTTTTCGAGAAAATTTTGGTAGCATTTCCCCGTTTGTTCTCTAAGTACATATGTACTTAGAGAACAGCGGGGAAATGCTGCCGAAATTTTCTTGAAAACCCAATACACATTATACACTTACTAGTGAGATTAGGTGTTCAAGGATGGGATAGGTGGTACACATTTATTATATATATAAATGACATCACATGTGTTTGTTGGCCTAGAATGTGAACAATCATTGTTTTTTATATTACTTGTACATTGGTATAAATTAGAATGAACAATCACTAAATTATATACTGTTTGTATGGAGTCCGACTTCATTGTAGATATCTATTATTGTGTTTGTTGGCCTAGAAACCCGTCCAAGATTGACTCATTAGGAGTAAATCTTGGATAGTCCCCGGTTTGGGACTGTTCTTGAACACCTAATCTCACTTAGGATGTAAGTGTATAATGTGTATTGGGTTTTCGAGAAAATTTTGGTAGCATTTCCCCGTTTGTTCTCTAAGTACATATGTACTTAGAGAACAGCGGGGAAATGCTGCCGAAATTTTCTCGAAAACCCAATACACATTATACACTTACTAGTGAGATTAGGTGTTCAAGGATGGGATAGGTGGTACACATTTATTATATATAAGAATGACATCACATGTGTTTGTTGGCCTAGAATGTGAACAATTATTGTTTTTTATATTACTTGTACATTGGTATAAATTAGAATGAACAATCACTAAATTATATACTGTTTGTATGGAGTTCGGCTTCATTGTAGATATCTATTATTGTGTTTGTTGGCCTAAAACCCGTCCAAGATTGACTCATTAGGAGTAAATCTTGGATAGTCCCCGGTTTGGGACTGTTCTTGAACACCTAATCTCACTTAGGATGTAAGTGTATAATGTGTATTGGGTTTTCGAGAAAATTTTGGTAGCATTTCCCCGTTTGTTCTCTAAGTACATATGTACTTAGAGAACAGCGGGGAAATGCTGCCGAAATTTTCTCGAAAACCCAATACACATTATACACTTACTAGTGAGATTAGGTGCTCAAGGATGGGATAGGTGGTACACATTTATTATATATAAGAATGACATCACATGTGTTTGTTGGCATTTCCTCGTTTGTTCTCTAAGTACATATGTACTTAGAGAACAGCGGGGAAATGCTGCCTAATCTTTTCCTAATATATACTTGTTTCCTAATATATACTTGTTTTCTCTGATCATAGAATGGATAGATCATGGATGTCCATTCGTAATCGTTGCACCCCAGAGTTTATATCTGGTCTTGATTAGTTTATTAGATTTGCCGAGGAACATAGGAAAAAACCTACAGATAGGTTCTACTGTCCATGTAGGCATTGCGGTAACAACTTGAAAGTCAACACTGGTGAGGAAATCAAAAGTCATGTCATGTGCAACGGGATTGTACAAGGCTATACAGAATGGCACTGGCATGGAGAGATTTCAAAATCGAAACCAGTAGATGTCGATAGCAGTGCTTGGGTGGAAGAAGAAATTGCCTCCGATGACGTAAATGTGAACGAACCAGTTCCAGCAGACATCGTTGATGCGATGCTGGATAGTTGTAGGGTAGAGCACACCGATCCACCTCCTATCTTTACAAACATTGTGCATGATGCTGAGATACCGTTATACACAGGCTGTGCTAAGTTTACGAAGCTTAGCGCTGTGTTGAGATTGTATAAGTTGAAAGCTAACAATAGATGGAGCGACAAAAGCTTCACTTCATTGTTGACTTTGTTGAAAGAAATTCTTCCTGAAGGAAACGAGCTTCCAATCTCAACATACCAGGTAAAGAAAATGTTGTGCCCAATGGGAATGGAGGCCAAGAAGATACACGCATGCCCGAATGATTGTGTATTATTTCAAAAGGACTATGTAGATTTGAAAGATTGTCCAAAATGTGGTGTGTCACGGTATAAATTGACGACTTCGGGGGAGTCCAAAACTGGTTCTCCTGCCAATGTGTTGTGGTATCTACCTATAATATCACGGTTTCAACGCTTGTTTGCAAATCCGAAAGATGCGAAGAATTTGAGGTGGCATGCAGATGTTAAGAAAAATAATGATGGGATCCTACGACATGCGTCTGATTCCCCACAGTGGAAGAAGATTGACCTATTGTACCCTAAATTTGGTGAAGAAGATAGGAATCTAAGACTTGGGCTTTGTACAGATGGGATGAATCCGTACGGGACATTGAGCAGCCAACATAGCACTTGGCCAGTCATGCTTGTTATATACAATCTTCCTCCCTGGATGTGTATGAAAAATAAGTACGTTATGTTGTCATTGTTGATATCGGGCCCTAAACAACCTGGAAATGATATCGATTGACGTGTATTTTACTACGCGCTTAAACGCAAGTATACGCGTCGAGTAATATAGGCCTTGTGAGGCCCGAGTCGAACTCAGGGATACGTGAATTATTGGAGACTTCTACTAACTAATCGCAATCAGCTAGACCGATTTACAAAGTAGGGTTTTGTTGTTCAAATTGAAAGAAAAAATAAAAATCAAACAAAGAAAACAATCGATTAAAGGTTAATTTAATCAATTAAAAGGGATATCTTTAGGATGGCGGTTTCACCGCGGGTCAACATTGTATTAGATTTCATATAATTCCTCACACTTCTCTCTCTATCCGGGTAGTGGCCTGAAATGAGAATTACCCACTGTCGTGGCGTAATCCACTACTTAGATTTAGGTTGATTCCATCGTCATAGTAATCATTCCCCTAAACTAAGCGCATTAAGATCGGTCCCTCAGTTCCCACCATTAATTTTACAACTCATTTGTCAAGGGTTTTATTAATTAATGTAGAATTTGTCTCTTTTCAACCGTTAATCCTTCTGTCGAAGTGATTAAGGGCATTAATTTATTATTATGGTGATCAAGCATAACAATAGCAATAGAGAAAACGAATTTATACCACGGATATGAGAGAAAAATATGAATTATCAATCTAAAATCATCATACAATGTATCCTCGGGCTACTCCCGGTCCTAAAGATTGAGGGTTTTAGCCTCTCATGTTCATCTTACACGAATACATGGTAGAAATTGGGGAATTCATAAGAAAAACGTGAAATAGATGGGAAAAACCCCTGAACGGAGAAGAACCGGCGGATCCTTGGCGTAGAACACAAACTTTCCCCACCTGTTGGTGGTGGAAATTGTCTTCGGCAGCGTCCGAATCAACCGGGATGAGCTTCTCGGCCTCCGTTCTCCTTTCTCTCCTCCTCGGCACTCGTGCAATCCAAAAATGAGATCCCCTTACGTCTGGGCGGCCGTCATTAGGTATAAGTCCCTAATTAGGTCGTCAAATAACAACAGCCGTCCGATCGAAATCAAAACACATCCAACGCATATCTGCCGGCGTCGATACCATCGACGCGGGTCGATGGTATCCACGCAGCGGATTAGCGGCAGCTTTCCTTTCTTTTATTCTGAGCGCCTGTGGTGATCTCGATACCATCGACTTGGGTGTCGATGGTATCGACTCCTTTAGCATCGGTTGTTGTCGTTTAGCGACGCTGTAGCTCTCCTTGTGTCAATGGCATCGACTTGCGTCGATGGTATCGACTTTATCCTCGCCAGCAGCCTGGAAACATCTCGATGCCATCGACTTGGGTGTCGATGGTATCGACTCTGTATTGCTCTTCTCGGCTGACAACCTGTGGCTTGGTCGATGGTATCGACATCCGTCGATGGTATCGACGGATGTAGATACTTGTTTTTCCTGAAATTGCACAACAAGACCAAATAAATCCACACGATTTATGATAAGATGATCAATAATGCTTAAAATAATGAAATAAAGGGGATTTGATATAAAATGATGGCAGAGACCAAATAAAGTGAATTATGCAATAATATCCATGAAAATGAGTAATTAAGGCACAAAACACATATGAAATCGGTCTATAAATGCGACTCAAAATCATCGCATCAAACTCCCCTAAGCTTAAACATTGCTCGCCCTCGAGCAACTAATCCTTAGAATAGAATTGCGAATGTCAACTAACAATCAAAACACCAACCCACCTCACAAATGACTCCCACTGAACGTTCTCAAACCGGCCTACCCTAATCACAGAACAGTAATTACCCTATAGGCGACAATAACCATCAATAAAAGAAATTATCCTTCAAACTGATGAACACTATCACATAAGGAAGTTATCATAATAAAGTTCGCCGATTCAGCCATGGTGCATCTTGTGATCACCTACACTACGTTGCTCGCCCTAACTACCATCTACATGGAAGCAGTTCTCCTGATAAACATGAGTGAGGAGAAAATCACGGTGGCCTACCAATCCGAGCAATGGGTGGATGGAATGGGTGGTTCATGGGAGAATTTGGAAGTATTACACAGTTTCAAAATGCATATAACAAAATGCCCTAAATGATACAAATGCACATTAAGAATGCCCTACTGCCTAAAAGTGGGTGGAATGATGCATGCACTAACCTTCTACCTCACAATGAGATAGAAATCTACTCAAGCCACATCATGTACTCAATTCCCCTTTATTATACAAGTGATATCATTCCTTTCTCCCTCTTATTCCTTTTCTTTCTTTTTCTAACATTTATATTTTTTTTCCAGAATTTTTTTTCTTCTGTTTTTTTTTCTTTGCCCATATATCCATAATTGCTTAGAGATACATGTATAAGGCCATTTTCTTTCCAATTGGAGATCTTTGCTTTATTTCGAGGGTATGGAACAAATTAGATCACCTATTTAGGAAAACTGAGATACATGGTGTGCTTATGCATGAAAATCATGAAATTGTGAGTGCAACTACATGACATGCACCTAAGGGTAATGTGCATGTATCACTATATATTTTTTTCATTATTCTATGCAAAAACATGAAAATAATAATGCAAAACCTATCTACATGCCATGCACGCAAAAGAAATTGAAGCTGCACTTTACTTCCAATTCTTGGGTGGATTATAGGAAATGGGGTGGAATGATCACAAGATTAAGTGACTGAACCGTAAAAGAAAATTATGTGTCCCTCCTTATTGACATGTGTAGTAGTTTAAAGGGTTCTTTCTCTTACATCTGATTAAGGTCTCATTACCATTTGATTAGGTTAGGCTCAAACAACCGTTACTATCCACTTTTCATGAGTCAATGCGGGTGTGGGTATGACATATTGCTTCAAAGTTGACATAATCAATCATTTTCATAGAACAAGTTCCCCAAGGACAACCAAGTAAAGCTATCCAAATGACACAGAAATTTTTTTCAATTCCCTTAATTTCCCATGAAAACAGCAAGATGACAATTTTTACGACATCCACAATTATACTAGATAGATGTGGATCCTAAATAAAAACTTAAAATTGCAAAAACAAATAACAAAGCAGAAATTAAAAACAACTAAAGAAAAGATAAAAGATAGAGCTGTTCCAGCCACCCCCCTAAGCTTGAATCCGATTATGGCCTTATAGTCAAAAACCAACTTAAGGGTGGAACAGTGATACCCGATCAATCCGATGGTGGTGGAGGTGGGTCGTGGGATCCGGATTTGCTCTGGATGACACTTGGCGCAAGTGGAGGAAGAAATCGTTGAAGATGTGACTTCATTCGACCAATAACCCTGTCTTGAATAACTGGTCCCAACATTGCTGTGTGCCCGTCGATACCATCGACGGAAGTCGATGGTATCGACTCACTGATTAGGGAAACTGCCTCGCGAGTCCGGCTGCCGCCTTTTTCACTTGTAAATGTCGATACCATCGACCTGTGTGTCGATGGTATCGACTCTACTGAGTCGATTGCTTCTGAAAATCTCCAGAGATCTCGATGGTATCGAATGGCATGTCGATACCATCGACTTTTATTGTGCGCCCTGCCTGTAGGTATGTCGATACCATCGACGGGACCGTCGATAGTATCGACTCAGTGCGATTTCTGCTGGTGTCAACCTGAACCCATGTCGATACCATCGACCAGTGTGTCGATGGTATCGACCCTGCCTGTTCCTGCACATTCAACAAACGGATCAAGGTATCATTTTTAAACTAAAATTTAAACGAAATAAAAGCAACCTACAACTATATCTAAACTATCCTAATGTACCAATGGTTGGGTTGCCTCCCAACAAGCGCCCTTCTTTAACGTCTTAGGCTAGACGTATGACAGTCATCATCTTTTCACCTTGGGGACCGCACTTAGAGGATCATGCGATAATTCGAATTCAACACGATCTCCTCCAATGCCCAAAGATAGAGTACCTCTCCCTAAAGCAGTAACAACATCTGTCGTTGCTTGAAACGGTCTTCCTAGGAGAATTTCACATCTCTGGAGTGGTGGCATATCCATGACAACAAAATCCACCGGAAATATGAATCTGTCCACCTTGACTAGAACATCTTCACATACTCCATAGGGTCTCACTGTAGACCCATCCGCCAATTCAATTGTTGCAGCCAACTTCTTTATCTCTTTTAACCCCAGCTTTTGAAATGTCGCCAAAGGCATGAGATTTATGCTAGCTCCAGAATCACATTGCGCTTTAGAAACATGTTGACCACCTACTGAACACGGAATGTAAAAACCTCCTGGGTCTTTTTTCTTCTTTGGTGAATTCCCATGAATCATCGAGCTCACCGTCTCATTCATCCAATAAATTTCATCTTCTTTTATCCGCCTCTTCTTATTGATGATCTCCTTAATGAACCTCCCATAAGCGGGCACTTTCTCAATCATCTCCACCAATGGAATATTGATGTGGAGTTTCCGGAATATCTCCAAGAATTTCTTAAAGTGACGATGCTCCTTCTTTGACTTAGAATTGACCAGATCTGAAACATCAGCTGCATCAACACGCCTATGAGGTGGCACATAAGAGCTTTTCAGGGGTACCTCCCCTAAGCTTGCTTCAATTATTCCCTCGGACGTGGGCTTTGGCGAGACATCATCAATAGTAGCAGCTTGTTGTGGTTCCTCTCTCGCCTCAGATGTCTCCACATGTGCACAAACAACCTGCACCTGCTCCTCTTGCCTAGATGGAGATACCATACTCACAACTCTCTCTGATTTTCTGAAGAAATGGTTTCCACCCGGCAATCTATAGTAAGTGCGTGGATACGGTATCGCCGGTGTTGCATTCACATTGAAAGTCATTTTTCTTTCTTCTATAGCTTCTCGCACCTGAGATTCCTCATTTCTTACCATCGACATGTACTTAACCTGATGACGTGCTTGGGCCACGTTCGCATTCTCCGATGGTTTCTGTTGATTGGCGTGCTTGATGGCCGCCACTTCATTTGAAATCTGTGCCACGGTGGTCTCTAATGCCCGCATCTGTGCTCCATGGCTTTGCAGTGTCTGCCCAAACTTGGTTAGAATATCACCTTGAGATTGCAATTGTTTTCCAAACATGGCCATCATCTCTTGGTTTTGCTGGACCATTTGAGTTAGTAATTCAGTGTTCTTGTCCTCGGTTCTTTGCTGTGGTTTGGCATCCGGCTCCTGCAGAAAATTATTCGGATCCTTCCATGAAAACTTTTTATCCTTTCTCCATGCATAGTCATTGTTTCTATAGCCCTGTTGTTGCATGAACTTCACTTGGGCTTCCTCATCCTCAGATGCATCTTCCTTAGTTAGCAGCTTCTTGGCTAGAAGATCTAGCTTGTCGTTCAGCTCCCTAACTGTTCTGGATTTGCCAGCAGCCTTGACATGTTCCACGACACCTCTGTCACCCCATGACTGCTTCCTAGCCATGTTTTTCAGTATCTCCCAACATCTGGTATCGGTGTTATTTAAGAAAAATCCGGAACCAGCCGAGTCCAAATTGCTTCTATCATGCTCGGAGAGAGCAAAGTAGAAGATTTTCACTTGGGTTTCCTTGTCCAGTCCATGGTGTGGACATCTCCTCAACATGACTTGGAATCGCTCCCAAGTCTCAGAATAAGTTTCACCTGCCTGTTGGGTGAAATTGTGGATCTTCCGGATCATATCATTGGTCTTCTCAGGAGGAAAGAACCTCTCGAAGAAAACCTCCACCATGTGATCCCATGATTCAACAAACTCGTCGTCGAGGTTATGAAGCCACTCTCTTGCCACTCCAGCAAAGGAACTCGGGAATAACTTGAGATAGAGCACATCCTGCGGAAATCGATCTATCTTCACCATATCGCAGTTCTCAACAAACTGACTAATGTGTGCCACTGGATCTTCATTTTTCAGCCCGTGAAATGCGTTGGATTTGACCAAATTAATCAGTGCCGGGTCGATCTTGTATGTCGGTATGTTGATCGCCTGCTTCTTTATAGGCCCCTTTGAAGCTGATGAAGAAGACGCTTTGATCTTCTCCCATATTGTCTGTGCTTCAGCCATTACTTCTTCTTGTTCTTGCTCAGATTCAGAATTTATATCACTTAGGTGTTCCTCTCCTCGTAGTAGCCCTCGTCCTCTGGTCCCGCAGATGGAACCTCAGGTGTGCGATTCACGTAGTCTCGACTACGTGTGTGCACCATGCAAAGTACCTGAAATATGGAAATAGGGGTTCAGTACAATGCTTTGAACGAGTTAACACAATTATACAGAAATAAAGGAATTTTTGAAATTGTTTTAAAATAAATAATAAAAAAAATGTGGCCTAGAATGGCCGCTCTTAGCACTCAAAGTGCCAATAATTCGCCGTATCCCTGGCAACGGCGCCAAAAACTTGACGTGTATTTTACTACGCGCTTAAACGCAAGTATACGCGTCGAGTAATATAGGCCTTGTGAGGCCCGAGTCGAACTCAGGGATACGTGAATTATTGGAGACTTCTACTAACTAATCGCAATCAGCTAGACCGATTAACAAAGTAGGGTTTTGTTGTTCAAATTAAAAGAAAATAAAAATCAAACAAAGAAAACAATCGATTAAAGGTTAATTTAATCAATTAAAAGGGATATCTTTAGGATGGCGGTTTCACCGCGGGTCAACATTGTATTAGATTTCATATAATTCCTCACACTTCTCTCTCTATCCGGGTAGTGGCCTGAAAACAGAATTACCCACTGTCGTGGTGTAATTCACTACTTAGGTTTAGGTTGATTCCACCGTCGTAGTAATCATTCCCCTAAACTAAGCGCATTAAGATCGGTCCCTCAGTTCCCACCATTAATTTTACAACTCCTTTGTCAAGGGTTTTATTAATTAATGTAGAATTCGTCTCTTTTCAACCGTTAATCCTTCTGTCGAAGTGATTAAGGGCATTAATTTATTATTATGGTGATCAAGCATAACAATAGCAATAGAGAAAACGAATTTATACCACGGATATAAGAGAAAAATATGAATTATCAATCTAAAATCATCATACAATGTATCCCCGGGCTACTCCCGGTCCTAAAGATTGAGGGTTTTAGCCTCTCATGTTCATCTTACACGAATACATGGTAGAAATTGGGGAATTCATAAGAAAAACGTGAAATAGATGGGAAAAACCCCTGAACGGAGAAGAACCGGCGGATCCTTGGCGTAGAACACAAACTTTCCCCACCTGTTGGTGGTGGAAATTGTCTTCGGCAGCGTCCGAATCAACCAGGATGAGCTTCTCGGCCTCCGTTCTCCTTTCTCTCCTCCTCGGCACTCGTGCAATCCAAAAATGAGATCCCCTTACGTCTGGGCGGCCGTCATTAGGTATAAGTCCCTAATTAGGTCGTCAAATAACAACAGCCGTCCGATCGAAATCAAAACACATCCAACGCATATCTGCCGGCGTCGATACCATCGACGCGGGTCGATGGTATCGACGCAGCGGATTAGCGGCAGCTTTCCTTTCTTTTATTCTGAGCGCCTGTGGTGATCTCGATACCATCGACTTGGGTGTCGATGGTATCGACTCCTTTAGCATCGGTTGTTGTCGTTTAGCGACGCTGTAGCTCTCCTTGTGTCGATGGCATCGACTTGCGTCGATGGTATCGACTTTATCCTCGCCAGCAGCCTGGAAACATCTCGATGCCATCGACTTGGGTGTCGATGGTATCGACTCTGTATTGCTCTTCTCGGCTGACAACCTGTGGCTTGGTCGATGGTATCGACATCCGTCGATGGTATCGACGGATGTAGATACTTGTTTTTCCTGAACTTGCACAACAAGACCAAATAAATCCACACGATTTATGATAAGATGATCAATAATGCTTAAAATAATGAAATAAAGGGGATTTGATATAAAATGATGGCAGAGACCAAATAAAGTGAATTATGCAATAATATCCATGAAAATGAGTAATTAAGGCACAAAACACATATGAAAACGGTCTATAAATGCGACTCAAAATCATCGCATCAAAAGCCGTGTATTTTACTACGCACAAAACACATGCGATGATCTTGGATGTGTTTTGATTTCGATCGGACGGCTGTTGTTATTTGGCGTCTCATGAACATGAGAGGCTAAAACCCTCAATGTGCATTCTTAATGTGCATTTGTATCATTTAGGGCATTTTGTTATATGCATTTTGAAACTGTGTAATACTTCCAAATTCTCCCATGAACCACCCATTCCATCCACCCGTTGCTCGGATTGGTAGGCCACCGTGATTTTCTCCTCACTCATGTTTATCAGGAGAACTGCTTCCATGTAGATGGTAGTTAGGGCGAGCAACGTAGTGTAGGTGATCACAAGATGCACCATGGCTGAATCGGCGAACTTTATTATGATAACTGCCTTATGTGATAGTGTTCATCAGTTTGAAGGATAATTTCTTTTATTGATGGTTATTGTCGCCTATAGGGTAATTACTGTTCTGTGATTAGGGTAGGCCGGTTTGAGAACGTCCAGTGGGAGTCATTTGTGAGGTGGGTTGGTGTTTTGATTGTTAGTTGACATTCGCAATTCTATTCTAAGGGTTAGTTGCTCGAGGGTGAGAAATGTTTAAGCTTAGGGGAGTTTGATGCGATGATTTTGATTCGCATTTATAGACCATTTTCATATGTGTTTTGTGCCTTAATTACTCATTTTCATGGATATTATTGCATAATTCACTTTATTTGGTCTCTGCCATCATTTTATATCAAATCCCCTTTATTTCATTATTTTAAGCATTATTGATCATCTTATCATAAATCGTGTGGATTTATTTGGTCTTGTTGTGCAATTTCAGGAAAAACAAGTATCTACATCCGTCGATACCATCGACGGATGTTGATACCATCGACCAAGCCACAGGTTGTCAGCCGAGAAGAGCAATACAGAGTCGATACCATCGACACCCAAGTCGATGGCATCGAGATGTTTCCAGGCTGCTGGCGAGGATAAAGTCGATACCATCGACGCAAGTCGATGCCATCGACACAAGGAGAGCTACAACGTCGCTAAACGACAAAAACCGACGCTAAAGGAGTCGATACCATCGACACCCAAGTCGATGGTATCGAGATCACCACAGGCGCCCAGAATAAAAGAAAGGAAAGCTGCCGCTTATCCGCTGCGTCGATACCATCGACCCGCGTCGATGGTATCGACGCCGGCAGATATGCGTTGGATGTGTTTTGATTTCGATCGGACGGCTGTTGTTATTTGACGACCTAATTAGGGACTTATACCTAATGACGGCCGCCCAGACGGAAGGGGATCTCATTTTTGGATTGCACGAGTGCCGAGGAGGAGAGAAAGGAGAACGGAGGCCGAGAAGCTCATCCCGGTTGATTCGGACGCTGCCGAAGACAATTTCCACCACCGACAGGCGGGGAAAGTTTGTGTTCTACGCCAAGGATCCACCGGTTCTTCTTCGTTCAGGGGTTTTTCCCATCTAGTTCACGTTTTTCTTATGAATTCCCCAATTTCTACCATGTATTCGTGTAAGATGAACATGAGAGGCTAAAACCCTCAATCTTTAGGACCGGGAGTAGCCCGGGAATGCATTGTATGACAATTTTATATTGATAATTCATATTTTCTCTCTTAAATCCGTGGTATAGATTCGTTTTCTCCATATATATTGTTATGCTTGATCACCATAATAATAACTTAATGCCCTTAATCACTTCGACAGAAGGATTAACGGTTGAAAAGAGACGAAATCTACATTAATCAATAAAACCCTTGACAAAGGAGTTGTAAAATTAATGGTGGGAACTGAGAGATCGTTTATAATGCGCTTAGTTTAGGGGAATGATTACTACGACGGTGGAATCAACCTAAACCTAAGTAGTGAATTACACCACGACAGTGGGTAATTCTGTTTTCAGGCCACTACCCGGATAGAGAGAGAAGTGTGAGGAATTATATGAAATCTAATACAATGTTGACCCGCGGTGAAACCGCCATCCTAAAGATATCCCTTTTAATTGATTAAATTAACCTTTAATCGATTGTTTTCTTTGTTTGATTTTTATTTTCTTTTAATTTGAACAACAAAACCCTACTTTGTAAATCGGTCTAGCTGATTGCGATTAGTTAGTAGAAGTCTCCAATAATTCACGTATCCCTGAGTTCGACTCGGGCCTCACAAGGCCTATATTACTCGACGCGTATACTTGCGTTTAAGCGCGTAGTAAAATACACGTCAAGTTTTTGGCAAAAACTTGACGTGTATTTTACTACGCGCTTAAACGCAAGTATACGCGTCGAGTAATATAGGCCTTGTGAGGCCCGAGTCGAACTCAGGGATACGTGAATTATTGGAGACTTCTACTAACTAATCGCAATCAGCTAGACCAATTTACAAAGTAGGGTTTTGTTGTTCAAATTGAAAGAAAAAATAAAAATCAAACAAAGAAAACAATCGATTAAAGGTTAATTTAATCAATTAAAAGGGATATCTTTAGGATGGCGGTTTCACCGCGGGTCAACATTGTATTAGATTTCATATAATTCCTCACACTTCTCTCTCTATCCGGGTAGTGGCCTGAAATGAGAATTACCCACTGTCGTGGTGTAATCCACTACTTAGATTTAGGTTGATTCCATCGTCATAGTAATCATTCCCCTAAACTAAGCGCATTAAGATCGGTCCCTCAGTTCCCACCATTAATTTTACAACTCCTTTGTCAAGGGTTTTATTGATTAATGTAGATTTCATCTCTTTTCAACCGTTAATCCTTCTGTCGAAGTGATTAAGGGCATTAAGTTATTATTATGGTGATCAAGCATAACAATATATATGGAGAAAACGAATCTATACCACGGATTTAAGAGAGAAAATATGAATTATCAATATAAAATTGTCATACAATGCATTCCCGGGCTACTCCCGGTCCTAAAGATTGAGGGTTTTAGCCTCTCATGTTCATCTTACACGAATACATGGTAGAAATTGGGGAATTCATAAGAAAAACGTGAACTAGATGGGAAAAACCCCTGAACGAAGAAGAACCGGTGGATCCTTGGCGTAGAACACAAACTTTCCCCGCCTGTCGGTGGTGGAAATTGTCTTCGGCAGCGTCCGAATCAACCGGGATGAGCTTCTCGGCCTCCGTTCTCCTTTCTCTCCTCCTCGGCACTCGTGCAATCCAAAAATGAGATCCCCTTCCGTCTGGGCGGCCGTCATTAGGTATAAGTCCCTAATTAGGTCGTCAAATAACAACAGCCGTCCGATCGAAATCAAAACACATCCAATGCATATCTGCCGGTGTCGATACCATCGACACGGGTCGATGGTATTGACGCAGCGGATAAGCGGCAGCTTTCCTTTCTTTTATTCTGGGCGCCTGTGGTGATCTCGATACCATCGACTTGGGTGTCGATGGTATCGACTCCTTTAGCGTCGGTTGTTGTCGTTTAGCGACGCTGTAGCTCTCCTTGTGTCGATGGCATCGACTTGCGTCGATGGTATCGACTTTATCCTCGCCAGCAGCCTGGAAACATCTCGATGCCATCGACTTGGGTGTCGATGGTATCGACTCTGTATTGCTCTTCTCGGCTGACAACCTGTGGCTTGGTCGATGGTATCGACATCCGTCGATGGTATCGACGGATGTAGATACTTGTTTTTCCTGAAATTGCACAACAAGACCAAATAAATCCACACGATTTATGATAAGATGATCAATAATGCTTAAAATAATGAAATAAAGGGGATTTGATATAAAATGATGGCAGAGACCAAATAAAGTGAATTATGCAATAATATCCATGAAAATGAGTAATTAAGGCACAAAACACATATGAAATCGGTCTATAAATGCGACTCAAAATCATCGCATCAAACTCCCCTAAGCTTAAACATTGCTCGCCCTCGAGCAACTAATCCTTAGAATAGAATTGCAAATGTCAACTAACAATCAAAATACCAACCCACATCACAAATGACTCCCACTGGACGTTCTCAAACCGGCCTACCCTAATCACAGAACAGTAATTACCCTATAGGTGACAATAATCATCAATAAAAGAAATTATCCTTCAAACCGATGAACACTATCACATAAGGCAGTTAACATAATAAAGTTCGCCGATTCAGCCATGGTGCATCTTGTGATCGCCTAAACTACGTTGCTCGCCCTAACTACCATCTACATGCAAGCAGTCCTCCTTATAATCATGAGTGAGGAGAAAATCACGGTGACCTACCAATTTGAGCAACGGGTGGATGGAATGAGTGGTTCATGGGAGAATTTGGAAGTATTACACAGTTTCAAAATGCATATAACAAAATGCCCTAAATGATGCAAATGCACATTAAGAATGCCCTAATGCCTAAAAGTGGGTGGAATGATGCATGCACTAACCTTCTACCTCAAAATGAGATAGAAATCTACTCAAGTCACATCATGTACTCAAATCCCCTTTATTATACAAGTGATATCATTCCTTTCTCCCTCTTATTCCTTTTCTTTCTTTTTCTAACATTTTTTTTTCCAGAATTTTTTTCTTCTGTTTTTTTTTCTTTGCCCATATATCCATAATTGCTTAGATATACATGTATAAGGCCATTTTATTTCCAATTGGAGATCTTTGCTTTATTTCGAGGGTATGGAACAAATTAGATCACCTATTTAGGAAAACTGAGATACATGGTGTGCTTATGCATGAAAATCATGAAATTGTGAGTGCAACTACATGACATGCACCTAAGGGTAATGTGCATGTATCACTATATATTTTTTTCATTATTCTATGCAAAAACATGAAAATAATAATGCAAAACCTATCTACATGCCATGCACGCAAAAGAAATTGAAGCTGCACTTTACTTCCAATTCTTGGGTGGATTATAGGAAATGGGGTGGAATGATCACAAGATTAAGTGACTGAACCGTAAAAGAAAATTATGTGTCCCTCCTTATTGACATGTGTAGTAGTTTAAAGGGTTCTTTCTCTTACATCTGATTAAGGTCTCATTACCATCTGATTAGGTTAGGCTCAAACAACCGTTACTATCCACTTTTCATGAGTCAATGGGGGTGTGAGTATGACATATTGCTTCAAAGTTGACATAATCAATCATTTTCATAGAACAAGTTCCCCAAGGACAACCAAGTAAAGCTATCCAAATGACACAAAAAAATTTGAAATTCCCTTAATTTCCCCATGAAAACAGCAAGATGACAATTTTTGACAATTTTTAAGACATCCACGATTACACTAGATAGATGTGGATCCTAAATAAAAACTTAAAATTGCAAAAACAAATATCAAAGCAGAAACTAAAAACAACTAAAGAAAAGATAAAAGATAGAGTTGTTCCAGCCACCCCCCTAAGCTTGAATTCGACTATGGCCGCATAGTCAAAAACTAACTTAAGGGCGGAACAGTGATACCAGATCAGTCTGATGGTGGTGGAGGCGGGTATGGCGGGGCCGTAGGGTCCGGATTTGCTCTGGATGATGTGACTTCATTTGGCCAATAACCCCGTCTTGAATAACTGACACCGACACTGCTGTGTGCCCGTCGATACCATCGACGGAAGTCGATGGTATCGACTCGTTGATTAGGGCAACTGCCTCGCGAGTCCGGCCGCCGCCTTTTTCACTTGAAAATGTCGATACCATCGACACACCCGTCGATGGTATCGACTCCACTGAGTCAATTTCTTCTGAAAATCTCCAGAGATCTCGATGGTATCGACTGGCATGTCGATACCATCGACCTTTATTGTGCGCCCTGCCTGTAGGTATGTCGATACCATCGACGGGACCGTCGATAGTATCGACTCAGTGCGATTTTTGCTGGTGTCAACCTGAACCCATGTCGATACCATCGACCAGTGTGTCAATGGTATCGACCCTGCCTGTTCCTGCACATTCAACAAACGGATCAAGGTATCATTTTTAAACTAAAATTTAAACGAAATAAAAGCAACCTACAACTATATCTAAACTATCCTAATGTACCAATGGTTGGGTTGCCTCCCAACAAGCGCCCTTCTTTAACGTCTTAGGCTAGACGTATGACAGTCATCATCTTTTCACCTTGGGGACCGCACTTAGAGGATCATGCGATAATTCGAATTCAACACGATCTCCTCCAATGCCCAAAGATAGAGTACCTCTCCCTAAAGCAGTAACAACATCTGCCGTTGCTTGAAACGGTCTTCCTAGGAGAATTTCACAGCTCTGGAGTGGTGGCATATCCATGACAACAAAATCCACCGGAAATATGAATCTGTCCACCTTGACTAGAACATCTTCACATACTCCATAGGGTCTCATTGTAGACCCATCCGCCAACTCAATTGTTGCAGCCAACTTCTTTATCTCTTTTAACCCCAACTTTTGAAATGTAGCCAAAGGCATGAGATTTATACTAGTGCCAGAATCACATTGCGCTTTAGAAACATGTTGACCACCTACTGAACACGGAATGTAAAAACCTCCTGGGTCTTTTTTCTTCTTTGGTGAATTCCCATGAATCATCGAGCTCACCGTCTCATTCATCCAATAAATTTCATCTTCTTTTATCCGCCTCTTCCTATTGATGATCTCCTTAATGAACCTCCCATAGGCGGGTACTTTTTCGATCATCTCCACTAATGGAATATTGATGTCGAGTTTTCGGAATATCTCCAAGAATTTCTTAAAGTGACGATGCTCCTTCTTTGACTTAGAATTGACCAGATCTGAAACATCAGCTGCATCAACACGCCTATGAGGTGGCACATAAGAGCTTTTCAGGGGTACCTCCCCTAAGCTTGCTTCAATTATTCCCTCGGACGTGGGCTTTGGCGAGACATCATCAATAGTAGCAGCTTGTTGTGGTTCCTCTCTCGCCTCAGATGTCTCCACATGTGCACAAACAACCTGCACCTGCTCCTCTTGCCTAGATGGAGATACCATACTCACAACTCTCTCTTATTTTCTGAAGAAATGGTTTCCACCCGGCAATCTATAGTAAGTGCGTGGATACGGTATCGCCGGTGTTGCATTCACATTGAAAGTCATTTTTCTTTCTTCTACAACTTCTTGCACCTGAGATTCCTCATTTCTTACCACCGACATGTACTTCACCTGATGATGTGCTTGAGCCACGTTCGCATTCTCCGCTGGTTTCTGTTGATTGGCGTGCTTGATGGCCGCCACTTCATTTGAAATCTGTGCCACAGTGGTCTCTAATGCCCGCATCTGTGCTCCATGGCTTTGCAGCGTCTGCCCAAACTTGGTTAGAATGTCACCTTGAGATTGTAATTGTTTACCAAACATGGCCATCATCTCTTGGTTTTGCTGTACCATTTGACTCAGCAATTCAGTGTTTTTATCCTCGGTTCTTTGCTGTGGTTTGGCATCCGGATCTTGTAGAAAATTATTCGGATCCTTCCATGAAAACTTTTTATCCTTTCTCCATGCATAGTCATTGTTTCTATAGCCCTATTGTTGCATGAACTTCACTTGAGCTTCCTCATCCTCAGATGCATCTTCCTTAGTTAGCAGCTTCTTGGCTAGAAGATCTAGCTTGTCGTTCAGCTCCCTAACTGTTCTGGATTCACTGGCAACTCTTGCTTGCTCAACTGGGCCTCTTTCTCTTTCTCCCCAAGATTGCTTTCGTGCCATATTCTTCAGTATTTCCCAGCATCTTGTATCAGTGTTATTTAGAAAGAATCCAGAGCCGGCCGAGTCCAGGTTGCTTCTATCATGCTCGGAGAGAGCAAAGTAGAAGATCTTCACTTGGGTTTCCTTGTCTAGTCCATGGTGTGGACATCTCCTCAACATGACCTGGAATCGCTCCCAAGTCTCAGAATAAGTTTCACCCGCCTGTTGGGTGAAATTGTGGATCTTTCGGATCATATCATTGGTCTTCTCAGGAGGGAAGAACCTCTCGAAGAAAACCTCCACCATGTGATCCCATGACTCAACAAACTCGTCGTCGAGGTTGTGGAGCCACTCACGCGCTGCTCCTGCCAGTGAACTTGGGAACAACTTGAGATACAACGCATCTTGTGGAAATCGGTCTATCTTCACCATATCACAGTTCTCCACGAACTGGCTGATGTGGGCAACCGGATCTTCATTTTTCAGCCCGTGAAATGCGTTGGATTTGACCAAATTAATCAGTGTCGGGTCGATCTTGTATGTCGGTATGTTGATCGCCTGCTTCTTTATAGGCCCCTTTGAAGCTGATGAAGAAGATGCTTTGATCTTCTCCCATATCGTCTGTGGTTCGGCCATTTCTTCTGCTTGCTCTTATTCAGAATTTGTATCACTATGGTGTTCCTCCTCGTAGTAGCCCTCGTCCTCTGGTCCCGCAGATGGAACCTCAGGTGTGCGATTCACGTAGTCTCGACTACGTGTGTGCACCATGCAAAGTACCTGAAATATGGAAATAGGGGTTCAGTACAATGCTTTGAACGAGTTAACACAATTATACAGAAATAAAGGAATTTTTGAAATTGTTTTAAAATAAATAATAAAAAAAAATGTGGCCTAGAATGGCCGCTCTTAGCACTCAAAGTGCCAATAATTCGCCGTATCCCCGGCAACGGCGCCAAAAACTTGACGTGTATTTTACTACGCGCTTAAACGCAAGTATACGCGTCGAGTAATATAGGCCTTGTGAGGCCCGAGTTGAACTCAGGGATACGTGAATTATTGGAGACTTCTACTAACTAATCGCAATCAGCTAGACCGATTAACAAAGTAGGGTTTTGTTGTTCAAATTAAAAGAAAATAAAAATCAAACAAAGAAAACAATCGATTAAAGGTTAATTTAATCAATTAAAAGGGATATCTTTAGGATGGCGGTTTCACCGCGGGTCAACATTGTATTAGATTTCATATAATTCCTCACACTTCTCTCTCTATCCGGGTAGTGGCCTGAAAATAGAATTACCCACTGTCGTGGTGTAATTCACTACTTAGGTTTAGGTTGATTCCACCGTCGTAGTAATCATTCCCCTAAACTAAGCGCATTATAAACGATCTCTCAGTTCCCATCATTAATTTTACAACTCCTTTGTCAAGGGTTTTATTGATTAATGTAGATTTCGTCTCTTTTCAACCGTTAATCCTTCTGTCGAAGTGATTAAGGGCATTAAGTTATTATTATGGTGATCAAGCATAACAATATATATGGAGAAAACGAATCTATACCACGGATTTAAGAGAGAAAATATGAATTATCAATATAAAATTGTCATACAATGCATTCCCGGGCTACTCCCGGTCCTAAAGATTGAGGGTTTTAGCCTCTCATATTCATCTTACATGAATACATGGTAGAAATTGGGGAATTCATAAGAAAAACGTGAACTTGCGATGATTTTGAGTCGCATTTATAGACCGTTTTCATATGTGTTTTGTGCCTTAATTACTCATTTTCATGGATATTATTGCATAATTCACTTTATTTGGTCTCTGCCATCATTTTATATCAAATCCCCTTTATTTCATTATTTTAAGCATTATTGATCATCTTATCATAAATCGTGTGGATTTATTTGGTCTTGTTGTGCAATTTCAGGAAAAACAAGTATCTACATCCGTCGATACCATCGACGGATGTCGATACCATCGACCAAGCCACAGGTTGTCAGCCGAGAAGAGCAATACAGAGTCGATACCATCGACACCCAAGTCGATGGCATCGAGATGTTTCCAGGCTGCTGGCGAGGATAAAGTCGATACCATCAACGCAAGTCGATGCCATCGACACAAGGAGAGCTACAGCGTCGCTAAACGACAACAACCGACGCTAAAGGAGTCGATACCATCGACACCCAAGTCGATGGTATCGAGATCACCACAGGCGCCCAGAATAAAAGAAAGGAAAGCTGCCGCTTATCCGCTGCGTCGATACCATCGACCCGCGTCGATGGTATCGACGCCGGCAGATATGCGTTGGATGTGTTTTGATTTCGATCGGACGGTTGTTGTTATTTGACGACCTAATTAGGGACTTATACCTAATGACGGCCGCCCAGACGGAAGGGGATCTCATTTTTGGATTGCACGAGTGCCGAGGAGGAGAGAAAGGAGAACGGAGGCCGAGAAGCTCATCCCGGTTGATTCGGACGCTGCCGAAGACAATTTCCACCACCGACAGGCGGGGAAAGTTTGTGTTCTATGCCAAGGATCCACCGGTTCTTCTTCGTTCAGGGGTTTTTCCCATCTAGTTCACGTTTTTCTTATGAATTCCCCAATTTCTACCATGTATTCGTGTAAGATGAACATGAGAGGCTAAAACCCTCAATCTTTAGGACCGGGAGTAGCCCGGGAATGCATTGTATGACAATTTTATATTGATAATTCATATTTTCTCTCTTAAATCCATGGTATAGATTCGTTTTCTCCATATATATTGTTATGCTTGATCACCATAATAATAACTTAATGCCCTTAATCACTTCGACAGAAGGATTAACGGTTGAAAAGAGACGAAATCTACATTAATCAATAAAACCCTTGACAAAGGAGTTGTAAAATTAATGGTGGGAACTGAGAGATCGTTTATAATGCGCTTAGTTTAGGGGAATGATTACTACGACGGTGGAATCAACCTAAACCTAAGTAGTGAATTACACCACGACAGTGGGTAATTCTGTTTTCAGGCCACTACCTGGATAGAGAGAGAAGTGTGAGGAATTATATGAAATCTAATACAACGTTGACCCGCGGTGAAACCGCCATCCTAAAGATATCCCTTTTAATTGATTAAATTAACCTTTAATCGATTGTTTTCTTTGTTTGATTTTTATTTTCTTTTAAAATGAACAACAAAACCCTACTTTGTTAATCGATCTAGCTGATTGCGATTAGTTAGTAGAAGTCTCCAATAATTCACGTATCCCTGAGTTCGACTCGGGCCTCACAAGGCCTATATTACTCGACGCGTATACTTGCGTTTAAGCGCGTAGTAAAATACACGTCAAGTTTTTGGCGCCGTTGCCGGGGATACGGCGAATTATTGGCACTTTGAGTGCTAAGAGCGGCCATTCTAGGCCACATTTTTTTTATTATTTATTTTAAAACAATTTCAAAAATTCCTTTATTTCTGTATAATTGTGTTAACTCGTTCAAAGCATTGTACTGAACCCCTATTTCCATATTTTAGGTACTTTGCATGGTGCACACACGTAGTCGAGACTACGTGAATCGCACACCTGAGGTTCCATCTGCGGGACCAGAGGACGAGGGCTACTACGAGGAGAGGAACACCTAAGTGATATAAATTCTGAATCTGAGCAAGAACAAGAAGAAGTAATGGCTGAAGCACAGACAATATGGGAGAAGATCAAGGCGTCTTCTTCCTCTGCATCAAAGGGGCCTATAAAGAAACAGGGGCTAAACATACCTACATACAAGATCGACCCGGCACTGATTAAGTTGGTCAAATCCAACGCATTTCACGGGCTGAAAAATGAAGATCCAGTGGCACACATTAGTCAGTTTGTTGAGAACTGCGATATGGTGAAGATAGATCGATTTCTGCAGGATGTGCTCTATCTCAAGTTATTCCCGAGTTCCTTGGCTGGAGTGGCAAGAGAGTGGCTTCATAACCTCGACGACGAGTTTGTTGAATCATGGGATCACATGGTGGAGGTTTTCTTCGAGAGGTTCTTTCCTCCTGAGAAGACCAATGATATGATCCGGAAGATCCACAATTTCACCCAACAGGTGGGTGAAACTTATTCTGAGACTTGGGAGCGATTCCAAGTCATGTTGAGGAGATGTCCACACCATGGACTGGACAAGGAAACCCAAGTGAAAATCTTCTACTTTGCTCTCTCCGAGCATGATAGAAGCAATTTGGACTCGGCTGGCTCCGGATTTTTCTTGAACAACACTGATACAAGATGCTGGGAAATACTGAAGAACATGGCTAGGAAACAGTCATGGGGCGACAGAGGTGCAGTGGAACATGTCAAGGCTGCCGGCGAATCCAGAACAGTTAGGGAGCTGAACGACAAGCTAGATCTTCTAGCCAAGAAGCTGCTAGCTAAGGAAGATACATCTGAGGATGAGGAAGCCCAAGTGAAGTTCATGCATCAACAGGGCTATAGAAACAATGACTATGCCTGGAGAAAGGATAAAAAGTTTTCATGGAAGGATCCGAATAATTTTCTGCAGGATCCGGATGCCAAACCACAGCAAAGAACTGAGGATAAGAACACTGAATTACTAACTCAAATGGTCCAGCAAAACCAAGAGATGATGGCCATGTTTGGAAAACAATTGCAATCTCAAGGTGATATTCTAACCAAGTTTGGGCAGACGCTGCAAAGCCATGGAGCGCAAATGCGGGAATTAGAGACCACCGTGGCACAGATTTCAAATGAAGTGGCGGCCATCAAGCACGCCAATCAACAGAAACCAGCGAAGAATGCGAACGTGGCTCAAGCACATCACCAGGTTAAGTACATGTCAGTGGTAAGAAATGAGGAATCTTAGGTGCAAGAAGTTGTAGAAGAAAGAAAAATGAATTTCAATGTGAATGCAACACCGGCGATACCGTATCCACGCACGTACTATAGATTGCCGGGCAGAAACCATTTCTTCCGGAAATCAGAGAGAGTTGTGAGTATGGTATCTCCATCTAGGCAAGATGAGCAGGTGCAGGTTGTTTGTGCACATGTGGGGACATCTGAGGCGAGAGAGGAACCACAACAAGCTGCTACTATTGATGATGTCTCACCAAAGCCCACGTTGGAGGGAGTGCTTGAAGCAAGCTTAGGGGAGGTACCCCCGAAAAGCTCTTATGTGCCACCTCACAGGCGTGTTGATGCAGCTGATGTTTTAGATCCGGTAAATCCGAAGTCAAAGAAAGAGCATCGTCACTTTAAGAAATTTCTGGAGATATTCCGAAAACTCCACATCAATATTCCATTAGTGGAGATGATCGAGAAAGTACCCGCCTATGGGAGGTTTATCAAGGAAATCATCAATAAGAAGAGGCGGATAAAAGACGACGAAATTTATTGGATGAATGAGACGGTGAGCTCTATGATCCAAGGGAGTTCACCAAAGAAGAGAAAGGACCCAGGAGGTTTTTACATACCGTGCTCAATAGGTGGTCAACATTTCCCTAAAGCGCAATGTGATTCTGGCGCTAGCATAAATCTCATGCCTTTGGCGACATTTCAAAAGCTGGGGTTAAAAGAGATAAAGAAGTTGGCTGCAACAATTGAATTGGCGGATGGGTCTACAGTGAGACCCTATGGAGTATGTGAAGATGTTCTAGTCAAAGTGGATAGATTCATATTTCCGGTGGATTTTGTCGTCATGGATATGCCACCACTCCAAAGCTGTGAAATTCTTCTAGGAAGACCGTTTCAAGCAATGACAGATGTCGTGACTGCTTTAGGGAGAGGTACTCTATCTTTGGGCATTGGAGGAGATCGTGTTGAATTCGAATTATCGCATGATCCTCTAAGTGCGGTCCCCAAGGTGAAAAGATGATGATTGTCACACCGTCTAGCCTAAGACGCTAAACAAGGGCGCTCGTTGGGAGGCAACCCAACCATTGGTAAATTAGGATAGTTTAATATAGTTGTAGATTGCTTTTATTTCGTGTGAATTTTAGTGTAAAGAAGATACCTTGATCCGTTTGTTCAATGTGCAGGCACAGGCAGGGTCGATACCATCGACACACTGGTCGATGGTATCGACATGGGTTCAGGTTGACAGCTGCAAAAATCGCACTGAGTCGATACTATCGACGGACCCGTCGATGGTATCGACATACCTACAGGCAGGTTGCGCAATAAAGGTCGATGGTATCGACATGCCAGTCGATACCATCGAGATCTCTGGAGATTTTCAGAAGAAATCGACTCAGTGAAGTCGATACCATCGACGGGTCCGTCGATGGTATCGACATTTTCAAAAGGAAAAGGCGGCGGCCGGACTCGCGAGGCAGTTGCCCTAATCAGCGAGTCGATACCATCGACTTCCGTCGATGGTATCGACGGGTACACAGCAGTGTTGGTGTCAGTTATTCAAGACGGGGTTATGGGTCAAATGAAGTCACATCATCCAGAGCAAATCCGGACCCCACGACCCTGGTAGTACCCGCCTCCACCACCATCAGACTGATCTGGTATCACTGTTCCACCCTTAAGTTGGTTTTTGACTATGAGGCCATAGTCGGATTCAAGCTTAGGGGGGTGGCTGGAACAACTCTATCTTTTATCTTTTCTTTAGTTGTTTTTAATTTCTACTTTGTTATTTGTTTTTGCAATTTTAAGTTTTTATTTAGGATCCACATCTATCTAGTATAATTGTTGATGTCGTAAAAATTGTCATCTTGCTGTTTTCATGGGAAATTAAGGGAATTGAAAATTTTTTCTGTGTCATTTGGATAGCTTTACTTGGTTGTCCTTGGGGAACTTGTTCTATGAAAATGATTGATTATGTCAACTTTGAAGCAATATGTCATACCCACACCCGCATTGACTCATGAAAAGTGGATAGTAACGGTTGTTTGAGCCTAACCTAATCAAATGGTAATGAGACCTTAATCAGATGTAAGAGAAAGAACCCTTTAAACTACTACACATGTCAATAAGGAGGGACACATAATTTTCTTTTACTGTTCAGTCACTTAATCTTGTGATCATTCCACCCCATTTCCTATAATCCACCCAAGAATTGGAAGTAAAGTGCAGCTTCAATTTCTTTTGCGTGCATGGCATGTAGATAGGTTTTGCATTATTATTTTCATGTTTTTGCATAGAATAATGAAAAAAATATATAGTGATACATGCACATTACCCTTAGGTGCATGTCATGTAGTTGCACTCACAATTTCATGATTTTCATGCATAAGCACACCATGTATCTCAGTTTTCCTAAATAGGTGATCTAATTTGTTCCATACCCTCGAAATAAAGCAAAGATCTCCAATTGGAAAGAAAATGGCCTTATACATGTATATCTAAGCAATTATGGATATATGGGCAAAGAAAAAAAACAGAAGAAAAAAATTCTGGAAAAAAATGTTAGAAAAAGAAAGAAAAGGAATAAGAGGGAGAAAGGAATGATATCACTTGTATAATAAAGGGGAATTGAGTACATGATGTGGCTTGAGTAGATTTCTATCTCATTGTGAGGTAGAAGGTTAGTGCATGCATCATTCCACCCACTTTTAGGCAGTAGGGCATTCTTAATGTGCATTTGTATCATTTAGGGCATTTTGTTATATGCATTTTGAAACTGTGTAATACTTCCAAATTCTCCCATGAACCACCCATTCCATCCACCCGTTGCTCGGATTGGTAGGCCACCGTGATTTTCTCCTCACTCATGTTTATCAGGAGAACTGCTTCCATGTAGATGGTAGTTAGGGCGAGCAACGTAGTGTAGGTGATCACAAGATGCACCATGGCTGAATCGGCGAACTTTATTATGATAACTGCCTTATGTGATAGTGTTCATCAGTTTGAAGGATAATTTCTTTTATTGATGGTTATTGTCGCCTATAGGGTAATTATTGTTCTGTGATTAGGGTAGGCCGGTTTGAGAACGTCCAGTGGGAGTCATTTGTGAGGTGGGTTGGTGTTTTGATTGTTAGTTGACATTCGCAATTCTATTCTAAGGATTAGTTGCTCGAGGGCGAGCAATGTTTAAGCTTAGGGGAGTTTGATGCGATGATTTTGAGTCGCATTTATAGACCGTTTTCATATGTGTTTTGTGCCTTAATTACTCATTTTCATGGATATTATTGCATAATTCACTTTATTTGGTCTCTGCCATCATTTTATATCAAATCCCCTTTATTTCATTATTTTAAGCATTATTGATCATCTTATCATAAATCGTGTGGATTTATTTGGTCTTGTTGTGCAATTTCAGGAAAAACAAGTATCTACATCCGTCGATACCATCGACGGATGTCGATACCATCGACCAAGCCACAGGTTGTCAGCCGAGAAGAGCAATACAGAGTCGATACCATCGACACCCAAGTCGATGGCATCGAGATGTTTCCAGGCTGCTGGCGAGGATAAAGTCGATACCATCGACGCAAGTCGATGCCATCGACACAAGGAGAGCTATAGCGTCGCTAAACGACAACAACCGACGCTAAAGGAGTCGATACCATCGACACCCAAGTCGATGGTATCGAGATCACCACAGGCGCCCAGAATAAAAGAAAGGAAAGCTGCCGCTTATCCGCTGCGTCGATACCATCGACCCGCGTCGATGGTATCGACGCCGGCAGATATGCGTTGGATGTGTTTTGATTTCGATCGGACGGCTGTTGTTATTTGACGACCTAATTAGGGACTTATACCTAATGACGGCCGCCCAGACAGAAGGGGATCTCATTTTTGGATTGCACGAGTGCCGAGGAGGAGAGAAAGGAGAACGGAGGCCGAGAAGCTCATCCCGGTTGATTCGGACGCTGCCGAAGACAATTTCCACCACCGACAGGCGGGGAAAGTTTGTGTTCTACGCCAAGGATCCACCGGTTCTTCTTCGTTCAGGGGTTTTTCCCATCTAGTTCACGTTTTTCTTATGAATTCCCCAATTTCTACCATGTATTCGTGTAAGATGAACATGAGAGGCTAAAACCCTCAATCTTTAGGACCGGGAGTAGCCCGGGAATGCATTGTATGACAATTTTATATTGATAATTCATATTTTCTCTCTTAAATCCGTGGTATAGATTCGTTTTCTCCATATATATTGTTATGCTTGATCACCATAATAATAACTTAATGCCCTTAATCACTTCGACAGAAGGATTAACGGTTGAAAAGAGACGAAATCTACATTAATCAATAAAACCCTTGACAAAGGAGTTGTAAAATTAATGGTGGGAACTGAGGGATCGTTTATAATGCGCTTAGTTTAGGGGAATGATTACTACGACGGTGGAATCAACCTAAACCTAAGTAGTGAATTACACCACGACAGTGGGTAATTCTGTTTTCAGGCCACTACCCGGATAGAGAGAGAAGTGTGAGGAATTATATGAAATCTAATACAATGTTGACCCGCGGTGAAACCGCCATCCTAAAGATATCCCTTTTAATTGATTAAATTAACCTTTAATCGATTGTTTTCTTTGTTTGATTTTTATTTTCTTTTAATTTGAACAACAAAACCCTACTTTGTTAATCGGTCTAGCTGATTGCGATTAGTTAGTAGAAGTCTCCAATAATTCACGTATCCCTGAGTTCGACTCGGGCCTCACAAGGCCTATATTACTCGACGCGTATACTTGCGTTTAAGCGCGTAGTAAAATACACGTCATGTTTTTGATCCGTTTGTTGAATGTGCAGGAACAGGCAGGGTCGATACCATCGACACACTGGTCGATGGTATCGACATGGGTTCAGGTTGACACCAGCAGAAATCGCACTGAGTCGATACTATCAACGGTCCCGTCGATGGTATCGACATACCTACAGGCAGGGCGCACAATAAAAGTCGATGGTATCGACATGCCATTCGATACCATCGAGATCTCTGGAGATTTTCAGAAGAAATCGACTCAGTAGAGTCGATACCATCGACACACAGGTCGATGGTATCGACATTTACAAGTGAAAAAGGCGGCAGCCGGACTCGCGAGGCAGTTGCCCTAATCAACGAGTCGATACCATCGACTTCCGTCGATGGTATCGACGGGCACACAGCAGTGTCGGTGTCAGTTATTCAAGACGGGGTTATTGGCCAAATGAAGTCACATCATCCAGAGCAAATCCGGACCCTACGGCCCCGCCATACCCGCCTCCACCACCATCGGACTGATCTGGTATCACTGTTCCGCCCTTAAGTTAGTTTTTGACTATGCGGCCATAGTCGAATTCAAGCTTAGGGGGGTGGCTGGAACAACTCTATCTTTTATCTTTTCTTTAGTTGTTTTTAGTTTCTGCTTTGATATTTGTTTTTGCAATTTTAAGTTTTTATTTAGGATCCACATCTATCTAGTGTAATCGTGGATGTCTTAAAAATTGTCAAAAATTGTCATCTTGCTGTTTTCATGGGGAAATTAAGGGAATTTAAAATTTTTCTGTGTCATTTGGATAGCTTTACTTGGTTGTCCTTGGGGAACTTGTTCTATGAAAATGATTGATTATGTCAACTTTGAAGCAATATGTCATACTCACACCCCCATTGACTCATGAAAAGTGGATAGTAACGGTTGTTTGAGCCTAACCTAATCAGATGGTAATGAGACCTTAATCAGATGTAAGAGAAAGAACCCTTTAAACTACTACACATGTCAATAAGGAGGGACACATAATTTTCTTTTACGGTTCAGTCACTTAATCTTGTGATCATTCCACCCCATTTCCTATAATCCACCCAAGAATTGGAAGTAAAGTGCAGCTTCAATTTCTTTTGCGTGCATGGCATGTAGATAGGTTTTGCATTATTATTTTCATGTTTTTGCATAGAATAATGAAAAAAATATATAGTGATACATGCACATTACCCTTAGGTGCATGTCATGTAGTTGCACTCACAATTTCATGATTTTCATGCATAAGCACACCATGTATCTCAGTTTTCCTAAATAGGTGATCTAATTTGTTCCATACCCTCGAAATAAAGCAAAGATCTCCAATTGGAAAGAAAATGGCCTTATACATGTATATCTAAGCAATTATGGATATATGGGCAAAGAAAAAAAAACAGAAGAAAAAAATTCTGGAAAAAAAATGTTAGAAAAAGAAAGAAAAGGAATAAGAGGGAGAAAGGAATGATATCACTTGTATAATAAAGGGGATTTGAGTACATGATGTGACTTGAGTAGATTTCTATCTCATTTTGAGGTAGAAGGTTAGTGCATGCATCATTCCACCCACTTTTAGGTATTAGGGCATTCTTAATGTGCATTTGCATCATTTAGGGCATTTTGTTATATGCATTTTGAAACTGTGTAATACTTCCAAATTCTCCCATGAACCACTCATTCCATCCACCCGTTGCTCGAATTGCTAGGTCACCGTGATTTTCTCCTCACTCATGATTATAAGGAGGACTGCTTCCATGTAGATGGTAGTTAGGGCGAGCAACGTAGTTTAGGCGATCACAAGATGCACCATGGCTGAATCGGCGAACTTTATTATGTTAACTGCCTTATGTGATAGTGTTCATCGGTTTGAAGGATAATTTCTTTTATTGATGATTATTGTCGCCTATAGGGTAATTACTGTTCTGTGATTAGGGTAGGCCGGTTTGAGAACGTCCAGTGGGAGTCATTTGTGATGTGGGTTGGTATTTTGATTGTTAGTTGACATTTGCAATTCTATTCTAAGGATTAGTTGCTCGAGGGCGAGCAATGTTTAAGCTTAGGGGAGTTTGATGCGATGATTTTGAGTCGCATTTATAGACCGATTTCATATGTGTTTTGTGCCTTAATTACTCATTTTCATGGATATTATTGCATAATTCACTTTATTTGGTCTCTGCCATCATTTTATATCAAATCCCCTTTATTTCATTATTTTAAGCATTATTGATCATCTTATCATAAATCGTGTGGATTTATTTGGTCTTGTTGTGCAATTTCAGGAAAAACAAGTATCTACATCCGTCGATACCATCGACGGATGTCGATACCATCGACCAAGCCACAGGTTGTCAGCCGAGAAGAGCAATACAGAGTCGATACCATCGACACCCAAGTCGATGGCATCGAGATGTTTCCAGGCTGCTGGCGAGGATAAAGTCGATGCCATCGACACAAGGAGAGCTACAGCGTCGCTAAACGACAACAACCGACGCTAAAGGAGTCGATACCATCGACACCCAAGTCGATGGTATCGAGATCACCACAGGCGCCCAGAATAAAAGAAAGGAAAGCTGCCGCTTATCCGCTGCGTCGATACCATCGACCCGCGTCGATGGTATCGACGCCGGCAGATATGTGTTGGATGTGTTTTGATTTCGATCGGACGGCTGTTGTTATTTAACGACCTAATTAGGGACTTATACCTAATGACGGCCGCCCAGACGGAAGGGGATCTCATTTTTGGATTGCACGAGTGCCGAGGAGGAGAGAAAGGAGAACGGAGGCCGAGAAGCTCATCCCGGTTGATTCGGACGCTGCCGAAGACAATTTCCACCACCGACAGGCGGGGAAAGTTTGTGTTCTACGCCAAGGATCCACCGGTTCTTCTCCGTTCAGGGGTTTTTCCCATCTATTTCACGTTTTTCTTATGAATTCCCCAATTTCTACCATGTATTCGTGTAAGATGAACATGAGAGGCTAAAACCCTCAATCTTTAGGACCGGGAGTAGCCCGGGGATACATTGTATGATGATTTTAGATTGATAATTCATATTTTTCTCTCATATCCGTGGTATAAATTCGTTTTCTCTATTGCTATTGTTATGCTTGATCACCATAATAATAAATTAATGCCCTTAATCACTTCGACAGAAGGATTAACGGTTGAAAAGAGACGAATTCTACATTAATTAATAAAACCCTTGATAAAGGAGTTGTAAAATTAATGGTGGGAACTGAGGGACCGATCTTCATGCACTTAGTTTAGGGGAATGATTACTATGACGATGGAATCAACCTAAATCTAAGTAGTGGATTACACCACGACAGTGGGTAATTCTCATTTCAGACCACTACCCGGATAGAGAGAGAAGTGTGAGGAATTATATGAAATCTAATACAATCTTGACCCGCGGTGAAACCGCCATCCTAAAGATATCCCTTTTAATTGATTAAATTCACCTTTAATCGATTGTTTTCTTTGTTTGATTTTTATTTTCTTTCAATTTGAACAACAAAACCCTACTTTGTAAATCGGTCTAGCTGATTGCGATTAGTTAGTAGAAGTCTCCAATAATTCACGTATCCCTGAGTTCGACTCGGGCCTCACAAGGCCTATATTACTCGACGCGTATACTTGCGTTTAAGCGCGTAGTAAAATACACGTCAAGTTTTTGGATGTTTATCTTGAACCTTTGATTGATGACTTAAAGAAACTTTGGGCTGAAGGTGTGATGACCTATGATGCTTCAGCAAGAGAGACATTTCGTTTGCACGCTATGTTGTTTTGCACTATTAATGACTTTCCAGCATATGGGAATTTGTCTGGATATGGTGTCAAAGGAGCTAAAGCGTGTCCTATATGTGAAGAAAACACTGATTCAATAAGACTAAAACATGGCGGCAAGACTATATATCTTGGTCATCGAAGGTTTCTTTCAAAATTCCATCCGTATCGTAGGAAGCGCAAAGCATTCAATGGATGGAATGATGAACGGAGTGCACCTAAACCTATACCAGGGGATGTTGTTTATGAAAGAGTAAAAGACATTGTCAATGAATTTGGTAAGAAATCACAATGTAGTATGGCCACACGGAGTGACAATTCTTCATTCAAGAAGAAGTCAATATTTTGGGATCTTCCTTATTGGAGTTCTTTGACAGTCAGGCATTGTATCGATGTAATGCACGTTGAGAAAAATGTCTGTGATAGCATCATTGGTACT
The DNA here is from genome assembly GCA_963693085.1 of Alisma plantago-aquatica. Classification (NCBI taxonomy): domain Eukaryota; kingdom Viridiplantae; phylum Streptophyta; class Magnoliopsida; order Alismatales; family Alismataceae; genus Alisma; species Alisma plantago-aquatica. Next base: position 797,611,192 of record OY856414.1, on the reverse strand, counting down.
CTATTAAATATACCAGGTAAGACTAAAGATGGGATAAAATCCAGACTGGACCTACGTGAAATGGGAATAAGGTCAGAATTAACAGAATTACGTGAAATGGGTAATAAAAGAACATACTTACCTCCCGCTTGTTACACGTTGTCTAGAAAGGAGAAGAAAACTTTTTGTGAATGCTTAGTAAATGTTAAGGTGCCACATGGTTACTCATCCAGCATCCGTAGATTGGTAACAATGAAAGATCTGAAGTTGATAGGTCTTAAATCTCATGATTGTCACACTCTAATGCAACAAATATTGCCCGTGGCAATTTGATCTATATTGCCGAAGCATGTAAGGTTTGCAATTACCAGACTTTGTTTCTTTTTCAACAGTCTATGCAGCAAAGTTATTGACCCTGATACTCTCGATAATTTGCAAAGAGAAGTGGTTGTTACCCTATGTCAGCTTGAGATGTATTTCCCTCCTTCGTTCTTTGATATCATGGAACATCTTGTTGTCCACTTGACTAGGGAAGTGAAAATGTTGGGACCAGTTTTCTTGCATTGGATGTATCCCTTTGAACGATACATGAGCGTTTTTAAAGGTGATGTTCGAAACCGTTATCGGCCTGAAGGGAGTATTATTGAAGGTTATGTGGTGAGAGAGGTTATGGATTTTTGCAATGACTTTTTCAGTGGTAATGACACTCCTGATAATGACAAGAATATTGAGGAGGGCAAAGGAATTTTGGGATCACGGGTGAAAGTAATCAGCTGTGAGTAGTTGGAACAAGCTCACTTGTATATTTTACACAATATGGACGAAGTGAGTGTTTATATCGAGGAACATACCAATTTCATAAAGAGACAACATCCTCGAGAAAGTTCAATGTGGCTTGCTAGAGAGCATAATAAGACTTTTACTAAGTGGTTTGAAGATAAAGTCTTACATCAACTATCTCTAACACCAAATGATATTACAGAAACTATCAAATGCCTCGCCTTTAAACCAAAACCGAATGTTATGTCTTATGAAGGGTTTGACATTAATGGATTCACATATTACACAAAGCGCCAAGATGATAAGAGTGTCGCCCAAAATAGTGGGGTCACTCTTCAAGCGTCGACTATGTACTTTGCAAGTGCAAAGGATAAGAGTCCAAGTGAAGCTAAAATGTCATATTACGGTGTCATTGAGGACATTTGGGAGTTTGACTACATAGATTTCAAAATTCTGCTCTTTAAATGTAATTGGGTTGATAACACCAAAGGAGTTATAGTGTATGAATTGGGTTTCACTTTGGTGAACTTTGAAAAGATTGGCGAGAAGGGTGAACCATTCATATTGGCATCACAGGCGAAACAAATATTCTATATCGATGATCCTGCGAATGATAAATGGTCGGTTGTTCTTCATGGTAAAAGACAGTTCATTGAAGATCCTATAGATGAAGAAGAGTACTATGATAAGTATGATGACTCCAGTCCATTCTCAGTTGGGTTGCCCACTCCACAAAATATTGAAGCTAATGATGACTTATATGTGCGTGGAGATCACAATGAAGGATTGTTAATTGATAAAAGATCACAATTTTAGAGACATGTATGTTAATACAAATGCTAAATGTTTGCCTTTTTCTAGTTAATACAAATGCTAAATGTTTGCCTTTTTCTAGTTAATACAAATGCTAAATGTTTGCATTTTAAATGACATTTTCAGATGGCTGACCATGATGAGCATGATGTCCATGATGAGCATGAAGTCCATGATGAGCATGCTGTCCATGACGAGCATGGCGAGGATACTAATGTAAGTTCTAAAAACATATCCTGTATTTCTATAAAATTCATTATCTTCTAGTTATGTCATATATCCTATATTTCTATATTGGGCTAATTTAGTGTGTTTTATTTTTGTCAAATTTTAGGTTGATGCACCTGTACCCACTGAAGCACTGGAGCAACTTGATGCGCAACACCAAACACTTAACAAGAAAAGGGGCATCACTCTGTTGAAGAAGTTATTAGCGCTAAGTGGTAGTGGATCCAAATTGGTGGTGGAGTTTGATAATGGAGGAAATCCAATTGGAGTGAACCGCAATAATTTTGTAAACTATCTTGGGTGTACCACTCGGAGCCATTGTGGTGTTAAGTATGACAATTGGCATAAAGTTCCTCAAGGGAAAAAAGACTTGATATGGAAGGATTTATGCGTGAGTTATTATTATTTGCAATTCTATTTTGTAGATTACAAATTCTATTATTTGCAATTCTATTTTGGATACTAGTTAATAACATTTCTATTTTACAGAATCTGTTTGCATTGGATGAGAAGTTGCATCGTAAAAATGTGATGCAACACACTGGAAAGATGCTTAGGAATTATAGGACAAATCTGAACAGAGAATACATAAAAGAGGGTGATAAGAAGAAGAAGTCAGCCCTTGAACAATGGAACTTCTTGGACAAAGAAGATTGGGACAATTTTGTTGCTTCAAGAAAATCTGAAGAATTCAAGGTATTAGGCGTCACTCCCAATTTAATTAATATACATTGTATTCACCTATTCAAGATTAACATTTAGTGCTACTAACCAAATCATTAATGTGCATACTAACTAGGCCCTCAGTGACGCACAAAAAGCAAGGCGTGCACTGAATGTGCATGACCACACTATGGGTCCAAAAGGCTATGCAAGCATTCTCCAAAGACTACAGGCGGAGTCTGCGGCTACTCAGGAGTCTGCTCCTACTCAGGAGTCTGCCACACCCATGCCTCGCCATGATATCTGGATAGCTGGCAGGCAAAACAAGAAGGGTGAAATAAAGAAGCCTGTAACTGCTGAGGCGGCTGCAAAAATGGTAAAATAACACTCTTAGAGAAATCGTTTGAATATTGATTATTTGTGGTGTTAACTTACCAATTTCTGTTTATGGTGATTAGCGGGAGCTGCACGAGCAGAGGAAACAAGGCACGTTCATCCCTCAGGGCACAAGGGATGAATTGACAGTTGCTCTGGGTAACCCAGAGCATCCTGGATGTGTTAGAGGTGTCGGCGCTGGTGTTGGCATCAAAGCATTCTTTGGGCCATCCCAGTGCAAACCCAGAGCGGGACTTTCTCAAGAAGAGATAACCTATTCTTTTTTTAGAATGTTACTGCAAAAGGAAATTCATTAATAAGAAGCTAATGTTTCTTTTATCCATGTATAGGAGAATAAGAGAGTTGAGGATTTAGTTGCTAAGAAGGTCAACGATGTAGTTGCTGAGAAGGTCAAGGAAGAATTGCTGCGGTGGCAGGCATCTCAGGCTTCCAATACGCCTATGGCAACCCACTCTTCTCCTAATGCACAGACTACGAGTAATCCTGGAGACCCATCGCCTAGCACGTCTGCTGTAAGTATTGTTTATGACATTGTAGTTAGTCTTTTCAAGTTGTTATGTTTTCAAGATGATATGTATATATGTATAATATTCTTTACGTAAATTTGTAGGCATTGAAGCCATGCCGCTTAAGAATGCAAGACTACGTTGTTGCAGAGGCGCAGGCTTACCCGTCCCTTCCTGGGGCAATGTTTCACGGGACTCCAATGCCACAGGGCTACGTTCGTGTGAGCCCGATACGTGTGTTACCCGATTGGAGAGAAGCTACATTGCCATATCCCCACCCGGATATTGATAGACTTGCTGATGCAGAAGGCGGGGTGATATTGTGGCCCAAAGAAGATGTCGTCTACACGACTGAAATTGTAAGATAAATTTACATTGATTTAGACTGTTAATGTGTATATATGATGTCAACTGATCTGAAATTATATGTACAGGTTAAAAAGAAGACACCAGGAGCACCTAGGCCTCCACTTCCACTTCCCGCATTACTCGATTGGGTTCCAACTGACCTAACATACCCGTTAGGTCCTGCTTGTAGGGGAATGGCATGTTGGCTACGGGCACATAATGTACATTGCCCTATAATTATATCTTTAGATGCAGATTATGCAGGTCAATCATACGATAGCTCTTTATTTATACAAGATATTATTGAGTTGTTTATGTATGATTGGCTGAATACATCAATGATAGAGACATGGATAAGGTGAGATCTTGTTTATACATCCATATACCTTGTGTAAGATCCGGTGATCTGGTTTCTTATATATTAATGCATACGCCTATATGTTTTGCAGCTACTTAGTCGAAGATCATTGCAAACAATTTGTATTTGATCATTTGGGATTTTTGATTCCATCATTGATTAGTTTGGTAGCTAAAGACCCTGATAATGTTCAACAATATTGTATAGATGCTTTTACAATTTTTGGTCAGCAAAATAAGACGATAATAATAGCTCCATTCAATGTCAATTAAGTTTACTTTATTTATAATTTGGACTTAAGAAAATTCCATTTTTATTTTGCATTTTGAGTTATTAATTGTTAACTTCTTACCTCTAGCGGTAGACATTGGGAGTTACTAGTTATTGTCCCCGGGACATTCACTGTTTATTATCTAGATCCTGCGGGGAGTACATTGAACCCTAAAATTGGACACGTAATGAGAATGCCATTATTCTGGTGAAAAATATTTCATTTTTATATCCGTTAACATCTTTTATTACATTACTATTTACTTATGCAATTTATTGTGTTATATTAACATGTAGGGGTTTAGATGCATTCAAAAAGGCTGGAGGAACGGTCCCAAGGAAAAAGAACCAGCCAATAAATTGGCAGAACGTACAAGTAAGTTCCCGACTCGAATATATATATTATTGATGTGAATTGTGCTTAGTTGTATTATTTTGTATGTTTCAATTTATAGTGTGCTACACAAGACAATGGCTGGGCATGCGCATACTATGTGATGCGATTTATGCAGATGATTATCAAATATGCCGCATTGGACATCGATACCATACATGAGGTATTATATAGTCTCATTAGTTAGTATGCAATATATCAATCTTATCTTATTTTTATATTATTACTTATATATATACATCATTCTCTTTGCAGGTGTTTAAAACTGACAACACTATAGGTAAACGCTTAAAAAATATACATGCTCCATATACGATGGAAGCATTAAATGAAGTAAGAGAAGAATGGGCAAAAGCCATACAAGCAGTGGCAACTATAAGATATAATTGGGATGTTGATAGCGATAATGAATGATACTTCATAAATGAATATTTCTAAATGTTAATACATGTATTTGAATGTTTCTATATGTGTGAATGTGAGAATTGAATTGATGTCTGAATGTATGTACTTGTGTGAAATTTTCTTTGTGACTTTTGCAGGTTTGTGGCCTGTTTGTAGGCTGATATCAATGGATGTCGTAAACCTACAGTTCAGAAAACTGAACTGCAGGTTCTCATCCTGCTGACCAGCCACAGCAGGCCTGCAAACTGATATGAAAAAAAAATATATAAATAGGCGTCGGTTATTTATAGAAAACCGTAAGCAAAGACCTACAGCGTCGGTTATGTATAGATAACCGACGCCTGATGTGGCCAAAGCAGTCCTGGAAATGGCGTCGGATATTCGTATCGAACCGACGCCTATTTAAAAACCAGGCGTCGGTCTTTTGGTACATAACCGACGCCAAAAGGGTTCACGCCACAGAAAACGGCGTCATCTAGGACACTTTATGCGTCGGTTATCTACTAAAAGACCGACGCTACATGGAATACAGGCGTCGGTCTTTTAGTAAATCACCGACGCAGAAAGTGCCCTAGATGACGCCATTTTCTGTGGCGCGAACCCTTTTGGCGTCAGTTATCTACTAAAAGACCGACGCCTATAGGTTAAATAGGCGTCGGTTAAAAAACCGACGCCGAAGTGTTCGACCTTTAGCGGCGCCCACATAGGCGTCGGTCGGAAACCGACGCCAAATGGGGTTAAAAGACCGACGCCAAATGGGGTTTCTGTAGTAGTGTAAATAAGCATGCACCTGATACATTATAAAATGTCAATAGAAGCGGAAATAAAAGTACTAAGCTTATTACATGGCTTTCATTGTTCATTACATGAGTGTTCCCAAAAGAAAAAGATAAGAGAAAAGGATCTAGATATAGCAACCTAGACATCCTTTCAGTTAGCTTGAGATCTACTCCTAGGGTGACTTCCTTCAAACTTGTCCTTCTCCTTGCTCAGCACTAGCACCTGGGTGGTTGGGAAAGCACCCAGCAAAAAGGGAAAAGAAAACAAGGTATGTGTCACAAAACTAGTCTAGGATAACAACATAAGTAAAGCAAATAAGAACAGGCTAAGGTTCATCATAAGATGAAGATAACAAGAGTATGAGGCTATATTCCAAAGAAACTTGCCATTAACAATTATATTAAAAAGGATTTGCATGTAAGATAATTATGTCTACCTAACTAAGTAGGGTTGTGGCACCTACCAGACCTCTAACTTATAGGTGAGGGGAGAATAAGACATTCCCAGTCACCTACACAATTCTATAGGGGAGAATAAAAATACTCCACAGGGTGATTAAATACATGCCCTCTGTGGGTGGTTGTACATAAGTACCGCTACTTTAAATTAAATAGAACATAAATCTACATGCTAGAAAAGTAGTCATGGCAAGAGTAGTCATAATATTCAATAATCATGGTAGTGGGGTATAAGACCCAAACAAGAAGAAAGCATAATCTGATTTGAGGCATGAACAACATTATGATTCAAGAATAGAAGATTTAGGGTTTATTTAAGCCTCATTAGGGAAATAGAGGGTTTGGATGCAATTATCCCAACATAGAGTGTAATAATGCACATACATAAATAGGAATTGCACATACATAAAGATGGATTGCACATCCTTAAATATGGATTGCAGATACCTCTCTTACTGATATCAATTACTAACTTTCACCACTTTTTTTTAATAGAAGCCAGGAGGCTATATTAATCATCATGCCCTCCTCTTGCACGCCAGTAAGGAAAGAGTTTACAAGGTTATTTATTCATAGATAATTGAAATGTGGTAGTACTACTACCATTACATCCATCTTTATATAAAACTTCTATTAAGTATTTCGGAGGCCTACTATAGTTAAAATACCCATACCTTTGTTTCTGGTGGAACCTGGCCATTACATCTGCTGTCTGGTTTCCCTCTCTGGACTCATATGTTAATGACCAATGATCATTCCTCCTCATGTGAGTCTGTATTCTACTAATTATGTTTGCATACCTCAAGTTTTTTTCCGGTTCCCACTTGAGCATATCCACTAACACCTTGCAATCAGTACTTAAGATAAGCTTTTGGATGTTATTATTGGTTGCTACAGTGAGAGCTAAGTCAACAACGATAGCTTCAGCATATACTGCTGATGATGCTATAATGTTCCTCGCATGTCCGCCCATCCAGCAGCCTTGATGATCGCGTATGACAATTGTTGTTGTAGCCTTTTTCTTCATCCAAGTTGCATCTGTATTCATCTTAACAACTACTGGTGGAGGTTTTGTCTAGTAGGTTAGATTTCTATTATCTACTATTCTTTCCTCATGCAAATTCTGGTGTGCCTTCATGTTAAGCATAAACTCTCTTTGTACATTCCTGGACACCACTTGCGATGGGGTACAAACTTTATTGAAGATGTGGTTATTTCGTGCTTTCCATATCATCTAGCATGCAATCATAAACTCAGGAAGATCATTAGTTCTTCTTTTGATCTCCTCTTTGAACCAATATTCCGAATTTGAGTGGAGCAGGTCGTGTATCATTCCATATGTCGTATAAGTTGTCCAAACTTCTTTCGAGTGGCGGCAATCCCTCAGTGCATGTGTTATGGACTCGTCTTCCTCATTGCATCGTTCATACGTGTTGTTAATAGTCAGCTTTCGTTGTTTCCTTCTGTTGTTAGTGAGTAAATACTCATGCATTGCGGTCCATGCAAAGTATTTCACCTTGGGAGATACTTTAACTCCCCATATCTTATTCCAGTCTCCTGATATTACCACCTCATGTTCCCTCTATATTACATTATATGTAGTTTTTATAGTGAATGACCCATTATCCGTTGCATTCCAGATTCTGATGTCCTTCATCTCCCTGCTTGCAGATGGCTCTATATTTGTTATCTTTGCACATCGTGCTACAGGTATCCAATGATTTAGGAAACTCTCATCCCATTTTCCATTCTCCAGAACAGTAGTTGCTACCACTAAGTCTTTTAGTGTTTTCGGAATAGGATGAAGAGCCTCATTGGCAAGTTTGATGCCTGGTTCTGCCCACACGTCATACCAGAAATTTGTTGAACCTTCGTTCCGTACAAGGATGTAGAAGCTATTTTCAATCATATTTTTACACTATAGGGTAGCTTTAGCCAGTCTAGACAGGTTATGGCAATGGTCATCATTGTGTTCCTCATATCGTTTCTTCATGAATTTGTTCCAATAAGTGTTCCGTCTATTTGTAATATCCCAAGCACTCTTAGAGATAAGTGTGAGATTCCAGTCCCTCATTGTTTTTAAGCCTAATCCTCCCTTATCAATGTTGTTTGTGACCTTTGTCCATGCCACGAGTGACATAGGATTAGATTTATGACATCCTCCCCAAATAAAACGTCTTATACATCCATCTATATGATCACAAATGTTCAAAGGCAGCACTTACGTTTACATAACATACGTGGGTATGGCCTCGAGAGTGGACTTTGCGAGACATATTCTCCCTGCTAGAGATAACGTTCTAGCTGCCCAACCTATTTCTCTGGATTCCACTTTATCAATGACTCATGCATATGTTTGTTTGGTGACCCTAGAATGAATTATGGGCACTCCAAGGTATCTATCGATGTCCTCAGTTTCCTAGAATGTGCATAGTTTTGTAATCTGTGTTCTTGTATTTCTAGGCACACTTCTAGCATAGTAGATCTATGTTTTTGCAATGGATATTTCCTGTCCTGATGCCTCTTCAAACATCTTAAAGCACTTCTTGACCGTTTTCATCTATTTGTGAGACGCTTCCTCAAACAGTAGAAGATCATCAGCAAAACAAAGGTGTGATACTGATAAACCACCTCATCCCAATTTAACTGCTTTCCAGTCTCCTCTTTCTACTAGGTCGTTTATCATTTGGCTAAGTCTTTTGATACATAGTATGAAAATATATGGTGAAAGAGGATCCCCTTAACGAAGACCCCTGCTCGGTTTAAATGGTTCTATGCCTGTCCCATTCCAGAGAATTGTGCAACTTCCAGTAGTGATGGAGTTTAAAATGTAACTATATATGTTCGAAGGGAGATGTAGTTTCTGCAGTGTGTTGCTAATGAAAGCCCACGATAGTTTGTCATATGCCTTTGAAAAGTCCACCTTGATTGCCATGTTTGATGTCCCCTTCTTCTTCTTCATGCTATGGAAGACTTCCAGGGTGATAGATGTTATTAGATATACATCGTCCAGGTACAAAAGCACTTTGAGATTCTTAGATCCGTCCTAGCATATAATTCTTTAGGCGTTCAATTACCACTTTTGATATCAGCTTGGAGGAGAAATTATTCAGAGAAATCAGTCGGAGTTGATCACGGGATAGAGGTGTTTTTGTCTTTGGAATTAGTACCACAGTAGAATCACAAAGGTTTTCATTGAGCTCTCCTCCTTGTAGGGCATTGGTAGCAATCATCATGATGGCCAGTTTCATTGTATTCTAGTTGCTCTTCACAAATAACCCATTCGTGCCATCAGGTCCCGCCGCCTTGTAAGAATTGGTTCTTTTGATAATATGTAGGCACTCTTCCTCCTTCGGATCTTCATCTAGTTTCTGGCTTTGGTCCTACGTGAGATGCTTGAACTCTCCTGGTATGCGCTCCATAGTGTGCACATCGTGGTGGACAGGTTCAGTTAGTATTTCCTGGAAATGGATGCGTACCAATTCCCTCAATTTTCTTTCATCAGTTATCCATTGTCCTTCCTAATTCTTCAATTGCAGTATGGTATTATATCTATGTATTTGATTGACATATGGACTGTAGAACCTCGTGTTGGAGTCCCCATCTCGCAGCCAATCTTTATGGCTTCTTTTCTTCCCTTCTTCCTCTTCCTCTTTTAAAATTTTTTCCAACTGCAGTTTCATGTTAGTGTAAATGCTATCCGTGATCTCATTATAGTTGAATGCAAGGTCCTTTTCCAGCCGTCCCAAGTTGCACATTAATGGGCTTTTTTGTTTCGCTCATCCCTCATGCGCCTGCGGTCCCAATGTATGAGTTTGGGTTTCACTTTCTCCAATGTCGTGTTGAAGTCATTCACATTGTTCCACCCTTCGACAAGTAAATCTTTGAATTGACTATTCTTGTTCCACACTACCTTCGTGATGAATCTTCCCGGTATCCTCCTTGGACTCATGTTTCTTACCAATAATGGATTATGGCCTGAGTGCATTCTCGGTAGATGCACAACATGATAGTTATGATATTTCTATAGGAAAGTATGGTTAGAAACAACCCTATCTAACCTTTGTTGCAGAGATCCCCTTTTAAAGGTGAATTTGGGTCCCAAAAATCCCATATATGAAAGACCGGCCTCCAACAACATTTCTGGAAAACTCTAGCTTCATTTAAATTATAGTGAATGCTGCCGCTTCTTTCGCTAGGATTGCACGTAGTGTTAAAGTCCCCTAACACAATCCATGGCTTGGATATGGAATACCGCATATGTGTGATGTGTTTCCAAAGTAGTTGTCTCACTACAGTATGAGGATTGACATATAAGAATGAGACAATAGTGGAGTTGTTAATGCAACATGTGATGAATTGTCGATGATAATTTATGATCTTTAAATCACATTCAGCTTCATTCCAACAGACCCAAATGCCCTCGGAAAATCCTTGGGCTTCTACTCAGAAGGAGTTTGAGAAGTTCAGTCTTTTAATGGTCTATCGTGCTTTCTATCCACTTATTCATGGTTCAGCTAAAGCTATAATCTTCAGTTTGTGATGTGCAATCAATTCCTTAAGGTTTCAGATGTGCCCTTGTTTGCCTACTCCCCTTATATTCTGTAACATCCCTGACCTGGGTTATGCTTTAACCGTAGATTTTTTGTTTAAGAAAGATGATTCTATGCTTGCTCTTATATTTTTAAAAGTAATTAAGGCTCAAGAGGAACTTATGTTTCAATTTTAGTCCTTTTTTAATAATGTTGAAAACTATGTTTTGCCCATTTTGGACTAAAGTGCAAATTACCCAAGTTGAGGGGTTAACTTGCAAATGTTACATGATAAAATGTTCCTCAACTGTTTAATCATCATAAGAATGAAAATAATGCAGAGGTATGGCTTGTAGAAGCCTGAGCACCAAGAAAGAGCTTATTAAGCAATGTTTGTGCATTAAAACCTAGTTTTGGTGTAATGTGCAATTTACCCAAAACCTAGGGTTCAATATGCAAAATACCACATATTGAGAGTCCCTAATGTTTCTTGGTATCAATTAGAGATAATAAAATTATAGGGGCGTCTCATTTGAATCTCTTTGGGGGAGAGAGAATCTTGATATTAAAATAATCAAGATTTAAGCATAATTGAAATCCTAATTCAATTTAATGCAAAAATAAATATATTAATGGAAGTGCCCTTCAAACAAAAATGTGACGGTTGAATTTATATAATTATGGACGTCCTTGTGCCTTGCAATGGCACCGAAATATCTAAAGTGAGTGGAGAGCCCACTCACATTAATTAAAGAAAAAGTAATATCCACTAATTTTTGGATATTATTATTATATTGATTAAGGTGCTTGAATTGTTTTCTTTTAATTCATGGATAAAGAAGAGGATTTAGAAAGGGAGGATGATGGCTTCATATGCAAGGAAGTGAGGGGGATAAGTGGCACCAATTTTGGGAATTGAATGATTTTTATAACACTTTCTCTCTCTTGAATTTCCCTTATATACACTCCGTTCTTTCACCCACATGAAAGGCTTTTTCGACTCTTCTTTCTTTCCTTGCTTTGGGCAAACACAAGGGAGCTTAGGAGAAATAGGAGGACGTACCCCAACCTGTAGGTGAGCTCCTTAATCATCTTCAACCTTGATTTCATGATGGAAATCAAAATTCAATGCTTATTTTCTTCTTTTCTCCATTCAATTAATCTTCAACTTTAGCCCTTATTTTCACTGAAAGACTTGAGGACGGACCTTGGGAAGTTGAGAAAGCTTCATTCACCATTAAATATGTGAATCTTGAAGCTTGGATTCAACTTTGAAGGCAGGTTATATAACTTGAACCCTTAAATACCATTATTGATTTGATTTCTTCATATGTTGATTTCTCTTCTTTCCCAAAATTTCTTTTGATTAGTTGATGAAATCACCATAAAAATCACAGTAATTTTCGAAGGTTTGAAGCTTGAAGATGATGATGTCATCTTAGAACAAACCTCAATAAATATCATGAGAAAACGGTTTTCAATGTTGATGACCAAACGGTCTCAAGACCGTTTGGTGATCAAACGATCTCAAGACCGTTTGGGGTCAATTGTTGGTATGGATGGATGAAGATCCAATGGTTCCAATTGATCTAATCACAATGGTTACAGTGATGGATTATCCATTGATTACAAACCCTAATCAATTGATTGAAGAAACCCTAAATTGATTCAAACGTTGTCAAGGTGGAATGGACCAAATGGTCTCAAGACCGTTTGAGGTCAAGTGGAGTCATGGATGGATGGAGATCCAAGGGTTACATTTTTTATCTACTTTCAATGGTCTCAATGTTGGATGGTTCAATGAGTGCAAACCCTAAAATTGATTGATTGTTGAAACCCTAGATGATCCTTTCGGTTTCAAGGTAGTTTGGACCAAACGGTCTTGAGACCGTTTGAGTCCAAATGGTCTTGAAACCATTTGGGATCAAACGGATTTCAAACCGTTTGGAGGGAAAACAGACTCAGACCGTTTGGAGGTCCAATCGGTTACAAGGTTGATTTATCCAATCAGTTTCAAATGTTGATGATTCCAATCGGTTTCAATGTACATGTGATCAAACAGTCTCAAAGGTTGAGTGCCCAAATGGTTTGAAAACTATTTGGAAGGCAAACGGTCTCACTCAAAACTATTTGGAGGGAAAACGGTCTCAAAACCATTTGGAGGTTGAAGGGTCAAAACCATTTGGAGGTTCAATGTAACCAAAATCGTTTGAAGACCTAATGTGATGAAAGATCAATTAACCCCATGATTGTTAATGATGTATATCAAAGATAATTACAATGGTTGTACCTTTAAGGTACTAGGGTGATTAGTACCCTTAGAGGGGTTAACCTTTGATGCTTATGGAAGCAATATCTCAATACACTATGCTGACCCTAAATGTATGTACTTGAATGAAGGGTTGACCTAATCTAATCAAGCTTGAAGTAATCAATATACTAGAGAGGATGAGAGAGAGAGAGTGGAATTCATACATAATAATCATGTAGTGGTTAAGCCTCAACACTTTCAACATGAATAAAATATGTAATTAGGGTATGATTCTTGATAAAGAGATCATGAAACTCTAATCAAAAAGGTTGATGAGCCCTAACCCTAATTTAGGGCAATGCTAGGTAAAACCCTAATCTAGGGTAATGGTGTAACCCTAATCTAGGGTGATGCCATGTGAAACCCTAATGCAATGATGTGATGTGAAACCCTAATCTAGGGTGATGCCATGTGAAACCCTAATATAATAATGTGATGTGAAACCCTAATCTAGGGTGATGCCATGTGAAATGCTAATGCAATGATGTGATGTGAAACTCTAATCTAGGGTGATGTTATGTAATGCCATATGAAATCCTAACCCTAATATAGGGTGAAGGTATGTGAAACCCTAATTTTGGGTTATAGTTCATAAAACCCTAATCTTGGGCAATATGATGATAAACCATAACCCTAATTTTGGGTAATGGGATGAGTATCCCTAATTGACATGAATTTGGAAACCCTAACCCTAATGAGGGAATAGTGATGCTACCATTACATTGCATAGTGCTGATATGTAATTGATATAACTGTTATCATGAGTATTAACCATACAAGTATCATGAGATGTTGGGCATAGCCAGGTATGAGCTATGATGTTTTATTATTGAAATTGTTTTATGGTCCTTGTGATCCATAATATGCTTTGTTGCCTAGTAAGAGGTAACAAGAGATTAAATGGGCCTTGAAAGCCATGTGAGATGCTTGTGTAGCAAGTATCATGTTTGCCTTGGTCAGATGACCTGAAGGTATTAGTTACCTGATAAGTGGTAACAAGTGTTCTTTGATGAACTGAGGATTTGAATTCCCATATTCCATAATCATGATGATGATATGTTAAGGGATGAGAATGCCCATGATGTGACAAGGGATTGAGATCCCAATGTTTTATAAAGCTTCTAAAAGTAATTGATAGAAGTATTACACTTTCTTTATATCATTTGTTATAATAATTTATGTTTTAAAACTTGACTGATGCTAAAAGAATATGGTAATGTACTTAATTAATCGAGTGAAATCTTATCATGTAGGGCCCTGGCCATAGATCCATCATCATCAGTAGTTGGTGATGGTGAAACAGGTTTTCTCACGGGATCTCCTGGAGGGCATACTGTTAAGTATGTGGGGGTTATGGCCGCGAATATCCTTACACCCTAATGTGGGATTGATGTGAGATAAACATTAAATCTCTCAATTCTTCATTATATGTGCCGGGATGGATGTATCACAAATCTCCCGATAATGTTAATGTCAGTTCAATGTGAGATAAACATGAAATCTCTCGATTACGAAGAGAGTACATCCGCCACTGTAACTCTATAGCGAAGTTGCCAGTATACCCTGGAAAGCTATTTAGCAGAGATACAAGATGTCCTACATTTTGTACTCACACTGACTGAGGAGGATGAGGTCATGGAAATCCGGCTCTTCCTTGACCTATGTATGGTACCGATTTTGACTTCACAATGGTCGGTTGGAGTATGAGCAGTATACCTCATCTCCTCAGGGCTTAAGTATGATTGTAAAATGTAATCAGCCGTGTAGCGTATTTGCTTAAGGTTGAAATACGAGAATCATTGGTTGATGTTACCTTGCTTAGCATATCCTAGATGGATAAATGTCAACTTCTTCTTCAATTCCTTATTGGTTAAGTGACATGCTGCTTTATCAAGTTATAGATGAAATGCTTTGAATAAGAATATTGCTCTAATCTATTTAGACATTGATTTATCTGCTGTTAAATATATATGGTTCCTATGCTCAGTTTTATTCTATTAAATTGCAATAATAAGGTTTTTTTTGGAGAGTTATATCTCTCTTCGGGACTGGGTATCACTCTGTTGGTCACCAACACTTTTTAGGTAGACGCCGAAGAAGAGGCAGAAACCCTATATCCGGAGAAGAGCAGCAGTAGCAGTAGCAGGGACAGCAGTTATATTCTAGGTGGAGGCACTACCTGTCATATTTTTTATAGAGAGTCCTATGTGTCGTCTCTGTACTCTCAGGTCCTCAGAGTTAGTAGTTAGTACTTTTAATGAATCGATCTGAGATTTAGGCTTGATGCCTCGAGGTTCTTATGATACCTATGTATAGTTTTAACAGAGCAGTTGATGTTTGTAATCCTCGAGAAGGGATGATACAGGATATGTACTTATGAACCATGATGTAAATAAAATACATTGGTTCTTGATAAAAGAGTTTTCCTGTGTTTGGATCTCTTTGCAAATGGTTTTAATTTTTAGTGATTTTCAGTAATCCGTTGTTAATGATCACTTCTGCTTAGTCAATGACATTTTGTTCGAACGGTGTATCACAATTGGTGGTATCAGAGCTCTAGGTTCGTTGAGTCTATAGAGACATAGGATTAAGGTTGTTGAGTCTATTCTAGTGTCTTCCAGTTTATCTGATAGTGTCTTCTGCTCATATAGAAGGAGAAGAAGAACTTAAAGATGTCTGGATCGCACGAAGAACATGCTGCTGAGAGCAACATTGTTGCACCAGGAAGAGGTGCAAGGGACCAGACTAGGGAGGAACCAATACCTAAACATCCTCAGCTTAACCAAGATGCACTAGAGAGCCCAGTTTTCCATGATTTGTTTGGGAAGTTCATGGTGACTATGATGCATATAGCGGATAGGATGCCACCACCTGCATCGAGGGCACCATCCCATAATGAAGGACAGGGAGCCAGCAAGACTTTCAAATGACGTCGCCGAGTTGGAGCCACAAATTATGCTGGTACAGCTGACCCAACAGATGATGACTTGTGGTTGACTGAGTTGGAGAAGGCATTTAGAATCCTCAATATCCCTGAAGTAGAGAAGGTGAGGCATGTAGTGTACCTTCTTAAAGGGAGTGATGGCCACTGGTGGACAATAGAAGAGGGCAAGAGGCCAGGTGTTGAAATCAGATGGGAAGAATTCCGATGAGAATTCATCAGTAGATATTTCCTCAAGACGTATCTAGATGAGAAGGTCTCTTAGTTTGAGAGGTTAAGGCAAGGACTAATGAACATTAGCGAGTATGAAGCTAAGTTCATGGAGCTTTTGCAGTTCTGTCCGCAAATGACATCTACTGATGAAGAGAGAATTCGACGTTTTGAGAAGGGGCTGAACGCTGATTTGACCACTCTTGTGTCTGCCTTAGAGAACAGGGAGTGGTTCACCACATTTGTGGAGTCCGTGAGATGGATAGAAAGGTCGGTGATTGAGAAGCATCAGACTAAGAGTAAGAAGGTGTATACTCAGTTTCATGGACAGAGGTCTGAAAGTTTCAAGAAACCAAGATTTTTTCCACCAATAGCACCACCAAGATTAAATACCCAGACGTAATGGACGTCGAGTAGGGGTAGAGGCCGTAGTTTACCACCAGAGGGAGCCCATAGCTCAACATAAGTAATAATAATAGGACCACCCAGGCCATAGAGGGAGAGCAGAGGTTGTTTTATATGCGGAAAGATGGGCCATTTGATGAAAGATTGTCGAGCTAGAGATGTAAGTGTGACTCAACCTCTGAGGCAGAGTCAGCAAGGCTCTCAGAGGCGACAGTTTTTGAGTGGCGCTAGAGGATGTGGACAAGTGTCCCAAGCTGGTTCGTTGGCACCCAACAACCGAGCACAGGGTCAATAGTAAGCAACAATGAGATTCTATGCGATGAATCAACCCGAAGTAGTAGTCAACCCTCGAGTTGTGACAGGTTAGATGGAACTATTTCATTCTGATTTGTCATCATCCTACTTCATATCTATTTTGATTGATTTGAGTGCTATTTTCTTTATCACTCGAGAAGTGATTCATGACTGCAATATGACTGTCAGTGTAATGACCCCACCTTCCGGTAACCCCCAATTAAGGGAGACCGAGAGGTCGAAGCCGTACCCATAATTTTCCGGATCAAAGGTTCGACAATTAACCAAGAACAATTATTAAACTTTAATAGACTAAACTGAAAAGTTGTAAGAAAATAAACTTTTGCATACATTTTTGAAAACTTGGATCTCTAACCTTTTATCCACTTATGGATTCTACTCTAACTAATCCTCCTTGCATTTTACTTCATGTATTTCACAATGTGACAATTTACTGTTTGTCCTTTTTGGCTTGTACCTAAAACACCGACAAACAAAATGTCGGTCAGCCAAAAGTGGTATGTGGGGTAAACAATAATCGTGAAACTATGATAACAATGTATTGCAGCCAATTACCATTTAACAAACAATTTTACATTTTAAATATAACTGTGCGATCCATGCATTTCCTATCCTCTGCGATGTCCCTACAGTGGACCTGGATACTACTTTCCTTATAGTAGATCCCCATTAAACCCCTCATGGTCCCACCCATACGTGAACTAGTTTCTAGGGTTGAGTCACATGGCACTACCCGTAAGTAGCCCACTCCTTAACTCATGGCACTACACTTGGTAGCCCAATTTCTAACCCACGATAACCTAGACCTTACTCTAGGTTACCCCTTTTTAGCCTTTACAAGCCATAGAGGTGGACCTGGATCTGGCTAGTCATATATATGTTCATAGTGATAGTCATAGTCACTCTATAAAGTTGCATGAAATAAAATGCATCCAACAGTTAATTTCAAGCAACCGATAAACACGTTCGGAAATCACCGTGAAACTAAAGCGATTATTCATAAGCGTAACCACATACCTGATTTGATGATTTCACAAGAAATAAGCAATTCCAACCAAGAAAGCAATCCAAACAAGAAATTCATCAATCACATAATTCCTGAAAAGAATATGTATTCTATTTACTACACACTTTATCAAGAATCTACTTTATTGACTTGGATTCACTTTCTAGGGTTTCCAATCTGAATTAGGGTTTCATTAATATTCATTAGGGTTTCTTAGATCAATTTCTCAAACTTTATCCCTTTTAGGTCAACAAACCCTAAAATACTCTTTTCTACTTATAAAAACCCTAATTGCTCAAATTATCCATTTTAATAGTCTTTTATACCCAAATTGACTTAGGATCATTATATCTCTATTTATTCAACAATTAAAAGACATATTCACCTAAATTAGGGTTTTCAAGCTCATTAATGCATATTCATGCACGAAACCCTATATTAAGCCAATTATATAAAAAGATCATCTTTTTAGACCCTATTTTCACTTTTATTAAAAACAGGTTAATATTGGCTTGAATTATCCAAAGAACATCATTAAATCCATCTATCATCAAATATAAGGGTTTTTCATTAATTAAATCATTAAAGATGATAGCTTTATGTACTTTTCAAATTTTAAGCATTTTTATGCACATAATCTCTAAATTAAACTAATTACATGCAAAGTTCATCCTTTTCAATCTTAATGTACCTTTTTACAATTAACATGTTAATATCAACTTTAATCACCCATTAAACTCTAATAATTACATTAATCAGCTCAAAGTATAGTTTCTTAATCTTTAATTTGTTAAATTTGATAACTTACACTACTTTTTGAATTGTAAGAGGAATTGTCTTCTAAACATATTTTGATTGAATTCCTCTCATTTTTCTGAGCAAAATGCATATATTATTCGTATCCATCCGGGCTACCGGTTATTAGATATGAATTTTGCAAATTAGACTTACTTGAGCCAATCGGATTGCGCCACGTCGCCTCTATCCCCGTGCAACATTGCTCACGAGATTTGGAAATATAACCAAATTACGAGAACACCCCTGGTTAAGTGGTCAGTTCTTTAGCCCGTAGAAGGGCATTTCTGTCCAACGACCAAGGGGTCGGCTCCCTCCTTCGGCCAGCCCTAGCAGCCACCACCTGTAGCCTTACGCGGGTTGGTTCTTCCTACCCCAGGCCATGATTGTTGCCAGAACTCACTGCCCTCACTCCGCCTTTCTCTGGCGCACCTAGGGCGCCCCTTGCTCGTGGCCATGGCGGCGGTTTCAAGGGTTCTCAGCCTACACTTCGTGGTTGGACGGGCAACCTGTAGTAGGTCGTCTACACGAGGACCACACTCAAATATGGTAAACCACCATCCCCAGGTCACTGTAGGGTCATCAGGCTTCCGTCGCCCTTCCTCCCTGTCCCGTGTTGCTCCAGGGTAGTGCCTTATTATCAAGGTTAGGGTTTTGGATGGAAACAAAGAAGAGAAAGAAAGAGCTGTGTGGGATTCCTCTCCTAGACTCGGTACATGGCTCCCTTTCCTTTTATAGATGAGGGGAACCACGCCCTATGATGCTTGCTCACGAAGCAATAAGGTCTTTCCTACTAGGAAACTAATTCCTTCATGAAAATGTAAGCTTCTCTCTCATAACTTAATCCTTTAATAAACCATATCTCTTGGATAATTAGGGATTCGAAAATCCTCTTACTTAATCTCTTTTATACTTGCCTGCTAACCCATAGGCACGAAATTCTATTTCCTTTAATAGAAATTACTTTCTTAACAATACCTCATAATTCATTAATAATGTATCACATTATCCTTTTATTTTGCAAATTTGGTATTTTCTCTTTCATTCCTCTTTATTGGGACTCCTTGGATCCCAAGACACTCTATTATTTCGAAATTCCTTTTCAAGGATACTTATTATCCTTCTAGATGCATCTATATGCCTTATTTCTCATTATCATGTTTATTTCTTATTAAAATATTTCCTTTTGAGGATTTCTCTTTATTTCTCTTTTATTTTCCTCATTGGAATTCCTTTTATCATTAGGAATCCTTGGGATAAGAAATTCCACCAAGGATAACCCAATTATACCTTTTTCCATTTATTTCCAACATTTTAACATTATTTTCAATTTCTTTCTCACTAAAGAAATACTTCATTAATCTTTTCTTTTCTTATTGCTTTCTTTTTGCAACTTTGGACTCCTTGGAACCCAAGGAACCCAAGAGGCATGAAATCCCTCTTTGTATTTGCCTTCTAGAGGTTTCCATCTCATTCTTTTCTCAAAAACTCAATTATTCATTTACTAATTGATTTTTCTTGTTATTTGGGCCCAATAGCCAATAAAGCCCACATCACAATCATCAAGGCTATTGTAAACAAAATCCATTTATTCAAAACAAATCATATATTTATTTTTTCAAAAAAATCATTAATATGAGAAATTACATTTCTCGGCAACTGAACCCAAAAATTGGGGTTGTAACAGTCAGTCATAGAGTAGATAATATGTTGTTAGAAACCCCTTTGCTGGGATCTGTAGTGCTGCGGGAGGTGTGTTCTCCCTGCATTCTTTCCTTTTCTAAACATCTTCTTTCCTTTTCTAAACATCGCATTCAGGTGGATCTTATACCACTTGAGAAGCACGAGTTCGATATAATTCTTGGGATGGACACCCTAGAAAAGTATAAAGCTGTCTTGGATTGTGATTCCAAGCAAGCTGTGTTCATAGATGACAGTGATACATGGATCTTTTAGGGAGATAGAAAGATTCTTCCAACCTGTCTTATATCAACTATGGTATCTGAGAAGCTGATGAGACAAGGATGCTTTGCATTCTTGGCACATCTGGTAGACACCACAATGGAAAGCCCTAATCTTTCTGAAGTTCTGATAGTTAGGGAGTATGAAGATGTGTTCCTTGAGGAACTTTTAGGTGTTCCTCCACCCCGAGAGATTGATTTTGAGATTAATCTAATTCCTGGCATGCAACCAATAGCACAAACACCATATAGAATGGCACCTGCTGAGATGGCAGAGCTCAAGAAACAGCTGCAGGAGTTTCTTGAGAAAGATTTTATCCGACCAAGTACTTCACCATGGAGTGCTCTGGTTCTCTTTATTAAGAAGAAGGATGGATCTATGCGGTTATGCATTGATTACAGACAGTTGAATAAAGTAACCATAAAGAACAAGTATCCTCTACCAAGGATCGATTACCTATTTGATCAGTTGCGTGGTGCAACTATCTTCTCTAAGATAGATCTGAGGTCGAGATATCATCAGTTGTGTATCAAGGAAAGTGACATACCTAAGTCTGCCTTTAGGACAAGGTATGGTCACTATGAGTTCATAGTTATGTCGTTTGGACTAACTAATGCACCAGCTGCATTCATGGAACTCATGAATAGAATCTTCCAGCCTTTTCTTGATCAGTTCATAGTAGTCTTCATAGATGACATCTTGATATACATTAGAGATGCTCAACAGCATGAGCAACACCTCTGTCAGGCTTTAACTTTTCTAAGAGAGCATAAGTTGTATGCTAAGTTTAGCAAATGTGAGTTCTGGTTACCAGAAATTTCTTTTCTAGGACACGTAATATCTACCTCAGGTATCCATGTTGATCCTAAGAAGGTAGAATCTGTCCTCCAATGGGAACAACCAAAGACACTGACAGAGATACACAGTTTCCTAGGACTAGCGGGCTATTACAGGAGGTTCATTAAGAACTTCAGTTCTATAGCTTTACCCCTAACCAAGTTGACCAGGAAGGAGGTTCCTTTTATCTGGAATGACAAATGTCAACATTCTTTCTAACTGTTGAAAGAAAAGTTAATAAGTGCACCTATGTTGGTGTTACCTGAGCAAGGGAAGGGGTACATCGTTTTCTATGATGCATCTAAGAATGGTCTAGGATGTGTGTTGATGAAGGATAATCAGGTGATTTCTTTTGCCTCTCGATAGCTTAAGAAACACGAGGAGAATTATCCGACATATGATCTAGAGCTAGCTGTTGTGGTCCATGCTTTTGAAGATCTGGAGACATTATCTCTATGGAGAAACATTCCAAATTTTCATAGACCATAAGAATCTAAAATATATCTTCTCACAACATGAGTTGAACATGAGACAACGCCGCTGGATGGAGTTAATCAAGGACTACGATTGTATAATTGATTATCATCCGTGGAAGGCTAATGTAGTGGCTGATGCACTAAGTAGGAAATCATCATCACCAGCCTTAGATAAAGCACAATTGAACTCCTTAGTGTGCTTTAAAAGAGATATGCTTATCTACTTAAGGCAAAACAATATACAACTTAAGGTATCATTGTTAGCCGGGTTGTTAGCTGAGATGCAAGTGAAACCAACTCTGAGACAACAGATTAAAGAAGCACAGCAAGCTGATGCGGTGGTTCAGTAGATCAGGTCAGAGTATGATAGTGAGAAACGGGATGGCTTTCATGAGTCAGAGGATCAGGTAGTCTGTTACCATGGTAGGATGGTAGTACCTGATGCCAATGACTTAAGGAAGTTAGTCTTGGAGGAAGCTCATTATTCGATGTATGCAATGCATCTAGGGAGCACCAAAATGTATTGTAACTTGAAGGATATGTATTGGTGGCCAGGATTGAAGAAGGATGTAGCTGAGTTTGTTATGTGGTGTCTGGTGTGTCAGTAGGTTAAAGCTAAACATCAAAAGCCTGTAGGAACAATGCAACCTTTGCCTATACCGTAGTGGAAATGGGATCATGTGACTATGGACTTTGTGGTTGGTTTGCCTAGAACAACCAAAGGTCATGATTCCATATGGGTGATAGTTGATTTGTTGACTAAGACAACGCATTTCCTTCCTGTCAAAACAACCTACACTTCTGAGAAGCCTGCACAGATATATATAGATGAGATAGTGTGGTTGCATGGGGTTCCAGCTACTATTGTTTCTGATAGAGGTCCCCAATTCATGAGTCATTTTCGGGAACGACTACATAAATATTTGGGTACGCAGTTAAGGCTTAGTACTTCCTTTCACCCACAGACAGATAGACAATCTGAGAGGACCATACAAACCTTGGAGGATTTTCTTAGGGCATGTGTCCTTCAGTTTGTAGGAAGTTGGGATCTACACCTGAGCTTGATAGAATTTGCTTACAATAATAGCTATCAACACAGTGTTTATATGGTACCATATGAAGCTTTATATGGTAGACATTGTAGATATCCTTTATGTTCGTATGAAACAGGAGAATATCAACTTTTGGGTCTTGAGCTAGTGAAGAAGACAACTGAGAAGATTAAGTAATACAACAACAATTAAAGACTACATAGGATAGACAGAAGTCGTACGCTGACAAATGACGAAGACCTTTAGAATTCCAAGTTGGAGACAGAGTATATCTCAAGGTCTCACCTTGGAAAGGTGTACTTAGATTTGGAAAGAAGGGAAAGTTATCTCCTAGATTTATGGAGCCTTATCCAATCATTGAACGAATTGGAAAGGTAGCCTATAAGATGGAGTTGCCACCTGAGCTGCATAAGTTGCATCCAATGTTCCATATTTCCATGCTGAGAAAGTGTCATCTTGACACAGATTTAGTTTTGCAACCTGTGGAGGTAGAATTAAATGATGATATATCATATGTTGAAGGACCTGTGATGATCCTTGATAAAAGAATTAAAAAGATAAAAAAGAAAGACATATGTCTTGTGAAAGTTCTCTGGCATCACCGTGGCATTGAAGAAGCTATGTGGGAGCTAGAGGAAGAGATGAGGAGGAAGTACCCTTCTCTTTTCTCTTGATGATTTCAGGGACGAAATCCCTGTGAAGGGTGGATAATTTGTAACATCCCTGACCTGGGTTATGCTTTAACCCTAGATGTTTTGTTTAAGAAAGATGATTATATGCTTTCTCTTATCTTTTGAAAAGTAATTAAGGCTCAAGAGGAACTTATGCTTCAATTTTAGTCCTTTTTGAATAATGTTGAAAATAATGTTTTTCCTATTTTGGACTAAAGTGCAAATTACCCCAGTTGAGGGGTTAACATACAAATGTTACATGATAAAATGTTCCTCAAGTGTTGAAGCATCATAAGAATGAAAATGATGTAGAGGTATGACTTGTAGAAGCCTGAGCACCAAGGAAGAGCTTATTAAGCAATGTTTGTGCATTAAAACCTAGTTTTGGTGTAGTGTGCAATTTCCCAAAACCTAGGGTTCAATATGCAAAATACCACTTCTTGAGAGTCCCTAATGTTTCTTGGTATCAATTAGAGACAATAAAATTAGAGGGGCGTCTCATTTGAATCTCTTTGGGGGAGAGAGAATCTTAATATTAAAATAATCAAGATTTAAGCATAATTGAAATCCTAATTCAATTTAATGCAAAAATAAATATATTAATGGAAGTGAACTTCAACCAAAAATGTGATGGTTGAATTTTTATAAGTATGGAAGTCCTTGTGACTTGCAATTCCACTGAAATATCTAAAGTGAGTGGAGAGCCCACTCACATTAGTTAAAGAAAAAGTAATATCCACTAATTTTTGGATATTATTATTATATTGATTAAGGTGCTTAAATTGTTTTCTTTTAATTCATGGATAAAGAAGAGGATTTATAAGGGTAGGATGTTGGCTTCGTATGCAAGGAAGTGAGGGGGATAAATGGCACCAATTTTGGGAATTGAATGATTTTTATAACACACTCTCTCTCTCTCTTGAATTTCCCTTATATACACTCCATTCTTTCACCCACATGAAAGGCTTTTTCGACTCTTCTTTCTTTCCTTGCTTTTTCCAAACACAAGGGAGCTTAGGAGAAATAGGAGGACGTACCCAAACTTGTAGGTGAGCTCCTTAATCATCTTCAACCTTGATTTCATGGTGGAAATCAAAAATCAATGCTTATTTTCTTCTGTTCTCCATTCAATTAATCTTCAACTTTAGCCATTCCTTTCACTCAAAGACTTGCGAACGGACCTTGGGAAGTTGATAAATCTTCATTCACCATTAAAGACGTGAAGCTTGAAGCTTGGATTCAACTTTTAAGGCGCGTTATATAACTTGAACCCTTAAATATCATTATTGATTTCATTTCTTAATCATATGTTGATTTCTCTTCTTTCTCAAAATTGCTTTTGATTAGTTGATGAAATCACCATAAGAATCACAATAATTTTCAAAGGTTTGAAGCTTGAAGATGATTATGTCATCCTAGCATACACCTACTATTGTTACCATTGTCTCTGCAGGATAGAGCCAAGGTGTCGCTCTCTTCTTTTCCAAGATACTTTATCAACAACTGGGATAAACTTCTTAAAGCTTTCTTGGACAAGTACTTCCCACCAATCAAAGCGGCTCAGTTGAGAAGCCAACTGACCAATTTCTCTCAATACGAATTCGATGGGACAACCCCCTTGAACTTGTAGTCTTACCTTTGCCCTCGTATGGTTATATTTGATCAATCACTATAATAAGTGGATGTGTAACTCTAATGTGATATAGCATGTTACATATAACCCTAATGTAACTAGATGATAGTGATTGGTTATATTCATCCCTCTTGAATGATTCATGTGATAATGCATTACACTCTTCTTGTGAATGGGACTCTTTTGTGATAATGATCTTTAAAGCCTTTTTTAAGGTATAGAATGGTAGTGATGATCTTACAAGAATTGATGTGATGGTCTTAGTGACCTTTTGGCATGTTTGATCCTTGATTGAGGTGAAGTCCTCTTGATCTTCCAATAAGTGTTGAAACCCTAGAACTTGTGATAAGAAATGCATACCTTGTAATGGTATGATGACAAATGCGGTCCATTAATTTGCAATGAATGATAGCATGTGGTAATGTGATTAAGATTTATGCCTCAAACACTTCTATCTTCTAAAGTTGCAACACTTATACTCTTATTAGAGATAGATTAGGGTTTGTATGTCCATTTGTGTGATACAACCTTAATGCACTCAATTGGCAATAACGAAACAAGTGAAATCCTAATCATGTAGTGCCCTGTGTCGTAGAACCATCTTCAGTTTTAGAAATTACTGGATGGTGAAACAAGTATTCCTAAGGGAAACTCAGAGTCCATATTGTTGAGTATGTGGGGATGGAAAGTCAAGTATATATCCCTGTCATCCAAAAATGCAGGTTATGGAGGATGATTATGGTCATACCTTAGATATTGTTACATATGATGTGAATGAGAACAACTATGGTTGTACCTTGGATGATAGGGTTTGTATACCCTGGTTTCCAATGTCGTGTCCTGTACCAAGGATGGACTAGGTGTTATCAACTTGACTATATGTTGTTGTTGGTAATTTCACTGATATGTCACTACAGTTTACTCATACTGACCAAGGGGAAGAGATCTTAGGATATTGGCACTCTTTGATCTTATATGGAACTAAATAGAAATTCATAGTGGTTAGTGGGATTTTGAGTGGTACGACTCAAACTCCCCAGGGCATAATAAGAAAATATGTAATACAAGCCATGTAGTATATTTTCTAGGGTTAAATAAATTTTGCACTAGTTGATTAGCCCTTACCTTGTCTTTATACTACACAGTGCTTACAAGATGCTATCCTATAAAATTTATATAGTTATACTTATTTCCAGGTTTACTTGTTTAACTTTCTTAGTGTACTTAAACTGTTGGCCTCTACAGCTGATGGTGGAGCGATGGAGAGCTGTAAATTGGCATTTCTTGTACATTCTATGAGATAGATGAGTGATATGTTGTTTGAATCGGGAGGGAAAGACAAAATTGAAGGTGAAGAAATCACGCCAAACCATCTAGAGAAAAGGGAGAATGATGCATTTGAAGAAACCGATACAACTGACTTCTGTTTAGAGAAATTATCGAAGGCTGATGATGACATTTTAGTCATTGGATCATTAATCAGATGGCGAAGGTGACACACATGAAAATGTAATGCCTGACATTAATATAAATGTGGGACTTTAAGGAAATGACTATAATTAATGAAATCAAATTCAAGACTTTGGTCAAACTATACTTCAATACTTCAAATTTGATTTGAAGGGTCAAACATGGGTCAAATGAGTTCAAATTTGAACCATAGGCAATTTGGAATATCTAGAATATTCATGTAACTAGATTTCATTTTTGTTCACATTATGGTCCATGACTTCTATATTAATTATTAATCTTAATTAAAATGCATTTGAGTGGTGAGATAATTTGAAAAGGCTTTTCCTGCTACATTCTTGAGTCAATATTTGAGATATACTCTATTTAGAATTCAAGAGACACATGATCACTTCTTTAACCTCTTTCCTATGCTTTATTTCTATCTTGGAGGAGAGAGAAAAGGAAATAGGATTACCATGAGTTAATTAATATTCGTAATGCACATTTGAGAGTAAAAATGAAATTGAGTCTTAATTTAAGTTTTCTTATCATGTTTCCATATAAGGGCAACCATTATTTGTCTTTTTGCATTAACCCCTTAACTATTATCATTATGAAAAATATCATTCTATGTTTTAAATTGGCTTTGAAAATTGGGATGTGACATCTAGACTATAAGGTTGTCTCTCTCTCGATATGGGAAACAAACAATCACAAGTACAACCATATGATCATTACCTTAAGCATTCCAACATTTTCATGAATTCATGCAACTCCAGAACACTTAGATAAGATTAGAGTTACTCTTTTGAGGCACTAACAATCAAACATCAAAAGTGTAACATCCCTGACCTGGGTTATACTTTAACCCTAGATGTTTTGTTTAAGAAAGATAATTATATGCTTGCTCTTATCTTTTGAAAAGTAATTAAGGATCAAGAGGAACTTATGTTTTAATTTTAGTCCTTTTTGAATAATGTTGAAAACAATGTTTTGCCTATTTTTGACTAAAGTGCAAATTACCCAAGTTGAGGGGTTAACTTGCAAATATTACATGATAAAATTTTATTCAAGTGTTGAAGCATATGAAGAATGAGAAGGATGCTGAGATATGGCTTCCACAAGCCTGAGCACCAAGAAAGAGCTTATTAAAGCAATGTTTGTGCATTAAAACCTAGTTTTGGTGTAATGTGCAATTTAGTCACTACCTAGGGTTAAATTTGAAAAATACCACTTCTAGAGAGTGCCTAATGTTTCTTGGTATCAATTAGAGACAAGAAAATCAGAGGGGCGTCTCACTTGAATCTCTTTGGGGGAGAGAGAATCTTGATATTAAAATAATCAAGATTTAAGCATAATTAAAACCCTAATTCAATTTAATGCAAAAATAAATATATTAATGGAAGTTCCCTTCAACCAAAAATGTGATGGTTGAATTTATATAAGTATGGAAGTCCTTTTTCCTTGCAATGGCACCGAAATATCTAAAGTGAGTGGAGAGCCCACTCACATTAGTTAAATAAAAAGTAATATCCACTAATTTTTGGATATTATTATTATTATATTGATTAAGGTGTTTAATTGCTTTCTTTTAATTCATGGATAAAGAAGAGGATTACGAAGGGGAGTATGATGTCTTCCTATGAAAGGAAGTGAGGGGGATAAGCACCATCAATTTAGGGAATTGAATGATTTTTATAACACTTTCTCTCTCTTGAATTTCCCTTATATACACTCCATTGTTTCACCCACATGAAAGGCTTTTTTGACTCTTCTTTCTTTCCTTGATTTGGCCAAACACAAGGGAGCTTAGGAGAAATAGGAGGACGTACCCCAACCTATAGGTGAGCTCCTTAATCGTCGTCAACCTTGATTTCATGGTGGAAATCGAAATTCAATGCTTATTTTCTTCTTTTCTTCATTCAATCTTCAACTCTAGCCATTCTTTTCACTCAAAGACTTGAGGACGGACCTTGGGAAGTTGAGAAAGCTTCATTCACCATTAAATACATGAATCTTGAAGCTTGGATTCAACTTTGAACGCGAGTTATATAACTTGCACCCTTATATATCATTATTGATTTCATTTCTTCATCATATGTTGATTTATTTTCTTTCCCAAATTTTTCCTTTTGATTAATTGTTGAAATCATCATAAAGATCACAGAAAATTTCAAATATTTGTAGCTTGAAGATGATGATGTCATCTTAGCACACACCTCAAGAAATATCAGGTCCTAACTGTTTCAACTTGAGACCAATCGGTCTCAAGACCGATTGAAACCAAACGGTCTCAAGACTGTTTGGGTGCAAACAGTCTCAAGACCATTTGGGATCAAACGGTCTAAACACCATTTGGGGATACTTGCTGATGTAGTTGGATGTTGATCCAATGGTTTTAATTGATTGACTCATAAAAGGTTCAGTGATGGATAATCCACTAAGAACAAACTCTAATCGGGTTGAAGTGTTGAAACCCTAATTGAATCAATTTCATGGTTGATGGTGCAAATGGTCTCAAGACCATTTGGAGGGCAAACGGTCTCAAGACCGTTTGGAGGTCAAGGGCTGTGATGAATGGTTGGAGATCCAAGGGTTATAATTTGATGTACTCTCAATGGTCCAATTGATGAATAATTCAATGCAGAAAACCCTAATTGATTGGTTGAAGGAAACCCTAGATGATCCTTTTTGTTTCAAGGTAGTTTGGACCAAACGGTCTTGAGACCGTTTGAGTCCGAAAGGCCTTGAAACCATTTGGGATCAAACAGTCTTCAAACCGTTTGGAGGGAAAACAGTGTCAAACTATTTGGAGGTCCAATCAGTTTCAAGGCTGATTTATCCAATCCGTTTCAAATGTTAATGAGTCCAATCGGTTTTAATGTACATATGATCAAATGGTTTCAAGGGTTAGATGCCCAAATGGTTTCAAAACCATTTGATGGAAAATGGTCTCAACCCTAGATGCCCAAACGGTTTCAAAACCATTTGGCAGGAAAACAGTCTCAAAATCGTTTGGAGGTTGAGGGGTCAAAACTGTTTGGACGTTCAATGCAACCAAAACCGTTTGAAGACCTAATATGATGACAGATCAACTAACCCTATTATTGTTGGTGATGTATATCAAAGATAATTACAATGGTTGTACCTTTAAGGTACTAGGGTGATTAGTACCCTTAGAGGGGTAAACCTCTGATGCTTATGGAAGCAATATCTCAATACACCATGCTAACCTTAAATGTATGTACTTGAATGAAGGGTTGGCCTAATCTAATCAAGTTTGAAGTAATCAACATCCTAGAGAGGATGAGAGAGAGAGGAATTCATACATGTATAATAATCATGTAGTGGTTAATCCTCAAAACTTTCAACATGAATAAAATATGTAATTAGGGTATGATCCTTGATAAAG
Source organism: Alisma plantago-aquatica (assembly GCA_963693085.1). Classification (NCBI taxonomy): domain Eukaryota; kingdom Viridiplantae; phylum Streptophyta; class Magnoliopsida; order Alismatales; family Alismataceae; genus Alisma; species Alisma plantago-aquatica. Next base: position 797,580,804 of record OY856414.1, on the reverse strand, counting down.
AGATCATGAAACCCTAATCGAGAAGGTTGATGAACCCTAACCCTAATTTAGGGCAACGATAGTGAAACCCTAATCTAGGGTAATGGTGTAACCCTAATATAGGGTGATGATATGAGAAATCCCAATTCAGGGTAATATAATGAAAAACCCTAATTTAAGACGATGCTTCATTAAACCCTAATTTCGGGTTAAGTCACATGAAACCCTAATTTGGGGAAAAGTTATAAGGAACCTTAATTCAAGATAATGTTATGTGAAATCCTAATCTAGGGTGATGCCATTTGAAACCCTAATATGAAACCCTAACCCTAATATAGGGTGACGGTATGTGAAACCCTAATTTTGGGTTATAGTGCATGAAACCCTAATCTTGGGCAATATGATGATAAACCATAACCCTAATTTTGGGTAATGGGATGAGTATCCCTAATTGACATGAATTTGGAAACCCTAACCCTAATGAGGGAATAGTGATGCTACCATTACATTACATAGTGCTGATATGTAATTGATATAACTATTAGCATGAGTATTAATCATGTAGGTATCATGAGATGTTGGGCATAGCCAGGTATGAGCTATGATGTTTTATTATTGAAATTGTTTTATGGGCCTTGTGAGCCATAATATGCTTTGTTGCATAATAAGAGGTAACAAGAGATTAAATGGGCCTTGAAAGCCATGTGAGCTGCTTGTGTACCAAGTATCATGTTTACCTTGGTCAGATGACCTGAAGGTATTAGTTACTTGATAAGTGGTAACCAGTGTTCTTTGATGAACTGAGGGTTTGAATACCCATATTCCATAATCATGATGATGAGATGTTAAGGGATGAGAATGCCCATGATGTGACAAGGGATTGAGATCCCAATGTTTTATAAAGCTTTGAAAAGTACTTGATAGAAGTATTACACATTCTTTGTAGCATTTGTTATAATAATTTATGTTTGAAAACCTGACTGATGCTAAAAGAATATGGTAATGTACTTAATTAATCAAGTGAAATCTTATCATGTAGATCCTTGGCCATAGATCCAGCATCGTCTGTAGTTGGTGATGGTGAAACAAGTTTTCCCATGGGATCTCCTGGAGGGCATACTATTGAGTATGTGGGGGTTATGGGCGCGAATATTCTTACGCCCTAATGTGGGACTGATGTGAGATAAACATTAAATCTCTCAATCCTTCATTATATGTGCTGGGATGGATGTATCACGAATCTCCCGATAATTTTAATGCTGGATCGATGTGAGATAAACATAAAATCTCTCGATTGCGAAGAGAGTACAACTACCACTATAACTCTATAGCAAAGTTGCCAGTATACCCTGGAAAGTTGTTTAGTAGAGACACAAGATGTCCTACATTTTGTACTCACACTGACTGAGCAGGATGAGGTCATGGAAATATGGCTCTTCCTTGACCTGTGTATGGTACTGATTTCGACTTCACAATGGCCGGTTGGAGTATGAGCGGTATACCTCATCTCCTTAGGGCTTAAGTATGATTGTAAAATGTAATCAGCCGTGTAGTGTATTTGCTTAAGGTTGAAATATGAGAATCATTGGTTGATGTTACCTTACTTAGCATATCCTAGATGGATAAATGTCATACATGTTCTTCAATTCCTTATTGGATAAGTGACATGCTGCTTTGTCAAGTTATAGCTGAAATGATTTGAATTAAAATATTTCTCTAATATGTTTATACATTGTTTTATCTACTGTTGAATATATATGATTCCTCTACTCAGTTTTATTCTATTAAACTGCAATAATAATGTTTTTGGTAGAGAGTTATATCTCTCGCTAGGACTGGGTCTCACTCTATTGGTCACCAACACTTTTTAGGTAGATGTGAAAGAAGAGGCAGAAACCCTATAGCAGGGGAAGAGTAGTAGTAGCAACAACAGGGACAACAATGACATTCCAGGTGGAGGCACTGGATGTCATATTTTGTATAGAGAGTCCTATGTGTCGTATTTATACTCTCAGGTCATCGGAGTTAGTAGTTAGTACTTTTAATGAATCAATCTGAGATTTTGGCTTGATGCCTCGAGGTTCTTATGCTGCCTATGTATAGTTTTAATAGAGCAGTTGATGTTTGTAATCCTCAAGAAGGGATGGTACAGGATATGTACTAATGAACCAGGATGTAAATAAAATACATTGGTTCTTGATAAAAGAGTTTTCATGTGTTTGGATCTCTTTGTAAATGGTTTTAATTTTTAGTGATTTTTAGTAATCCGATGTTAATGATCACTTCCACTTAGTTAATGATGTTTTGTTCGAATGATGCGTCACAAATTAGTTGGTATCAGAGCTGTAGGTTCGTTGAGTCTACATAGACATAGGATTAAGGTGGTTGAGTCTGTTCTAGTGTCTTCTAGTTTATCTGATAGTGTCTTCTGCTCATATAGAAGGAGAAGTAGAACTTAAAGATGTCTGGATCACACAAAGAACATGTTGCTGAGAGCAGCATTACTGCACCAGGAAGAGGTGCAAGGGACCAGACTAGGGAGGAACCAGTACCTGAACATCCTCAGCTTAATCAAGCTGCACTAGAGAGCCCATCTTTCCATGATCTATTTGGGAAATTCATGGCGACTATGACACATATGGCAGATAGGATGCCACCACCTGCATCGAGGGCGCCAACCCATAATGAAGGACAGGGAGCCGGTAAGACTTTCAAACCACTTCACCGGGTTGGAGCCACATACTATGCTGGTACAGCTGACCCAGCATATGTTGACTTGTGGTTGACTGAGTTGGAGAAGGCCTTTAGAATCCTCAACATCCCTTAAGCAGAGAAGGTGAGATTTTCTGCACCAATAGCACCACCAAGATTCAATACCCAGACGCAATGGACGTCGAGTAGGGGTAGATGCCATAGTTTACCGCCAGAGGGAGCCCACAGCTCAGCCTCAATGTCAGTAACAGGACCACCCAGGCCACAGAGGGAGAGTAGAGGTTGTTTTATATGCGGAAAGATGGGGCATTTGATGAAAGATTGTTGAGCTAGAGATGTAAGTGTGACTCAACCTCTGAGGCAGAGTCAGCAAGGCTCTCAGAGGCGAAAGTTTTCAAGTGGCACTAGAGGACGTAAACAAGCGTCCCAAGTTGGTTCGTCGGCACCCAACAACCGAGCACAGGGTCAACAGTAAGCAATGATGAGATTTTATGCGATGAATCAACCTGAAGCAGTAGTCAACCCTCGAGTTATGACAGGTCAGATGGAACTATTTCTTTCTGATATGTCTTCATCCTACTTCGTATCTGTTTTGATTGATCCGGGTGCTACACATTCCTTTATCACTTGAGAAGTGATTCATGACTGTAATATGACTATCAATCATAGAGCAGATAATATGTTGTTAGAAACCCCTTTGCTGGGATCTGCAGTTCTGTGGGAGGTGTGTTCTTCCTACATTCTTTCCTTTTCTAAACATCACATTCAGGTGGATCTTATACCACTTGAGATGCATGAGTTTGATATAATCCTTGGGATGGACACCCTAGAAAAATATAAGGTTGTCTTGGATTGTGATACCAAGAAAGTTGTGTTCGCAGATGATGGTGACACATGGATCTTTCAGGGAGATAGAAAGATTCTTCCAACCTATCTAGTGTCAGCTATGGTAGATGAAAAGTTGATGAGATAAGGATGCTTTGCATTCTTGGCACATGTGGTAGACACCACAATAGAGAGTTCTAATCTTTCTGAAGTTCTGATAGTTAGGGAGTTTGAAGATGTGTTCCCTGAGGAACTTCCAGGTGTTCCTCTGCCTCGAGAGATTGATTTTGAGATTAATTTAATATCGGGCATGAAACCAATAGCACAAACACTATATAGAATGCCACCTGTTGAGATGGCAGAGCTCAAGAAACAGTTGTAGGAGTTGCTTGAGAAAGGTTTTATCTGACTGAGTACTTCACCATGGGGTGCTCCGATTCTCTTTGTTCAGAAGAAGGATGGATCTATGTGGTTATGCATTGATTATAGACAGTTGAATAAAGTAACCATAAAGAACAAGTATCCTCTGCCAAGGATCGATGACCTGTTTGATCAGTTGTGTGGTGTAACTATCTTCTCTTAGATAGATCTGAGGTCGGGATATCATCAGTTGTGTATCAAGGAGAGTGACATACCTAAGTATACCTTTAGGAAAAGGTATGGTCACTATGGGTTCATAGTTATGTCGTTTGGACTAACTATTGCACCAACTGCATTCATGGAACTCATGAATAGAATCTTTCGGCCTTTTCTTGATCAGTTCATAGTAGTCTTCATAGATGAAATCTTGATATACAGTTGAGATGCTCAACAACATGAGCAGCACCTTCGTCAGGCTTTAACTTTGCTAAGAGAGCATAAGTTGTATGCTAAGTTTAGCAAATGTGAGTTATGGTTACCAGAAGTTTCTTTTCTAGGACACATAATATCTGCCTCAGGTATCCGTGTTGATCCTAAGAAGGTAGAATTTTTCCTGCAATGGGAACAGCCAAAGACACCAACAGAGATATGCAGTTTCCTAGGACTGGCGGGCTATTATAGGAGGTTCATTAAGAACTTCAGTTCTATAGCTTTACCCCTAACCAAGTTGACCAAGAAGGAGGTTCCTTTTGTCTGGAATGGCAAGTGTCAACATTCTTTCCTGTTGTTGAAAGAAAGGTTAACAAGTGCACCTATTCTTATGTTACCTGAGCAAGGGAAGGGGTACATTGTTTTCTGTAATGCATCTAAGAATGGTTTAGGATGTGTGTTTGTGCAGGATAATCAAGTGATTTCTTTTGCCTCTCGACAGCTTAAGAAACACGAGGAGAATTATCCGACACATGATCTAGAGCTAGCTTTTGTGGTCCATGCTTTGAAGATTTGGAGACATTATCTCTATGGAGAAACATTCTAGATTTTCACAAACCATAAGAATCTAAAATATATCTTCTCACAACATGAGTTGAACATGAGACAACGTCACTGGATGGAGTTAATCAAGGACTACGATTGTACAATTGATTATCATCCAGGGAAGGCTAATGTAGTGGTTGATGCACTAAGTAGGAAATCATCATCACCAACCTTAGATAAAGCACAGTTGAACTCCTTAGTGTGCTTTAAAAGAGACATGCTTATCTCCTTGAGGCAAAACAATGTACAACTTAAGGTATCATTGTTAACTGGGCTATTAGCTGAGATGCAAGTGAAACCTACTCTGAGACAATAGATTAAAGAAGCACGGCAAGCTGATGTTGTGGTTCAGCAGATGAGGTCAGAGTATGGTAGTGAGAAATGGGATGGCTTTCATGAGTCAGAGGATCAGGTAGTCCGTTACAATGGTAGGATGGTAGTACCTGATGCCAATGACTTAAGGAAGTTAGTCTTGGAAGAAGCTCATTATTTGATGTATGCAATGCATCCAGGGAGCACTAAAATGTATCATAACTCGAATTATATGTATTGGTGGCCAGGATTGAAGAAGGATGTAGCTGAGTTTGTTATGCGGTGTCCGGTGTGTCAGCAGGTTAAAGCTGAACATCAAAAGCCCACAGGAACAATGCAACATGTGTCTATACCGCAATGGAAATGGGAGCATGTGACCATGGACTTTGTGGTTGGTTTTCCTAGAACAACCAAAGGTCATGATTCCATATGGGTGATAGTTGTTAGGTTGACTAAGACAACACATTTCCTTCCTATCAAAACAACCTACACTATTGAAAAGCTTGCACAGATATGTATAAATGAGATAGTACAGTTGCACGGGGTTCTAGCTACTATTGTTTATGATAGAAGTCCCAATTCACGAGTCATTTTTGGGAACGACTACATAAAGCTTTGGGTACGTAGTTAAGGTTTAGTACTACCTTTCACCCACAGATAGATGGACAATCTGAGAGGACCATACAAACCTTGGAGGATTTACTTAGGGCATGTTTCCTTCAGTTTGTAGGAAGTTGGGATCTACACCTGAGCTTGATAGAATTTTCTTACAATAATAGCTATCAACACAGTATTGATATGGCACCTTATGAAGCATTATATGGTCGATGTTGTAGATCTCCTTTATGTTGGTATGAAACAGGAGAATATCAACTTTTGGGTCCTGAGCTAGTGCAACAGACAACTGAGAAGATTAAAGTAATACAACAACAATTAAAGACTGCACAAGATAGACAAAAGTCATACGTCGACAAATGGTGAAGACCTTTAGAATTACATGTTGGAGACATAGTATATCTCAAGGTCTCACCTTGGAAAGGTGTCCTTAGATTTAGAAAGAAGGGAAAGTTAGCTCCTAGATTTATGGGCCTTATCCAATCATTGAACGGATTGGAAAGGTAGCCTATAAGCTGGAATTGCCACTTGAGCTGCATAAGTTGCATCCAGTGTTCCATATCTCCATGCTGAGAAAGTGTCATCCTTAGACAGAGTTAGTTTTACAACCTGTGGAGGTAGAATTAAATGATGATATATCATATGTTGAAGGACATGTGATGATCCTTGATAAAAGAATTAAAAAGCTAAAAAAGAAAGACATATGTCTTGTGAAAGTTCTCTGGCATCATCGTTGCATTGAAGAAGCTACGTGGGAGCTAGAGGAAGAGATGAGGAGGAAGTACCCTTCTCTTTTCTCTTGATGATTTCAGGGACGAAATCCCTGTTAGGGGTGGATAATTTGTAACATCCCTGACCTAGGTTATGCTTTAACCCTAGATGTTTTGTTTAAGAAAGATAATTATATTCTTGCTCTTATCTTTTGAAAAGTAATTAAGGCTCAAGAGGAACTTATGTTTTAATTTTAGTCCTTTTTGAATAATGTTGAAAACAATGTTTTGCCCATTTTGGACTAAAGTGCAAATTACCCAAGTTGAGGGGTTAACTTGCAAATATTACATGATAAAATGTTCCTCAAGTTTTTAAGCATTAGAAGAATGAGAATGATGCTGCGGTATGGCTTCCACAAGCCTGAGCACCAAGAAAGAGCTTATTAAAGCAATGTTTGTGCATTAAAACCTAGTTTTGGTATAAGGTGCAATTTACCCAAAACCTAGGGTTCAATATGCAAACTACCACTTATAGAGAGTCCCTAATGTTTCTTGGTATCAATTAGAGACAAGAAAATCAGAGGGGCATCTCATTTGAATCTCTTTGGTGGAGAGAGAATTTTGATATTAAAATAATCAAGATTTAAGCATAATTAAAACCCTAATTCAATTTAATACAAAAATAAATACATTAATGGAAGTGCCCTTCAACCAAAAATGTGATGGTTGAATTTATATAAGTATGGACGTCCTTGTGCCTTGCAATGGCACCGAAATATCTAAAGTGAGTGGAGAGCCCACTCACATTAGTTAAAGAAAAAGTAATATCCACTAATTTTTGGATATTATTATTATATTGATTAAGGTGCTTAATTGTTTTATTTTAACTCATGGATAAAGAAGAGTATTTTTAAGGGGAGGATGATGTCTTCGTATTCAAGGAAGTGAGGGGGATAAGTGGCATCAATTTAGGGAATCGAAGGATTTCTATAACACTTTCTCTCTCTTGAATTTCCCTTATACACACTCCATTCTTTCACCCCCATGAAAGGCTTTTTCGACTCTTATTTCTTTCCATTCTTTGGACGAAGACATAGGAGCTTAGGAGCAATAGGAGGATGTACCCCAACCTTTAGGTGAGCTCCTTAATCATCTTCAACCTTGATTTCATGGTGGAAATCGAAATTCAATGCTTATTTTCTTCTTTTCTCCATTCAATCTTCAACTCTAGCCATTATTTTCACTCAAAGACTTGAGGACGAACCTTGGGAAGTTGCGAAAGCTTTATTAACCATTAAATACATGAAGCTTGAAGCTTGGATTCAACTTTGAGGGTGGGTTATATAACTTGAACCCAAAATATCATTATTGATTTCATTTCTTCATCATATGTTGATTTCTTTTCTTTCCCAGATTTTTCCTTTTGATTAATTGTTGAAATCCTCATAAATATCACAAAAAATTTCGAAGGTTTGTAGCTTGAATATGATTATGTCATCTTAGCACACACCTCAAGAAATATCAGGTCCTAATGGTTTCAACTTGAGACCAATCGGTCTCAAGACTGATTGAAACCATCGAAACCAAACGGTCTCAAGACCGTTTAGGGATACTTGCTGATGTAGTTGGATGTTGATCCAATGGTTGTAATTGATTGACTCATAAAAGGTTCAGTGATGGAAAATCCACTAATTACAAACTCTAATTGGGTTGAAGTGTTGAAACCCTAATTGAATCAATTTCATGGTTGATGGTGCAAACGGTCTCAAGACCATTTGGAGGCCAAACGGTCTCAAGACCATTTAGAGGTCAAGGGCTATGATGGATGGTTGGAGATCCAAGGGTTATAATTTGATGTACTCTCAATGGTCCAATTGATGAATGATTCAATGCAGCAAACCCTAATTGATTGGTTGAAGCAAACCCTAGATGATCCTTTCAGTTTCAAGGTAGTTTGGACCAAATGGTCTTGAGACAGTTTGAGTCCAAATAGTCTTGAAACCATTTGGGATCAAACATTCTTCAAACTGTTTGGAGGGCAAACGGTCTCAAACCATTTGGAGGTCCAATCGGTTTCAAGGTTGATTTATCCAATCAGATTCAAATGTTGATGAGTCCAATCGGTTTCAATGTACATATGATCAAACAGTTTCAAGGGTTAGATGCCCATATAGTTTCAAGAACGTTTGGAGGGCAAACGGTCTCAACCCTGGATGCCCAAACGGTTTCAAAACCGTTTGGAGGGAAAACGGTCTCAAAACCATTTGGAGGTTGAGGGGTCAAAACCGTTTGGAGGTTCGATGCAACCAAAATTCTTTGAAGACCTAATATGATGAAAGATCAACTAACCCTATGATTGTTAATGATGTATATCAAAGATAATTACAATGGTTGTACCTTTAATGTACTAGGGTGATTAGTACCCTTAGAGGGGTAAACCTTTGATGCTTATGGAAGCAATATCTCAATACATCATGCTAACCTTAAATGTATATAGTTGAATGAAGGGCTGGCCTAATCTAATCAAGTTTGAAGTAATCAACATCCTAAATAGGATGAGAGAGAGAGGAATTCAGACATGTATAATAATCATGTAGTGACTAAGCCTCAAAACTTTCAACATGAATAAAATATGTAGTTAGGGTATGATCCTTGATAAAGAGATCATGAAACCCTAATCGAGAAGGTTGATGAGCCCTAACCCTAATTTAGGGCAACGATAGTAAAACCCTAATCTAGGGTAATGGTGTAATCCTAATCTAGGGTGATGATATGAGAAATCCCAATTCAGGGTATATATAATGAAAAACCCTAATTTAAGAGGATGCTTCATGAAACCCTAATTTCGAGTAAAGTTATATGAAACCCTAATATGGGGAAACGTTATAAGGAACCTTAATTCAAGATAATGTTATGTGAAATCCTAATCTTGGGTTATTCCATGTGAAACCCTAATATGAAACCCTAACCCTAATATAGGGTGAAGGTATGTGAAACCCTAATTTTGGGTTATAGTGCATGAAACCCTAATCTTGGGCAATATGATGATAAACCATAACCCTAATTTTGGGTAATGGGATGAGAATCCCTAATTGACATGAATTTGGAAACCCTAACCCTAATGAGAGAATAGTGATGCTACCATTACATTGCATAGTGCTGATATGTAATTGATATAACTGTTATCATGAGTATTAATCATGCAGGTATCATGATATGTTGGGCATAGCCAGGTATGAGCTATGATGTTTTTTTATTGAAATTGTTTTATGGGACTTGTGAGCCATAATATGCTTTGTTGCCTAATAAGAGGTAACAAGAGATTAAATGGGCCTTGAAAGCCATGTGAGATGCTTGTGTACCAAGTATCATGTTTACCTTGGTCAGATGACTTGAAGGTATTAGTTACCTAATAAGTGGTAACAAGTGTTCTTTGATGAACTGAGGGTTTGAATACCCATATTCCATAATCATGATGATGAGATGTTAAGGGATGAGAATGCCCATGACGTGACAAGGAATGAGATCCCAATGTTTTATAAATCTTCGAAAAGTACTTGATAGAAGTATTACACATTCTTTGTATCATTTGTTATAATAATTTATGTTTGAAAACCTGACTGATGCTAAAAGAATATGGTAATGTACTTAATTAATCAAGTGAAATCTTATCATGTAGAGCCCTGACCATAGATCCATCATGTCAGTAGTTGGTGATGGTGAAATAGGTTTTCCCACGAGATCTCCTAGAGGGCATACTATTGAGTATGTGGGGGTTATGGGCATGAATATCCTTACGCCCTAATGTGGGACTGATGTGAGATAAACATTAAATCTCTCAATCCTTCATTATATGTGTCGAGATGGATGTATCACGAATCTCCACATAATGTTAATGCCGGATCGATGTGAGATAAACATGTAATCTCTTGATTGTAAAGAGAGTACAGTCTCCACTGTAACTCTATAGCAAAGTTGCCAGTATACCCTGGAAAGCTATTTAGCAGAGACACAAGATGTCCTGCATTTTATACTCACACTGATTGAGGAGGATGAGGTCATGGAAATTCCACTCTTCCTTGACCTATGTATGGTACCGATTTTGACTTCACAATGGTCGGTTGGAGTATGAGCGGTATACCTCATCTCCTCAGGGCTTAAGTATGATGGTAAAATGTAATCAGCCGTGTAGTGTATTTGCTTCAGGTTGAAATACAAGAATCATTGGTTAATGTTACCTTTCTTAGAATATCTTTGATGGATAAATGTCATACATGTTCTTCAATTCCTTATTGGATAAGTGACATGCTACTTTGTCAAGTTATAGCTAAAATGATTTGAATAAGAATATTGCTCTAATCTGTTTAGACATTGTTTTATCTGCTGCTGAATATATATGATTCCTCTGCTCAGTTTTATTCTATTAAACTACAATAATAATGTTTTTGGAAGAGAGTTATATCTCTTGTTGGGACTGGGTCTCACTCTGTTGGTCACCAACACTTTTTAGGTAGATGCGGAAGAAGAGGCAGAAACCCTATAGTAGGGGAAGCAGTAGCAGTAGCAACATGGACAACTGTGACATTCCAGGTGGAGGCACTAGCTGTCATATTTTGTATAGAGAGTCCTATGTGTCATCTCTGTACTCTCAGGTCCTCGGAGTTAGTAGTTAGTACTTTTAATGAATCTGTCTGAGATTTTGGGATGATGCCTTGAGGTTCTTATGCTGCCTATGTATATTTTTAATAGAGCAGTTGATGTTTGTAATCCTCGAGAAGGGATGGTGCATGATATGTACTTATGAACCAGGATGTAAATAAAATACATTGGTTCTTGATAAAAGAGTTTTCCTATGTTTGGATCTCTTTGTAAATGGTTTTAATTTTTAGTGATTTTTTGTAATCCGTTGTTAATGATCGCTTCCTCTTAGTTAATGATGTTTTGTTCGAACGGTGCATCACAAAAAGATGGTAGTTGATCATACAAGTGAAGCTTTAAAACAAATGGGATGGAGATAATCATTGCTAAGAGAATATGTATTCAAACCAATGTAAGTACATACATGTTGGGAGAGCCTTAGTGGCTACTCTGATCGATGAGAATCATGTATAAAGAAAAAAGGAGTTGTGAGCTTAGGTAGAAGGTAGTCATATCACATCTTGTCAAAAATAACAAGATTTATTATGTAAATCATAAAGGAAATGTCATTACAGTGACAAAATAGACACACAAATGTCTACACAATAGAATGTTATCAACTCCCCCAAAATTAGAATCTAGCTTGTCATTGGGCTAACAAATATAATTAAGGCATCAAATGACTTCAAAGGGCTAACTTGGTTATTGTTTTTGTGAATATGAAAAATGTGATAATGTCAACCTTAAGTTGAAACTTATGCATTGGGACATAGGATTTTCGACACCCAAAACTCCCCCTCTTAGATTGGAGTTGCAGTACTTGTATTTCTTGCTACAACTTTTGTGATCAAAAATTCTCTCCTTGGATGTACTGATGGTTCTTTTCCAAGATATACTCGTGCAAAGTTCTGGCAGAGGTAGCTTTCACACCAAACTTTTATTCTTTAGGATTTCTTAGATATGGTGCTTATGTGGGCTAGGGTTGCATTGTTTCCTACATTTCTTAGGTTTGCTCAACCATGTTAGCTGTCTTAAAGAAAGTGTTGCCCGAATGGGCCCTGATGTATTGTCAGGTGTTTATGTGTGGCCCCCTTTGAAATGTAGTTGTGTAAAATTTGTCTTCTAGACTCCACTACCGGGCAAAGACATATCTGCATTCCTGAGTGCAACAATATACCGGTCGGCCGAAGCCCCTCGGCATCTTACCAGGCACAACTAGAAATTTTTTTTCTTTCGAATTTAATTCATGCTCACATGATTTGGGATATAGGATTTTGTAGAAAGTTTTTCTGCCACACTACTTTTAATCCCAAAGTGGGGATTTTAAAACTAGAAGGGGTAGTTGTTTCTTCCTTTGTTGGGGTTATCCACTTTCCTACCTATCCTTGGGGACCTGGTGATCAATCAGGAGTGTAGTAGGTTGAGTCCTCCTTACATTGAGGTTTTGTCTTGGTTGATAGATGTACTTGTGCCTTCTACATTATTTCAAGGTAAGGTTCACATTAAGGCATTATCACACCAAGAGTTTTTAAGTAGATTAGGTAGCTTGAATCTGTCATTCTTGAAGTAATTATGCTAAGAGTTTTACTGAAGACAAGAAGGCCCAAGAATTGGAGATATGACATTATTTGGGTAAAATGGATTCAAATTTACTTTTTAAGACTACCTATCTATCAAAATTTCCACAAGGATATATATACATGGACAGAGAGTAAGTCAGACTTCGAAATTTTTCTGATAGGGAACATGAATGCACAAAATTGTTTTTAACAAAATTGAGTGAGATAAACAATAATTAAAGGGGGGACATGTGACATAAGATCTTGAATGAAGGAAGTTTGAGAAAAATACCTCTCATACAAATTTATAGACCCCTTCCAAAACTTATCACACACTCATCCTAGAGTTTCAAAGAAAGAGAGTGGAATTAAATGGGCTGAGTTATTCGTTTTGAGGTTGTTTGTAGACCATCCATTTAGATTGCAACAGAGTTTTAGTGTATCCTCCTCTGAGTTCATGATAGAATTTGTGATGCAAGCTTTCAACTTTGGCATCCTTTAAAGCTATGGCAACCATCCATTCCAAATAGTAAAAGCCATACCATTGATTGAGTAATTTGTTGGGGGCTTCTGTGACAGAATTGTGTCTTCTTGACATCTTTATTCTTGACATACTTATACCCCATGCCAAACTCACGATCATGTCAACTATTGTTTCCATGTAGGTTACCACCTTTCCTTTAGTTGTTGTCTTTGGGGTAGCCATATGTATATACTTGTTCAATGTGAATGATGAATCAAAGTTGTTATATAAAATTGCAATATTTTCCTTGATATTGATCACCAACAGAGTCTAATGATTGTCATGGAGGATGGGCAGGAATATGAGTTATGGGGGGGGGGGATTTGACAGATGAAGTTTTAGGCATTCCTTCCCTCCATACATCTTGTTTTTCAATATGTCATCCACTAGAGGTAGTAGGCCATGTGTACATTTAGCATATTATCTCCCATAGTGACTAGTAAGTAGACATCACAATTACTGCTAGGTATCCTCCTATCTTCAAAGTTTTGTTGAGGTCATCTTTAAGTACACATATTCCCTCTATTTTTAAGATCAAATCTCCTTTATTGTCATCCTCTTTTAATATCTCCATGATGAGCAACAACAATTCCCAGGAGAGGTCTTCACATGATCATCTATCAAAATTAGGAAATGATGGCTTGATCTGTCCAACTGGTCCATCCAATTATACCTCGTATGGGTCATCCTCATCTAGTTCTCCTTCTTCTTATTAGACGGAAATTGTCTCTTGTTCATTTTCTTTTTCAAGTGGAGACATAGGCTTCTCATGAGTTGCCTTTTTCTTAAGTTCTAACTCTACACCTTGTTTTCCTTCATTTTGTTGCTTTGGAGCAAGCCATCGTTCCTTCCATGCAAATGCTCGAGATGGTTCAAATGGAAAAAGACACAATGCTTGTAGTTGTTCTCTCTAGGACTTTTTCTCTGGTAGAGGTATTTCATTATGTTATATGTGTGGCACATCATCAAGGGGCATCATCGGGTCATTGAAGACATGATGATCATATATGACATCCATTGCATGTGTACCACATAGCCCATGCAAGTCTTCAAGAAAAAGTTCCTCTAATGGGATGCCTTTGTTTATCACCTCCATCATTCTGGTTACTATTAAGGCACAATCCCATGTTCCCAGTTGTTCCTGGGGGCCTTTGGTAGTGATTGCGAAATTCTTCCAATTTGACTTGTGGTGGGGACCTTCTATATAGCATGATGTAAATGGATTGGCACTTTCCAAATATCTTGGGAATCTTTGTTTTTGAAGACCAGAGATGTGAAGGGTAAATAAACACTACAACAGTTGTATATTGTCATGTGCCTCTTGTGCAGATCAATTACTATCAGAGCCCAGTGCTTCAAAGTTCTTTTCGGCAAGGTGATTAATTTGACTCTCTCCTTGTCACTACTTCTTGTAATTCCCTAATAGGTGCATAATTGTATTCTTCATTGTACAACTTATTTAATAGAATGCTCGCTCCATTGAATACTTGTTGTACTTTGTCTGGGTATAAGAACTCCTCCAAGTTAGTTTCTTAGAGTACCTCAAATAAGCCTTTGTGTACCAGCACTCTTTGTAGAATGAGCCCTCTAAGGTGTTCTCTTATTAGAGTTATCAGTTGGTTGTTATAAAATATATTGGTACCAAGGAGTTCTTCATTAAGGATGTCAGCAAGTATATAGATGTCTCTACAGCTGATTCTGGATGTTGATGACATGTCCATGCCAATAAGTTTGCAGGGAAGTGGAGGCTCCATTACTACTTGGTTTTCTTTTATAGATGGGGGTCCTTCTTTTCTAGGTGTACTATTAAAGAATGAGTCTGGACCTCCTTCTTTGTCATTTGATGTCCCTTCATTGGTTATGCGTAAAGGTAGGGTTGAGGTAGAAGCAGAGGAAACGAGGCCTTCAGTAGTTCTGGGGGGTTCTTCATCTATGTTATCTTTTGTTGCTTTCGTGCCTGAAGTAGCATCTATATATTGTTTTTTCGCCGATGGAATTTCAAGGATGGCTTCATTGAGTGTTGCAAGGGTGGAAGCTATTTTTCCATCATATACCTCATCATGATGCTTGTTGTTCTCATCATTATTGAGGTAGCAATCTCATATGTCCAAAGGTATGTTTAATTCATTTATGCAGCGATGTAGAGTTGAGTCATCTATAGATTCACCTGACTTCCTACCACTTTCTTCTCATGGTTGAGGCAAGTTGGCATTAGTGGGATAATCCTTAGGGGGGTTGTCTTCTATGGCTGTGGATTTCAAGTCAAACTCCATCGCTATAGCATTGGTGGTAACTACAAGCATGATCTCAAGATGTGGTTGCTCTCGTGGCCCGACTATTTCTTCTTCTAGTGGGGGTGCTACACTTGCAGCCTATTTATCCTAGAAGATGCCATCGTTGGAGGGGTTAGAGGATGCATGTGACAATCGGCTATACTCTACCTCTTGATGGTGGTATGGCATGCCATTCCTCCATCCATTTGCATTCTTCTTCTAGTTCATGCATAGCTTGTTTGTATCCTTCATGCATTATTTATTTTCCATGCAGATAATTTCGCTCTCCTTCTTGAGGTCTGCCATTTCTTCAAACATCTCTTTGATGATTTGCATCATTACATGTTTCTAGAGAAGGACATTTTGTACAAATTTTGGGAGGCCTATAGTCCTTTCTTCTATTCTTGATACCACCGTTGTTAGTGCTTGCATGCTAGTGGAAAAGGAATGAGCTTGCGATGATGAGCTATGAATATGTTCATAGATAGCATCAAAACAATGCCCCAACTCTACACCGAAGGTATGTGGTTGTTGTTGTCTCTAATGTTGAGCCATATCATGGGATGAAAATGGCGATGGAATAGACGTATACTGCTTTGGTGAGCTTGATGTATGTTTTGTTGGTGGTGGCCATGCGCTTTGTTTTGTCTCTTATCGAGTATGTGGCAGTTGATTTGGTTGTGCTGGCTATGTGGGTTCTTCCCATTCTCTTACAGGCTCCCTCTCTAACGCTTGTTCAGTGCCTGATGGTGTCGGTTCATCTTCCACTATCTTAACTGGTATTTTGGGCACCATACCCATTGGTATAGAGGTAGGGGTTGGTTTCCCTAGACTCACGTGATAACCATTCAGCTCCTCTTTGTTGCTTGTGGGTATTTCTGATGCTTTATTGGTGATTATGGGGGATCGTGGGGTAGAATTAAATATTTTGTCATTATGCTGGGGAACTTGTCTTTCCAAGGATGTTTGTTCTTCAATTTCTTCCACAATTGGTTGAGGTTGAAGTATTTGAAGTGTTGGCATCAGTATTTCTGATACAACCTTTCATGGTATGATTACTAGCTTCTTCCTTTTTCCTGGCCTTGGTTGCCATTTTTCCCACACTTGTTCTACTTCTTGAGTGGAGTCGGCAGTTGAGTGGGGATATGTATTGCTTTGTATGGAACCAAAGTGCATTTTGTCAACTTCTCCCAAGTTGGTCCTCAATTTAATTACATCATAATGGGACAATTTTGAGAGTGGGAGTAGCAGTTTAGAATAAATTTATTTGTAAAAAAACTTCTCTCCTTTCTGTGCTAGTATGCTGGCGATCACCTAGTTTTTTATATCGATCTTCATACCCCTTAGTTGGCTCGTATCTTCTCAACTTCCTAATGTCCAAGAAATATGATGCAATGAAAATTATTTGGCCCTCCATACAAAAGTCTCTAGTCTTACAAGCATCTTGCCCAACTACCGCCGACAGTCTGTCGATGAGTAGCCTTCTGATGTTGACTCATTTTTTGTTTAGCATCAACCAAATTAGGAACATATCTTCTTTGGATACAACTCCTATCTTAGATCATGCAAAAACTATATTTGTAGTGATCTTCTAAATTAATCCTATGAAGCATGAGGTTATCAGGGTTGCTTTGGACTTCTCAAGATTGTGTATACTTTCTTTGGCTAGATTATCCTACATTTTGCGGCTACTGTAACCCATTGTATTCTTTTCACCGAGTGTTTTATGCAGTTTTGAGCTTCCTTTTTAGTTTCACTAAATATTGTATTCAATATAACTTCAGTGAAATAATAGTCTCTGCTTCCCATCCTCACTTGTAGTTTGCATTCTCCTCCAACCTCCTCTTTTTCTTTATGGCTAACTGGTACCTTCTCGAGTGAAGACATAAATTTAGCATTTAGTTCTTTTAGTGAGCATGACTTTGTTGTACATAGGGTGCACATATTTTCTCCTCCTAGGAATTCCATCACTCTATCATCGATTCCCAGTCTTTTGAAGTTTTGAATGTCCATGTCTAGTCTTGAATATTTTGGTCCCCATGATCATATCGTAATTCGTTCAGTTCTCCTTGTCTCTGGGTATGAATGTCATGTGTTGCTCTTCAGATGTTGTTGTTGGATTCTCTCTAGTTGTATTAGAATTAGGTGACATGGTGGCTTTTGAGCCTGTTTCTAGTCTCAAAGCTTGGGACCCAATCTTCTTTATTACCTTCTTCTTTTTGGTTGTTGGTGCATCTGGCTCAAACACCTTTCATTTCCCTTTCTTTCCATGTTCTTCTTCTGATGGCACATATTCAGATGTGTTTGTTCCTTTTGTGCCTTGAGATACTTTTGTATACTCCAATCACTCATGTCCAAGTATGGTCATATATTATTCCTTGAGTATCTACAGGAGAATCCTTTTCTTTTGTGACATGTTGGGGTGATCTTGTAGTTCTTTGTCAATTGCTTCAATGGTTTCTTGAATCCCTTCTTTAGATGTTGCTTGTTGGTTCTGAGAATCTAGATCTAAGGACGACATTTTCTAGTTTGAGTAGTGCTTATTGGTCAGGCATTTAACAAGTTCTTGCATTTTCCAACAGATATGTCTAGTTTTCACATAGTATGAATTCTTCATTGATTGTAGAGACTGTTAGGGATTAACGACGGAATAGCAATCATCATATATTGGATAAGGTGTAGTGGTTGCACAGACCCTTGTGTGCACTTCAAATGAATATGTATGGTTGTGAATCCTATTGGCTGCTATAGATGAAGGTCATAGTGGTCTCTACAGTTGTATCGGTCGCTAGGAACACTACATAGGAGAAGTAATGGAAAGAAGATGAAAAAGAGAGATTTTAAAATCCCTCACGTATAAGGCATAGAAGTTGCCATAGACCCTCGTGGTCACTAAGAATATGAAGGTGGTGACCAACACACCCGTGTTGCGATTGCAACATTAAAACAAGGGAAGCGATAAAGGAGTGAATCAATCGCAAGCGTAGCGACCTAACAACCTAAACCATCATAGCCACAACCTCGCTAAAGGGGTAGTGTATATGAAGCGATCGCAATGTCACATAGGGTGGAATTCTGGTACCCTTGGAACTCAAGAAGCGGACAAGAAAATGGAGGAGAGTACATTGGGGTGATCAGAAAGCTAGTTATTGATGTCAGGCCATCATGTGACAATGAAGCTAGGGAGGGTGTGATCGGGAAGTGGTGATTTCAGAACACCATGAGAACCAGTCAAAGATTGGTAGGAGATCAGAGAGAAGTGTCGTATATAAGTGCAATGGAAAAAAGAATAAGGTTTCAAGGAATACCTTCTGAAGGTTATAGGTGAGTGAGAGAGAGGCGAAGGGATGGTAGTAGCGGGTGTTGCTATCATGTTGTTCTTGGTCTGATGATGTGATGTTGTAGGTTTGTCGTTGATTCTTATCCTCCTATTGTCTTTAGCACAGGGTTTGATTGCACACTAAATTGTGTGAGCTTCGCCACAAGAGAGTGAGGGAAAAGGGGTTAGGGTTCGTGGTTTAGTTTTGTATACCTTTCAATGAAAATAGTGTAGCGGTCACTACATATCAAGGGAGTGTTGCCATCAAAATAGTTTAAAGTGGGGTAGCATACTCTACATTTTAGATATTAGCACTCAAGACCTATCTTTTATAGTGGTCGCTACCCTCATGAAGGGGTTTATTGGATGGTTAATAGGTGTTTTGCTCGTAATGTTTGAAATTATATGTTGTAATTAGGCATTTCAAGATAATAAGTAGTGGTTGCTAGGGGTGTTCAAAATTATAGTTGTTGAACTATTATGCAGGATGAGATTAAGATCTTAATTTTTGTACACTTAAAAATACTAAAGAAGACTAGAAAGAGTTTAGAGAAATTTAAATCTAAATTTAGAAGTTATAAATAGTCCAGATTCTAAATAAGAAAAGGGAAAGATAGTAAATTTAAAGGAAGCATTAAATCCTTGGCTTGCCTCCCAAGAAGTGCTAATTTATAGTATTTAGCTTGAGTGCGTTGTGTCTCTTCATGGTGCTTAGGGTGGGGTAGGTTGGGGTTCCTCTAGTTGGAGTTTTTACCTTCTTATAAAAGCCTCATACTCATAATACCTCTTGACTCGATGCCCATTCACCTTGATTGTCCCCATCTTCACACTAGTGTTCTCCATCATTCTTGATGGGTATATCTTTGATACAGTGAATGGGCCAGACCATCTTGATCTTCATTTCCCTAGAAACAACCAGATATTGGAGTTAAATAATAGAACTTTGTCTCCTTCAGAGACGTCTTTTCTCTTTAAGTGGGCATCATTCAACAACTTAGTTCTTTGCTTATAAGTCCTTGCATTTTTGTAGGCATGTAGCTAGCTTGAGTTCTTCTAGCTCCTGCAATTGTAGGTATCGTTTCTTTCTAGCTTGGTTCAAGTCCATGTTCAAAATTTTGATGGCCCAAAAGGCTTTGTGCTCTAATTCCACTAGGAGGTGGCAAGACTTTCCATAGAATATCCTATAGGGAGTAGTCCCTATTGGTGTTTGTACGATGTACAGTAGGCCCATAGTGCATTGATGAGCTTCATTGACCAGTCATTCCTAGTTCTGCTAGACTATTTTATCGAGTATTTACTTAATTTTTTGATTGGAAACCTCCACTTGCTCTGATGTTTGAGGGTGATATGGCATTTCTACTTTGTGTTTCACTCCATATTTCCTCAACACGGCTTCAAACTGACTTTCTCCAAAGTGGGTCCCCCGTCAATAACGACGGTGCGTGGGACTTCGAACCTTGGGAAGATAGTTTTCTCAAAAAACCTAATAACTACCTTGGAGTCATGAATAGGTGTTCATACCACTTCCACCCACTTGAAAACACAATCAACATCAACTAGAATGTATTGTTTTCCATTTGCAGATGGAAATGATCCCATATAATATATTCCCCAAGCATCAAAAAATTTCACTTCAATCTATTTTGCCATAGGCATCTCCTTCCTCATCGAGATATTGCATGTATGTTAACATTCTTTGCAAGTCTACACATAAGCTTGAGCATCTTTAAACAGAGTTGGATAGTAGAAACTAGATTGTAGTATTTTATCTATGATTCTATCTCTTCCTAGATGCCCTTCGTAAGGTGAAGAGTGGCACTCCTTAAGGATTTGGGGCACTTCTTCTTTTGGTACACAATGTCGATACATATTGTTAGTGAATTTCTTGAATAAGAGAGGATCATCCTAGTAATAGTTTTTCAAGTCAGAAAATAACTTCTTCTTTTCATTGTAAGTGATCTATAGTGGCAATTGGTGACAAGCCAAATAGTTGCATATATTGGAAAACCACAGTACATTGGGTTCAACATCTTTAGCTATCATAAGTTCTTCATCATGGTAGTTATCATTAACTAGAAATGGGTCTTCTTCAGTCACTATTATCCTTGAAAGATGGTCAACAACTACATTTTATGTCCCTTTCTTATCAACAATTTCATAATCGAACTCTTGTAAGAGAAGGGCCCAAAATAACAGTGTTGGATTTGTATCTTTCTTCTACATAAGATACTTTATGCCTTCGTGGTATGTATACACTTAAACTTTCAACCCTATCAAGTAGGATCTAAACTTGTCAAAGGAAAACAATATTGCAAACATTTCCTTTTCAATCATGGTGTAGTTGATTTGGGCATCATCTAACATTTTGCTAGCATAGTATGTTACATGGTGTTTATTGTCTTTTCTTTGACCAAGAAAAACTTTGATGCATAGTCACTAGCATCACACATGACTTCAAAGGGTATCTCCCAATCTAGTGCTTGTAATATTGGGGTCATTGTCAAGGCATTCTTTAGATTATTGGAGGCTTCAAGGCACTTGTCTGTGAAATCAAACTTGACATCTTTCTCCAGAAGGCTTGACAGAGGCTTGGCAAGTTTTGAGAAATCTTTGATAAATCTTCTATAGTTTCCAGCATGGCTGAAAAACTTCTTACCCCTATTATTGTTTTTGGAGGTGGGAGTTTGGATACAACTTTAATTTTTCTCATATCAACCTCTATCCCTTTCTTAGAAATCTTATGTCCTAGCACGATGCATTCTTGTATCATTAAATGGCACTTCTCCCAATTCAAGACCAAATGTTTCTCTTCACAACATTGTAGGACTAGAGATAGACTTTTGAGCCACTTATCAAAATCAGTGTAGTATACAAAAAAATCGCTCATAAAGACTTCCATTATATCTTCTAAGAAGTCCACAAAGAGAGATATCATGCACCTTTGGATGGTAGTTGGTGTTTTGCATAATCCAAACAACATTCTTTAAAAAGTGTAGACATTGTAGATGCGGGTGAACATTGTCTCCTCTTGATCATCAAGGTACATTGATGCTTGATAGAATCCTGAATTCCCATCTAAGAAGTAGAAGTATGAATGATGAGATAATCTCTCAAGGACTTAATCAATAAATGGGACTGGGAAACAGTCTTTTTTGGTTGCAACATTCAATTTCCTGTAGTCTAAGCACATTTTCCACCCAGTCACGATGCTCGTGGCTAATTAATCTCCTTCCTCCCCTTTTACGATGGTCATTCCTCCTATCTTTGATACTATATTAGTAGTTTTGTGACCTCCTTCTTGACTACCTCTCTTAACATCTAATTTAGCTTCCACTGGGGTTGGGTTAATGGCTTGGTTGTTTCTTCCAGATTGATTCTATGCGTGCATAAATCTAGGCTCAAGACCTTTATACCTTCTACTGAATAGAGAATTGCTTTCCAATGAAGTGTGATCTCCTTTAACAGCTTGTCCACATGTTCATTAGTCAATTCAGATTTAACTATCACTGGATTCCTTTCTTCATCATCTAGGAATTCATATCACAGTACTTAAGGTATTTGTTTCAACTCTAACTTTGGCTTGGGTGTTTCTTTCTCTCCAGGAGTCTGCCCTAATGATGCATACTTTGCCATTTTTAAGGTTATATCTTCTTCTTCACTGAGATCTTCTTCAATCTGGTTCAAGTTATCTAGAATCTCTACCACCTCAGGATCTTCCATGTTGGGATCTAGGTTATTCATGCCCTCATAAGCAGATCAATAATGGTGTTGTTTTCTTGTACATTTTCATAGTATTGGGTGTAGCTATCAATGAAATATACCGACTCAAGTAAAGAGACCCCCCTCATAACGCTCTGCATATGAAAATTAAGGTGGTTGTTTCCACATGAAGAATTATCATAGCTTCTACTACATTGATTAGGGCTCTTCCGGTGGCAAGGAAAGGTCTTCCAAAGATCATTGGACATGTCAGGAACTCGACAGTGTAAATCACCACTATGTCACATGGAATGAAGAATTGTACAACACAAATTGGGATGTCCTCCACTACTCCTACTAGCTTCGTGAAAGAGTGATTGTCCAACTAAATTCTCATTCTTGCTTTGACAATATCAATAAGTCCAAGCCTTTGAGCTAGTGTCAGCCACATGAGGTTAAGCTTGCTTCCAAATAGGCTAGCCCCTTCCTTTCCACATTATAAATAGCACAAAAAGGGATATTAAATGCCCCTGGGTCTTTCTGCTTTATGGTCAATTTGGCCTAAACAAAGGCACTTGACATTTTTTCTAGATGCACTGTCTCAATGTGGTCTCCCCTTCTTCTTTTTGTGATGAGGTCCTTGAAGAACTAAGCATAGGTAGGCATTTCTTCAATGGCATCTAGGAAAGGAACATCTAAGTACAATTTCTTCACGGGTTCCATAAACTTCTTGTACCCCTTCTTAAGATGGGTTTTGATTAACTTGTACGGAAAGTGAACACTTGGAGTGTAGGAATCTCTTTGTGTGAAGATTTCTTCAGCTTGTTTTGATTTCTTTGTCTCTGCACCTTTCTTCTCCTTGGCTTCCCCTTTATTCTTGTTCTTCTTTGTGGAATCTTCTTTCTCAGACTCTTCTACTACTGTATTGGGTTCAGATCGTGGTTTAAAAGTAGTGTCGTCTTCAAGATGATTCTCAACTTTCTGCTTTTCTATGACCTTTCCTAAAAGGAGAGTGGCCATCTTTACAATCTTTGTATTAGAGGGGATCTTTTCCTTGAGGGTTCTTTATCAATTCAGGAAGTTGTGTCGGTTGTTGGTCAATTTTCCTTTGATGTGTCTGCATATCAGCCATCTAGGTCGGCATCGTTGTTAAGAAACCTGAATTGGTGATGTCCCTTTGAGTTTGGTGGTAATGCACCAAGACTTGACTTTTTGCAAAATCATACAATTGAGCCATCACGTCTGGATGATTGTTGCTTTTAGGCTAGCCTTGATTTTCATTTTGTTGGCTTTTGTTCTTGTATTATCCTTGACCTTGCCCTTAGATTTGGTAATTGTTTCTATTTGGATGGTAGTTTGTAGTCTTTGGTAAACTGATCCTATACACTTACTCTTCCATATCCTTGTGTTGGTTTAGATGTTGCACTTAACTGATGTGATTTCTCTGCAACATCTTTGTTTCCATTGTTGAAACCAAGGTGATATGGCCTTTTGAAGTTTGCATAGGAAACACTCTCAGTTTCTTCCTCTTCTTCACTTTCCTCCTTGGGTTGAGTATAGATACAATTATCAATTCCATGGCCTCCCTCACCACATGTAACACATTTCATTACTTTCTCCAAAGGTTTGTTGCCTTTGCCTCCAGAGTCCTTCAATTGTTTGACATCCATATCAATCTTCTGAATTTTGGCGATGATATTTTCTAAGGCCTTAGATTCTATAGATCATCCTTCAAATGTAGTCTTCTTTGTTCAACCTCTGACTACAATTTCAAAGTCCATGATAGTTTGTAGAGTAGCCATGTTGTCAATAATCTTCATAGTCTTCTTTGGGTTTTGGCCCAGGAAATCGCTTCATGCAGAGATGTTCCATGAATTTCTCTTAGCAGAAGTATGATCGTTATAGAAAGAAGTGACTAGGTGGCCCTTATCATAGTTGTGATGCGGACAATCATTTTAATACTCCCAGAATCATTCCCATGCCTCATACAATTTTTCTCGATGTTTTTTCATGAATCCATTTATCTTCTGTCTATTTCTAAGAGTCTTCTCCATGGGGTAGAGCATGGTGAAAAAAACATTAGCCAAAGGTCCCTAATAATTAATCTTTTTATTAGGTAAAGAAAGGTACCATGAGGAGGCTTGTCCCTTAAGGAGAAGTTTAAACCCTTGCATTATATTGCTTCTTATGGAACTTCCCTCATCTTGATAGTGTCACGGATATTTTTATGGGAATCAAGGTGATGGTAGGGGTTCTCATCTTTAGATTTTCCACCAAAAGACTTGTTTTGAATCATAGAAATGACAGTTGGTTTCAGTTTAAAGTTTGGGGAATCAAACCTCAGAATGATAACATGGCACCTTTGACTCATTTGCCCTTGTAGCATCTAGATCTCGAGGGAAAGGCCTCCTTCATCTTCATCTTCTTCATTGTTGTGGTTATTGTCCTCATGCTCACGATGGTTTCTCTGGTTTCTTCTTGCTCGATGGAGATGGTGTCATCATGGAATCGTCCCTCACGCTCCTCATCTTCTCATCGCTCTTCATGTTCATCTTCATGGCATTCTTTGCGTTCATCCTCATGGTGTTCTTCATGTTCATCATGGCCATGAGGTATGTAGTGAGGTATCAAAATTCCAATTCCATCAAAATTACCATTGTCATGCTCATATTAGGTTCATGGTGGAGTTCAGATATCCTCCACCCTCACATTCTGGTCACTCCCAGTACACCCTTTATTATGAGGGGACATACTAATGTGAGAGGAAGATAAGGTAATGTTCTCAACCTGCTTCTCTCTGAGGTACATATATAAACTATTTGCACAATCGAGTTAGAAAATTGGATGTGTAAAACGAAGTATTCAAGGTGGATAGATATAACAGATTGGAACTTGTGCAGCCAAGTCTATTGCTAGACTTTAGGCACTGATGTATAATGAGTAAGTTCGGATTCTTAACAGTTCTATTTTCCTTTTCCCCGACAACAGCACCAAAAAGTTCTCCAGCCTAAATCACACATATAAAACGGAGCAGATGTCAAGTCATCGAACTCTTAAATTTATAACTCGTCTCTCAGGCCCCCACAACTATTAAATGGGGTTTGAAGTAGTACATCGGGGTCATACCACAAGCACAAGTAATAGTAAGTGTTAAGAACGTAAAACTCTTGGTCATATACACCAAATGAAGGGTAGGTTAAGATGGTATTCCTAATGGAACAATACTACTCCAAACAACTAAAACAAGCAAAGGAAAAATAACGTCACAAAATAAGAGAATAAAAGTTAATCAATCACGTGTTAACAAGATATGGATGGGAACATTGTTTGGGTTTCACCTATTTAGATCTCTCACTAAAATGCAATACTCATGCCCTTTTTGTACCATTAGTAAGATTACAAGCAATCACCATATATTTGCATTCCCTCATCTCTCAAGCTTAGGATAAATCTAGATTATTAGGTTGTCACTCTCTTAAGATGGAAAATAGACAATTGCAAGTACAACCATATGATAGTTAGCTTAAGCATTCCAATAGTTTCATGCATTCATGGAATCCCACACTTAGATAAGATTAGTGTTACTCTTTTGAGATACTAACAATCAAACATCACAATATGGTAGCTAATCAAACAAGTGAAGTATTAAGACCAAGAAGATGGAGATAGTCTTTGCAAATCACATATATATTCAAATAGATGTAAGTATATACATGTTGGAGAGCCATTGTGGCTACTCCCAACCCAAGAAATGAGTTTAGCCACTCATGCTAGTAAGCAACATTATGGGTTTACAAAAGTGAAGATACATCAAGATAGACAAAGATGATGGATGAACTGTGTGATAGAGATGATAGATCTAAAGAAGGAGGAAGGTGATACACCGATAGTACTCCTTCAGATGTAGACCTGGTGTCAGCGTAGAGGAAGGAAACTCCTTCTCTTGAAAAAGAGGGTGGTGATCTTCTCTCTCCTAAGGACCTTCATCTTTAGAGGTAGAAGATCAATGGATATGAATGAGGGTGACTCTCAAATGTGGCAGCACTTTGTCGTCTCTTGATGTCAAGAAACCCTTGAATAGATGAGGTGGGGGTATATTTATAGGTGTTAGATACCGACTTAAAGGTTGTAGCTATCACTACCTTGAGCATGTCTCATTCGCAATGACCAATCAACTCCATCAATTGCAATAGACAGGCATAGAGACCGGAAGGGTTGATGCATTTGTATAGACCACATACAATAAGGATTGGCTTCCACTAATTCATCGGTCGCAAGGGTGTAGCGTCTTTGGTTTCCACACTTACCATAACAACCACTGAGGCTTTAAACTTCATCAGTCTCTGGGTCCAATGATTTGTAGTGACCACAGGGGAGTTGACTTCACTTGTCCTTCAATCGCAAGGGTTGTCCTTTGGACACATATATCTCAAAAATTCTACTCTAGTTCAAGAAACATGGATTTAACATTGAGAGGATGATGATTATATGCCTCAAGTTCAATCTAGATATCAGTGACAACATAACTTGGACCCTATAGGGTCACACACATAGGATGCACTTGGAATAGGATTCCATTCATGAATATGGTTTAAACTTGATTACTAAAGAGTTAGGTATTCAATTTAAACAACATTGGTTGAATGTTGACTGAGTAAACTATGAACTTGCCAATTCAAGTGTTGGACCGACCATTTCAGTGTGTCAGGTCACTTGAACCAATATTGGAAATCTGGTCCACGAACAGACCGGTTCAGGAAGTGAACTGATCAGCTCAGGACCATGTAGCTCAAGTTATGAACTAATAGGTTGGTGGATCAATTTCATTGATTCAAGGAATAGTGCTGACATAATGTTGTGCATTAAATTGGATATTGGTTATCAATACAACTATGATTTGAAAACATGATGAAATGACCCGTCCAAGGGTTGAACAGATCAGTTAACATTCCAGCCGATCAGTTCACATGTGAATTGTTCGTTTCACTGCTCATAGGATGAGAAAATTTGAGAAATTCTTGTCCCATCCATTCCCACTCAGAATGACAACCCTAACCCTAACCCTATTATAAATTGAGGGGTATTGGGGAATTATCATATAGATCAATTGTAGGGAAATCAAGTGCAGATATAGGTAACAGAAACAAAAACAATTAAATGTCTGTTTCTAAAAATAGCAAGATTGCATCAGCCACAATGCATCTAGGAAAGAAGGTACGCAAGGTTATAAATGGTCCTGGAGTAAGTCCAATTACATTATCCTTATTGTAGCATCATTCTTCTTCTTCTTCTTCAGGCAACAACATGCTCCTTCAGTAGCAACGACACTCGAACAATCATCACCACCGGACTCCCAGTGTAGCACCTCAGATAAAGGTTGGTAATGTCCTCAAAGCGGCAGACAACAGCCTCCCACCACCGGTGTATTCCACATGGAGCATGCGAACTCCATGTTGTGCTACTAGAACCAATAGGAAGGAGTTGTCCCTTTTAAACATCAAACCTCTAGGGTTGATACACTCTCCAGCAATTGTCTCTCTATTGCTACCCCTCCCTTTATTGGGTAGGATTTTCTCAGACTCTCTATTGGTTACCACAACCAAAGAGGACAACAAATTATTATAGGCAATCATTGTCTTTAGGAAGCCCCTAGTACCCCTCTATTTATAGGAGAGGCTAGGTCAGGTTTCCCAATCATTGTAGAGTCAAAAAGGTTGAACTCATGAATTTTCTAGAACCTACACATGACGAACTGGTCGTTTCACACACCCAACCAGTCGTTGGTGCATGATCCGGTCGGTTCATTAAGTGAATCAGTTAGTTTGTGTAGTTTATTAATTTAAATCAAATTTGTAATAAGTGCATGATCAATGCCAAACATGACGTCAACAAAAATCCTTGATCCAATTGAATTGGCACCGAATCAGGCGGTTCATCTCATGAACCATTCGGTTGGGATGTGTGAACCGATTGGTTCACTATGTGAACGTGGTCATCTCACTCCCTAGTTCAACCATTGATCTACCAATGTTTATTCCAATTCACCTGACACTCCAACTAATCGGTTCAACACTTGAACCAGTTAGTTTAGAGTCTAGTCAATCAACTTTGAACCTCAATTGTTTAATAAAATACCTAAACAAATTTAGTAATCAAATTAAACATCATTCATGAATATACTCCTTTAATCCAAGTGCATTCCTATGTGTGTGACCCTATATGTCTAGAATTACATTGACAGTGAATGTAAATATCAAACTTATGACATCAAAAGCAAAGAGTGGTGTCTAGCAACACATCATTGCTACCCAAGTAATTCGAAAGTTAGAGAATAACTTCCACCTAAATTCCATGATTAGTGTTACCGTGATTGTATAGTTCCTTTGTCTTTGATATCCAGATTGAACTTGAGGCATGGAATTGTCATCCTCTCAACATTCAATCCATGTTCCTTAAACTAGAGTAGATTGTCTGAGATGCACTAGAGCTCACATATTGAGTCACATTCGTATGGCCATACATTTCTTAGTCTCTCTTAACAAGAGGCTTGGATATCAATCTCTCTTAGGAGGGACAAATCCCATCTACATCAATCACATTCTATCCCAATATGTGACAATGCACTGAATCATCACAGTTATGGCAACCCTTATTCGAGAATACATTGGATGATGTCAAAGTATATGAGTGACATGTGATGAATGTAGTGACTTTAGGTCTAAGAACCACAATCACCATTGTTACTATGAGAGGTGATTTGACTACCATTCCATTGACTCCAAGTATCACTCTCATGGTGAGTCTGTCTGATACACTATTCTCTAACATGTACCTGAGTGCTTGACTTGATATCACATATCATGACTAATGAGACTTTGTCATCAGTCAACACAAACTCTAGTCTTATGTATTATTGTTGTCTATTTTGCTTCCACAATATTATTAGACTAGGGACATAATAAGAATATATGTTCTCTTATCACACAAAAGATCTCTTTATTCAAGTCCTCAACCTGAAGACATATTTCATCGAGTAACATCATTCTTTAGACATCTATTATGTATGTGCCATCATCCCATGATTGAGACAAACATAATAAATGGAATTACCATTATTATTTATCAAATCAGGTATCCAATACCACACTCTAATCATCATATGATTGGCTCCTTAGTCATACATAGAAATAGACTCTCACTTCGACTCAGAGCCAATCACCCACAAATCTTATTCCAAGTGATCTTAACATATCTATCATGTGTTCTACTACACAAGTGATTTTATAGATGGTTAAGCAACATTTGCTTCAAGTTGGTATTTTGCAAGTTTCACATCTCTTCAATGTGTGACCTTTTGTGTGAGATGGATGTTTCGTAGTATGCTATCTGAGATTCCTTGCCTAACTAGTAGCTCCATTGTTCTCATCAGTATTGTGTCATCAATGGTTGGAACCTCTAACTAGTTCATCTATATGAAATTCTAGATCCATACAGTATCCTCTTCTATTCTCATAACATAGAGATATTCAACTTCTATTGTACATTTAAAAAATAATCATTAGCTCAAAACCCTTTCAAGATTATTGTTCAACATCAAACATTTAGATTGCAATCATTAATTTTAATTGTCATTCTGGAAGCTTGCATTGGTGTAACACTTTACACACAACTCTTCCATATTACCATAACCAAGGAACTGATCCTTTTAGTGCTTCTCAAGTACTTAAGGATGTTCTTTATGGTAATCTAATGATCTTCATTGGAATCTGACAGATACCTTCTTGTCATGTCTAATACATATGAGATTGCTAGATAGGTATATATATATATATATATATATATATATATATATATATATATATAAATTTGTCATGTCCAATACATACGATATAATTGGATATCCTCTCGTCATGTCCAATACATACGAGATAACAAGATAAGTACATAGCATTTCATACATGATAGATCAAATTGCGTATGTATATGGTACTTATCCATGTGTTCCTGTTCTTCACAAGAACTGTGACACTATGCTCTTGAAAGACTAACTCCATGGTACATGGAAAAGTTTTCTCTCAATGAGTCATGCACGTTAAACCATCTTGCCAATCTATGTGCTATTTCTTAGGTCAAGAAGCTTTTCATATCTATCTCATTATATCTCGATCCCTATCACGTAGGATGCTTTGCCTAAACCCTTCATATAGAAGGTATCTTTCCTTTCCAATTTTAATAATTGTAGGAGAAGGATGTTATTCCCCATCATTATGTGGAATATAAATATGCTCCCACTAAATCTGTTATAATCACAAATTTCATCTTCATTCTAACTCAAGTCAAACTCTTTGACTATCTTTTCAAATATAATATTTCCATCTCTAAGATTCTTGCTTCAATCTAAAGATTGACCTTTTGTAACTTATAGAATTTATTTGCATTAATGTGTTTATAAAACCATTAGGTTGTGTCACGTACACATCCTACACAATTATTCCATATAAGGAATGCAGTTTTAACATCCATATGCCAAATCTCACAATCATAACAAGCTATAATGCAAGCATGATCAAGATGGATTTAACCATGGTAACTGATGAGATTTTTTGAGCAACTCACGTAATCATTGACCTCTTGCCAATTGATTCTGAGTAGCTTTATTAAGATCAGAAACAAATTGTGCAAAAGCCTCTAACTCCGCAATTTGAGCCAGTTCCAATTTTAATTTGCCAGCTACCTGTTTCATGGATTTTTATCATGTTCAACACCTTGAACTTTTTTGAAGCTCATTACAACCAATATACCCTTCCATATTGGTCTTCTTACAAAGACCCAAATGAACCCCATAGGTTTTACCCCTTCAGGTTGATCCAACAAAGTCATACCTTGTTGGTTCACATGCAGTCCATCTTTGATCTGATGGCCTCAAGCCATTTCTCAGACTCTGGTCCCTCAATAGCTTTCTAGTTAGGTTGTTGGCTCCTCATGTATGACCAACTCACTGCCTTTTGAGAAATAAGATGTCATACTCTTTTAAGATCAAGGCGTGTTCTACTAGAACTATGAGTCTTGTTTGTTATATAAGGAACTTGAGATTCCACAACATTTTGTGATTCTCCTTGTTCCTACTGTACCTCTTTTGGTTCAATTAATTCTTGTTTGTCTGGAAAATTTTGAGTTCTACTTTTACTCTAACGGATTCCTTTGGAACTAAGTTCCTCTTCAAGAATACAACCATCCATACCAACAAACACTTTGTTGTTAGATTGGGATAATAGTAGTATATAAAAAACATTTATGTGATTTGTGGATAAAGCTTTTCAAGAAACTATTTCTTATACAAGTGTTCAATCCTAATCAGTATAAAATGCATATCAAGATACTTCCCAAGCCATATCTCGTACGGTGTCTTTTGAACCCTTTTAAACAGTACCTGTTTTAGTGTATAGCATGTGCCAAAAAAGAAATTGAAAGATCAACTAGATTTTATTGATAATCCCACCATGACTTAACATGGTGTGGTTCCTTCTTTCTGACAAATCATTATGTTTCAGGTAGAGTCCATTGTGATACACTACCAAAGTCTCCAGAAGGTCCTAAAACTCTTGGTTTAAAATATTTCAACATTGATCATATCAAAGTATCTTAATACTATTACTAAGTCAGTTACATACTTCATTCATGATCTCCTTGAACAGTTTAAGAGATTCATTCTTGTATTTAATGAAATACATCTTACCATATATATCTACTAAGAACATCAGTAAATATAATGACGTACTAGTAACTACCTTTAGTATTCATTCAAAAAGTTCTATTGTACATCACCATGTACTAGCCCTAATAGAATAGTCTCTCTCCCACTACATCTAGTGAAGATTCTTTTGTCATATTGCCCTATAAATAAGACTTGCATGCCTCTATCGGTTCAATAACCAAAAGAGTCTAGATAACCATCAAATGGAGTGTAGAAATACATTTCTCATTTATGCTCTCTGGAGGACAATGTTATAGGTATTCAATGTTTGAATTATCAGGTCATTAATTATATGTGTCATACACATTTGTCTCTACAACTATCAAATATAGATTTTGAGACATAAGGATTTCCATGAAACATCAATTCTTCTCCATACAAGATATATGGTATTTTCATCAATGGAAGGTACATAATAGCAATTCACTAATTCTATTATGTGCCCATGAATGGAAACTTACAGTTGTAGAGGTAGCAACCCTTGCTCCATACAATTCTATCTTACTTCTTCTTAGGTCATGAAGTAGAGATCTCTCTCTTTTTCTTCTTCCTGAGATCCTCAATAAGGAGGATAGTTCCTTTGCAATTACTAGAAACAATAGTGGCACTTTCTTTCCTTAATCCATTAAGTGAAAAGGAAAAATTCGTTTTACACTTGCCCTTCTCCATATATTGAGTGCAGAAGACTTGGACTTCAGCTTAGCCTCATAAATCTTCTTGGCCTTGCCTTTGCCCTTGGACTCACTTTTGTTGATTACAATCACAAATGTCCTTTTTC
Source organism: Alisma plantago-aquatica (assembly GCA_963693085.1). NCBI lineage: Eukaryota > Viridiplantae > Streptophyta > Magnoliopsida > Alismatales > Alismataceae > Alisma > Alisma plantago-aquatica. Next base: position 797,547,713 of record OY856414.1, on the reverse strand, counting down.
TTGGTTTGGCATCAACATGAAAAGCATTTAATAAACTGGCTATATGATTCAGGAAACAATTTGTAGAATCATATCCATGGTCAACTCTTAACCTAAGAAAAATCCCAATAATTCAACATGCACAGTTATATTGAGCACATGGGGCTCTACTGGACCTACCTTTGTTAGTTTGCCCTCAAAGAGCTCTTTGGAGACATTATACCTTTAAAACTTTACATGATTCTTAAGATGTGTTACCATCTTGAGAATATCCATGTTTTCATGTTATTCATGGAATTCATAGTTCATACAACATAGCATAAGGTACTCAATGTCTATGACATCATTGGCATGCTTCTGATAAGCATCCATTTAGCCTTAGGTGCATGTGGAAAGGGTTCCTATGGCTCTAGTCTTTCAAGGATATAGAGCTTTCACTCATGATTGAGAACACTTGTCAAAGTCCTTAACCAAACGTGGAAGTAAATCCCATTTAGTTTTTTCCTTCTTAAGGACTGATCGTAATAATAATGTGTTTGCATTTGTCTACATAAGATTTTTTTTTTGCAATTTTTCAAAATACTTTTTATTTGTTTGATTTCATAAGTTAACAATATAAATTAAGAATTTAATTAATTATCACTCCCACTATTTTTTTCAAAATGATAACCCTCACGTATCAATTCATAAGATTATAGTGTACAATCTTCTAATGAGCCAAAATCCATATTTCATCAAATCATGAGTCAGCTATGGTTGATCACCCACAACTTGACTATTTAGGAAAACAATATTTGTCAATTGCATCTCATTCAACTTTTGTATAGATGTTGTGCACAACTCTTTGTCATTGACCATATTTATGCTTCTAGGTGTTAAATCCCATTAAAAACACCTAGTTAAGCCTATCCAAAAGCCAACACGATAGAATATAGACCCTAGTTTGGCAGATCTACATATCTACCACCACACTTCCATGAGATAGATGATGTACCACACTTTGGCGTAGCCTATGCTTGGTTGAGTTTCATGTGTGCTACTTATTAATTAGACTTCATATTTGTTGAGGGATTATATATATAAATACATATACATATCCAATCACCAGATACTTATAGTGTGTATCATATACATGCTATAACAACAAATGAGAACATGAAATAATTCAACAACACTAGCGACAGTTATGGTCATACTATTGCAATTCCATGGAGCCACAAAGAATTACTACCACCTAAGGTCTACATCATATGCAACATGTTGTTGAACAAGATTTGTTCTCAAACCAATCTAGGTGGAATGATTCAACTCTTGAACCAGTCAACTCCCCTCTTGGTTGCTTGGTTGGTCTCTTGAATCAGTCATCTAGTTCTGAGGTCCAAGTGATGTCTTGACACGTCCAGCAGATTGGTTGGGACACCATTCGATCGATTCAACCTCATGTTGTCTGGCCTCCTCGGTCCTGCAGCGGATTGGGCTATCTCATGAGTCATTCATTTCTGTTTTCTGTATATCATCATCTCACGTTGAAACATTAATTAAAACTATCCTATTTTATTACATTATAAAAGGGAAAACCTCGAGTTACATTTGAGGGGAAATAGAAAGAAGAGAATTAATTTACATTTGGAAAGAAGAGAGAATCTCGATACACAGACCGAGTAACAATAGGAATAAATAACCACCACAATGAACACACATATCTAGGGATATTGGCCATAACCATGCTAAACATCCACCATCAAAACTGATCTTAGAGAGTTGTGTAAATTGCACATATATATATATATATATATATATATATATATATATATATATATATATATAAGTTTGTGGGTATTTTATGTGGTTTTCAATAGGATATGCACATTAATCATTTTAATATTTGCATCATATGCAATAAAATAATGAAAATTAAATCCTATCATATTAAATTATATCATAGATACATCGTAAATTGACATCGCTCTGATACTATTGTAGGCAAATTGGGTGCCTATATAGGCAACAGAAACAAAAAGATAAATGTTCATTTGCTAAAGCAACAAGATTGCATCAAAACCAATGTATCTAGCACGGAAGGTATGTAAGGTTATTCTTTGTCCTAGAGAAAGTCCTGTGACATTACCCTTGTAGTATCATCTTTCTTCTTCTTCTTCTTCAAGAACCAATACGCTCCTTCAATGGCAGCATCACTCGAATAGTCGTCTCCACCAATCTCCTGGTGTAGCACCATTGACAGTGATTGATGATGTCCTCTAAGCGGTAGACAACGGCCTCCCTCCTCTAGAGTAATCCACATGGACCACCAAGAACCCCACATTATGCTACCAGAGCTAATGGGAAGGAGTCTCCCGCTATTATCTCTCCCTTTATCAGGTGGGACTTTCTTGGGCTCTCTATTTGTTACCACAACCAGAGAAGATAATAAATGTTTAGAGGCAACTGTCATCTCTAGGAAGCTCCCAGTACCCCTCTATTTAAAGGAGAGGTTGGGTCAGAGTTCCAAATCATTGTAGGAGTTGAAAAGGATAAATTTACAAAATTTCTAGAACCTACGCACAATGTCATTTTATACACCGAACCGGTCAGTTGGTGTGTGAGCCGGTCAGTTCGTGTAGTTTCTTATTCTGAATTAAATTCGTAATTGTGGCAATACATCCCACTATCACAAAGACAACAAGGTGTTATGCAAAAACGTGCGGAAAATACCATAACCACAGATTACTAAAACATGGGTTTATTAAAACCGATTGCGGAAAGTTGATAAACTGAGAAACTACTACATATAGGTCCTCGTCCTGCAAGAAAACATGTTATATAAACACTTACGAGCCCTGATATGTGTCCACAACTTAGAGCAACAACTGTCTTGTCATCATATGAGTTCATCACCTGTTAAATATATACATAAAGGCCCACATCCGGCCAACAACAAGATATACAAAGGATCAATAGCCATACATTGTGAAACAACGTCAAAATGCTCCCAAGGACCTAAGAGTACATGGATGACTCTAGACTCTACTACAACAACATATCCATCTCTTGCCTTCTACTGCTCTTCTTGCTGCTTGACCGCAACCCCGCGACCACCACCACGCCTAGCACAAACACCTGAAAACCAGCGGGGTGAGACAATCGAACATTGTCCCAGCGAGAAACATAACTCCCTGCCAAAACTATAAAACCAGGAAGATAAAGCAACAACAGTAGATAACAAGTAAAACGTAGAATAATAACAGCCCATATAGCAAGGCTATTCGTACCATCATGTTTACTAGGCTGTACACAAGACATATCACCACTTATCTCTTTATGGAACATGATTAACAAGATAAGATATATTGCCACATAACATGAGGAAGATATATCGGGATTAATTACACAAGCAAGGCCTCAACCAATGTTCTGTGTTTTTCCTTAAAAAAGAAATACTATTCGGCTGGATTACATTTTATTATGCCCTGAGGAAGTGAGCCATACCGCTCAAATCCAACCTTCGGTTGCGAAACCCAAAGCCGGTGCCATATAAGGTCACATGGAAGAGTCGGACTCCACGACCTCCCACCTCATAGTCAGTGTACGAGTACAATACAAGTAGGACCGCAGTCTCATGTTGAAGTGGTCTTAGCCACAGGATCAGCTCCATAGGCTACCCATCCTCTAGCCCGCCTCGATATAGGTCTTGACGCTAGTATAACTGAGCCATGGGCCTGTTCACCGTGCTCTGAGCCATGAACGCATTCATGCTCCCGTACCACATTTCCTGAGCCATGGGCCTTTTCACCATGCTCTATATATGTCCCGAGTCTGCAACCGTAGCTGCACTCAAATCCTCACTATTTTTGGCTAGGAGAAACCTCGCATATTCAACAATATGCGCTCCGGGTTAACCCGTAGGAGAACCCGTTTCACCATCACCAGCTCCTGACGATGATGGAACTATGGCCAGGGCAAGTACATGATATATTACACTGTGATTAATTAGTATCTTTTATATGGATTGCAAGATTCAACCAAGTTATATAACATGTAAACTATAACAGGAAATAAACAACATAAAACTCAATGTTATGCTTTTATTGTAATCACATAATCCTGATCCATCACAAGGATCCAGCAGTACATGTTATCACTTGGCCTCTTGTCAATCGTCTAGATCCATCTCAAGGATCACCACATCCCATAGGATCTAAATTCCTCATCACATAGTGCCACTGCCTCTCAAGGCTTACATTATCATCATGGGATAGCAATCCCCAGTACTTTAGTCATGTACATAATACAGATTATTTCAACATCCAGAGTAACAATCACAGCAGAGTTACTCAACATATACATATACCTCATAGCCCTTTTTAATTGTCTATGCATCACCTGCATGGTTAGTAACAACAATAAACAGAAGGACCATGCTATCGACATATGGTGATATTGATAATTATATGCTCTATCAACCGTGCTTCAACTTGTGATCATAAACATAGGTTACATCATTAAGCAAGGCATTCTACATGCTTATCATTTCCTTATCATTATACATGATCATATGCACATGAAATGTTGTATTAGAATACATGAAGGTAATCTACTATCATATCAATAGCTTCCATAAAAAAACCAAACATGATAGAATCCAACATATCGGGTTTCAAACGAGGAACAAGACCCTCACTATTGCCCCCACTACCCTCACCATAAGTGGTATCGGGCAGGGCTCCCTCCGTCGTCCAACCATATCGGTCAACATGTGACGGCCAAGCATGCAAGGTGACGTGCAACGCTACGTTGTGCAGCACTGGTGGTATATCGTGCAGCAAGGCCTTGTGAGTCATAACGTGCAACAACCAAGGGTACCAGGTGACGCTTTGTCGGGTAGGGAACTCATTCTAGGGGGATGCCCGACACTACAAGGTAAAAACTAGGGAGAGGATATAAGGCAACACCATCAAAAAAAGCATAACGCCAAGGTGCAACTCAGCCTGATGTTCAACTAGCATAACCATGCTCAATCTGTTATCACAAAGGGCAACGACGAAGGTGTGACGCCCGTCACAGAACCAGACCCCAATACCCCATCGACCAAGGTATAGAAGCACAAGGCAAACATCTAACCAAGGTGTATCGGGCAGGTCATCTTAGTATGGTGTGACGCCCGTCACACAAGGCAGGAACTAGGCATGTGATGCTCAAGATCAAGTGGGGTATCGTCCATCACAGCTACCACCACCTATCGTCCAAAGCATCTAGGTCAAGAGGGCTATCGGGCAGCACCTCCCCAGGATTTTAACGACCAAGATACAGCTCGTCACTAACCTCAAGCACAAGGGCATCAAACCCTAAAGAGTCAAGAAGATGGCTCACCTCTCAACTTAAACGAGAGAGGGGTTTTGCACATCCCTTAACATCCATCGGGCAACACAAGGGACAACCCTAATCCAGGTCCACAACTACCATCAAGCTCACCCTTCTAGTCCATGGTGAGAGGAGGGTGTTGCTTAAGCTATTAGAGCTCAAGCTCACCCTTCTAGTCCATGGTGACAGGAGGGTGTTGCTTAAGCTATTAGAGCTCAAGCTCACTCCTCAAGACCTAGGAGAGAAGAGAGTGTTGCTCACCAAGAAACCCTAGGATATAGGTTCGGCCAGCATGAAGACTAAGCAAGAAAACAAAGCTAGCAACATATAAGAACATGAAAGGAGGTAGAATAGTTAGGGTTAGGAGTTATGCAACCCGCCTTAAGCAAGCTCCAAGCTCCAAGGAAGAAGAAAGCTCCAAGGAAGGGTCGGTCACCAAGCTAGCTCCTCTAAGGGTGTCATCCACCAAGCTTGCAAGGGAGAATGGTATCATGCACCAAGGTAGAGGAGAAAACCAAGAGACTAAAGGATCCCTATCATGAGGAAAAGAACACATATATAGAAGGGAAGGGAGGAGAAAAACAAAGTAGAACTAAGCAAGGTGTCTTCCTCCTAGGGACACTTGTCCTAGTGCACGAGCCACCACTCTAGCAAGCCCTAAACACATGTCCAAGGCTGTTGCCACATGCCAGCATCAAGCACCAAGTGTCCACTAGTGGTGACACAAATGAGGTTAAAGCTTGGTCAAAGGCTCATGGGTGACACCACCACTCCTCCAGGCCGACACACTCCACACTGGACGACACACTGCCCTGGGCGACACAAACACCTCCTGGCCGATACAAGGGTCCAACAAGACAAAGGCAAAGCTCAACAAAGCCCAACAAGGTCAACCAAGCCCAAAGGAACTCAAGCAATGAGCCCAAACCTTCCTCTCTACACTAGAGGAAGCAAGGAGAGGGAGGAACACCTCTCAAGGTGGCAAACTTGCCCACAAACCCTAGACTTGGGTTATTTGCAAGTAGCAACTCCAACTCTCAACAAAGTACAACCAAACCCTAATCACCACTATAGGTGATTAGCAGGCAACTAAGCATCAGGGTTAAGTAGAGCAAATAGGGTAAACCCTAAACGGAGGTCAGGGTTCTTACAGTAATCAATGCACAATTAATGCTAAACATGACATCAACACCAATCCTTGATCAAATCAAATTGTCAACCAAACCAGGCAGTTCATCTCATGAACCGGTCAGTTGAGATGTGTGAACTGGTTGTATCACTCCCAGGTTCAACCATTGATCAGCCAATGTTGATTCCAATTGACCTGACACTCCAACCAACCAGTTAAACACTTGAACCGATTAGTTCAGAGACAAATCAGTCAACTTTGAAACTTAGTTGTTTAATGAAATACCTAAACACATGTAGTAACCAAATTAAAGATCATTCATGAATATACTCCTTTAATCCAAGTGCATTCCTATGTGTGTAACCTTATCGGTCCAGAATTATCTTATCAGTGAATGTCCATAACAAAGTTATAACATAACAAGTAAAGAGTCGAATCTAGGAACAGATCATTGCAACCCAAGTAATTCAGAAAGTTGGAGAATGACTTCAACCTACAATCTATGATTAGTGTTATCCTGATTGTATAGTTCCTTTGTATCTAATATCTAGATTGAACTCGATGCATGGAATTGTCATCCTCTCAATGTTCAATCCACGTTCCTTGAACTAGAGTAGACTGTCTAAGATGCATGTGAACTCACATATCACATATTGAGTCACACGAGCATGTCCATACATTTCTTAGTCTCGCTTATCGAAAGGCATGGATAACAACCTCTTGTAGGAGGGAAAAATCTCATCTACATCACTCACATTCTATCCTTAAGTGTCAGAGTGCACCCAATCATCACCGTTGTGGCAACTCTTATTCAGGATATTGTAAGATGATGTCAAAGTACATGAACGCCATGTGATGAACATAGTGACTTTAGGTCTAAGAACCAAAATCGCCACTATCACTATGAGAGATGATTCTAACTACCATTCCATGGTCTCCATGTATCACTCTCATGGTGGGTCTGTCGATACACTATTCTCTAACATGTACATGTATGTTTGTATCACATATCATGACTAATGAGACTATGACATCAGTCAACACACATTCTAGTCTTATGTATTATCGTTGTCTATATTGATTCCAAAACAATATTCAACTAGGGACATAACAAGAATGTATGTAGACTTATCATACATATGATCCAATCATTTAGGTCCTCTACTTAAAGACATATGTCATTGAGTAACATCATACTTTAGACATATATTATGTATGTGTCATCATCTCATGTGCAATAAAAATGTAATAGATGAAATTAACTTTATTATTGATCAAATCAGGTATCCAATGCCACACTCCAATCATCATATGATTGTCTCTCTGGGCATACATACTAACAATCAATTGCCTCTGACAATTATTGTCTTCTCTGGTTGTGGTAACCAAGAGAACCTAAGCAAGTCCTACTTGATAAAGGAAGTGACAACAAGGGAGAACAATTGTGGCAGAGAAAGTTGGTGCTAGCTAGTACACCAATGAGAAGTGACAAGTCATTTTTGTCAATTCTTCTAGAATGACATGAGTTCTTGATGGTCTGTGTGGACTACTATAGAGGCTAGGAGGTTGTTGCATGTCGCTAGGAGGACAAGGTCAAGCTGGTATCCACTATGATTAACTAGGAGTTGTTGTCCGGGTGAAACTTGAAGAAAGACGCATACGCCATCCAGGGAATTTTTGTTGGACTTGTTCCATGACGAGGTTTTACCTCAAAACTTTTCTTCCAATTACATAGTTATTCACACAATCGTCTCTTAAAGGGGAATATGCAGATAATTTTTTTTTTCGTTTCCTATCTTGATGCCATATTTCCTTACAAAGAGTATTGATGGGAAACATGTGTGAGAATGAATGAGAGAGAGAAATAAGAAATTGGTAGAGAGAGTGGTTATAGGAGAGAGAAAAAAAAAGAACAAGTTATTTTTGTTAATAACTTTTTAAACGTAATGCATTTTTTTATAACATAAACACCATTGTGCTCCTTAAAAAACACATTACAACATAGTCAATTTTGATATATTTTTGAAGAAAGAAAATGTATAATTTAAATGAAGTGAGATAATTTTTTTGGAAGAAGGCAAAAAGAAGAGGCATAAATTTGTTTTTCTTATAACTTTCAATCCATAATTATTATTTTTGAAGAAATAAAAAGGTTATGTTCTTTTACATAAAATCATTAAAATAAGACCAATGTCGATATATTTTTGATTAAAAAATAAATAACAATACTTCCCTACTATCCTAATATTTTCTCTCTCCTAAAAAAATAAGTTTCATCAGAGGTAACATCTAATTTTACTTGAGATAAAATCCAATTGGACTTGTAATGTCTAATTAGATATGAGATAATGGACATTTGGATGAAAGATAACATCTAGTTAGAAATGAGATAACATACAATTGCATCGGAGATAACATCTAGTTGGACCTAAGATAATATCCAATTGGACTTGAGATAACCTACAAGTGGACCTGAGACAACATATAATTACACATGAGAGGACATTCAATTGGAGCTAAGATAATGTGATTGTAAAAATTAATAAAAGGAGGAGAGAGAAATTTATTTTACTTATAACAATTGGACCAGAGATAACATACTATTAGACCAAAAATAACATACAACTGGACTGGAGATAATGTAAAATTAAATAGGAGATAACATACAATAGGACCACATATAACATACAATTGGACTGGAGGCAACAACTACTTGGACCGAAGATAGCATACAATTATACAAGGGGTAGCACACAATTCTACATGGGATAACATGGGATAATATCGAATAACATGGGATCACATGGGATTATATGGGACAACATGAGATAATTTGACATGAGATAACATGGATAACATACAATTTAACATGGGATGACATGGGATAACATGGTATAACATGTATAACATGGAATAAAATACAATTTAACATAGTATAATGTACCATGCAATAACATGGATAATATGGAACAACAAGGATTGCATGGATAACATGGAATAATATATAATTTGACATGAGATAACATACCATGGGATAACATTGAATAACATAGACAACGTAGATAACACAGAATAACATACAGTTTGACATGGGATAACATATAATGGGACAACATGGGATAACACATGAGATACCATTAGGATTACATAGGATAACATACACGTAGATAGTTTAAGAATTCATAATGAACTAAAAGTTATAATAATAAAAAAATTCTCTCTCCTCTTTTTTTTGACAATGGTCTTGTTTTAATTTTTTTAAATTGAATAAAATGGTTTATTTTGTCAAAAAAAGCATTACATTTAAAATATGTTAGCAAAAATACGAAGGTAAATAGTGTCATTTATTGTTTTCTTTATCAAAAACATGTTGACATTGGTTTTGTTTCAAAATATTTTTGCACATAACACTAAACATTTTATTTCTCCAAAAAATTCATCACAACTTGAAAGATAATAGTGAATGTACAAATAGTAGGAGGGAGGTAGTGTCATTTTTTTAAAATAAAAAGTAAGTTGATAATGGTCTTGTTTTAAAGTATTTTTCATATAGAACACATTAATTTTATTTTATCAAAAAATTCATTATGATTTGAAAGATAATAGTAAAATTATGAAGAATAGGAGGGAAGTAGCATCAGTCCTTGTCAAAATTATATTGACATTGGTCTTGTTTAAAAAAAATTATAAAGAACACAATATTTTTATTTCGTCAAAAAAATCATTTGAACGATATTAACAAAAATAGCTAGTTCTTTTTTCTCTCACCTCCAAGCACTCTCTCTACCCAGTCCCCTCTCTCCACTCACTCTCTCCCTCACATTTCTTTCTCTCACATTGGATAAAGCTACAACCACTAGTGGTGGCCCGGTACGAACATAAATAACACCAATCATCCCATTTTTTGAGCAATATGTGACAGCAACATCTCTGTGAACACTATTAGACAAAAGTCATTCAGTTCTTCGTCCATACAATCATATGCCTAGCATTTTTCTTATTTTAAGCTTACTGGAGAGGGTTGTGCATTGAAATGATGAAAAATGTACTTTAGCAGTCTTTTGATATAAGAATCACCATATGTATTTGTCAGTGAGTTCAAATGTTGAGCTTGGCCTGTTCGTTGACCGCATGTTACGGGTTTGATACTCAACTCTAACACTAGGAGGGAGGCTTATAGAAATATAAAGACTTTGTTTCACAATTAGACCTCTCCTCATCATAACAAAAAAATCCAAAAAAAAAGGAATTCGTTGTCACGGGCGTAGCTAGGGGGTTGTCGGAACTGAAGATAACTAGTACACGTAACCGCCAGAGAGAGGTGTTAGAGGATTAACTCCAGTCTCTCAAAATTACTGCCTACAGAACATCATCATTATCAATTCTCCTAGCGGGTAGCGGGTCAACGTTGTTCTTTCCTTTCTCACTTTCTTTGGCTCATGTCGTCCACTGGAAGGTAACTCTCGAACTGAAGGCAACGAGGACAATGAGACATCCCAATTCAAGATATATGCCTCCATCCAAGTCCTCACAGCTGCGTCTTTGTTCTTGCTTTACTTTAGGGGTGTTATTGTCTTACGTGCCAGTACAGAAATATTGGCTTACGACACAAAAATATATAAGGGATTCTTTCTCCACCTTCTTTACTATTTAATGATGGGCGGCGTAGATTAAATGTCGGTATGTAATATGTATTAAAACACGTTGGTATGATAATAACACAACATTCATCAATGATCACATCCTATAGTGTTGTGGATCTTCATCAAGTCCACATTGACTCTTGCAGAGAAAGAACTGTAGACAGGTATACACTAATATATATTTTAACAATATGTTACATGAGCGATTTCTTGTTAGAAAATTTCTCACATTAGTGTTCGCCTCTGGTACGTGAGAGACTGCTCCTATAATTTAATAAAATTCTCTTTTAGAAAAATAATAAAATAGTCGTGACAATTGGGTCTTCAAATTGACAATTTGTCTGAGACTCTATTTATTGATATTTAATTTTCACTCTGGCATTTGATTGTCATCTCCCTACCACTATATATTGACAAGAATCTAACCAGTGATGCATCACTAAATGTTCAATTTTTTCTTGAAGTTAACATTTTTGTTCCTATGGGACATCCCCTAGAGGTTGGAATCCTACAAAAATTAATTTCAATCTCATATAATTTTGTGTAATCAATATGTTAACATTGTATTGAATCTTATACCAATTGTTGTGTAATCAGTGTTTCTTATAGAATTGGGTGTTTGATCATTGTTAGTCAATTAATAAACCCATTGTAAAACATATTAAAGTATCCATTTGATATGTACTTGTATTTTCTTATTGGCTTGTTCCTTTCTTTCAAACAGTAATTCAAGAGACCACACTGATGTTTAATCTTACTATTTGACACTTTATGTAGTTGAATGAAATTTTATATTTGGTATAATATAACAAGATATATATAAAATGAGGAGATTCTTTAAACCTATTACGACAAATGATGAGCATGCAAAGATTTTAACATATGATATGAGTATAATTTTGTAAAAGAAAACTCATGTAGATGTTGAGTCCAATCAAAATGATATTATGATTGACCCCATGACTTTGAAAAACAATTGAGTATAATGTTGAAATTTGAGACCAGGTGAGGAAGAATACTTGTTTCATGATCCACATTAGATGGTTGCATTAATTTTACTAGAAAACAATATGGAAAGCAAAGGATAATCTTTCAAGAAACATGGTTAAAGAATTTTGATTGGGTAGAATATAGTGTGGAAAAATATGTTGCATATTGTTTCTATTGCTATCTTTTTAACCAATCAAGGGGTGACAATTTTGAAATTGATGCATTCATAAAAATAGGCTTTAGCAACTAGAAGAAAGCAATTGAAGCTTTCAAGGAAAATATGGGTGTGACTAGTAGTGCTCATTGTAATGCAAGGCTACACTGTGAGGATTTCAAAAATCAGAGAGTAAGTGTAGCACATGTGTTTTCTACTCATAATAGAGATATGGAGGTTGCATACATGTCTCATTTGACTATGATATTACATGTAGTAATATTTCTTATTGTAAGGTCTAGCTTTTCGTGGTCATGATGAGTCTTCTAATTCAAGCAATAGAAAAAAAAATTAGGCGCTAGTGAAGTATGCCAAAGTTAATAGCTATGAAGTTGCATCCGCGCTCAATGAAAATGCTCCAGGGAATAACCAAATTATGTCTATAGTAATTCAAAAGGATTGTGTGAAAGCTTGTGCATAGAAAACAATACTAGCCATTATTAAAGAGCTTGGGGATAGTTATTTCTCTCTACTTGTTGATGAATCAGGAGATACATATGTAAAATAGCAAGTAGTTCTTATTACGAGGTTAGTACATTTTCTATAATATTTAATTATTTGTTTAAACTTCAATAGTAATATACATATTTGTAATTCATACAAGATTTGTCGTGTAGGTTTGTGAATAAGAAAAGAGAAGTTATTGAATGGTTTATATATGTTGATCAAGTTATTGATACCTTAGTTTCTTCACTAAAGACTGTTGGGTTTTAGGGGAGGCAGAGAAGGTAGCGGAAACAAAAATTTTCTCCCCCAAACCCGGAACAAGGAAACGTGTCAACGTCTATACAATAGGAAAGGATGGTTTGTGGAATCATACATTGTCCCGAGGCTTGCTCGATGACAATACCTCACGCGCGCCTTGCGTGGTCTTCACCTCCGGTCTTGGACGGTGTCTATGCAACTCCTGGTCGCACAGGGACTGATGACTCCTCCTCTCACCGGGACTGTCGGGGTTGACAGTTGTCCTCCTGAGCGGCAGAAACCTCTCACCTCTGAAGTAGTCCACACGGACCACCTAGAACTCCACACTCCTTGTCCCACAAGGAGTTGGAAGGAGTCACACCCTCCTGTTGACGTACTAGTCGCCAACACACTCTCCTACTGCCAGTTGCAACTACAGTTGTCTTTCCCTTGCTGCACCTCCCTTTTCGGGTAGCACTTGCTCAGGCTCTCTCGGTTACCAAAACTAGAGAGAACGACAATTTTGTAGAGCAACTGGTTGCACTGAGTTGTTCTTTGAGAAGCCCCCAATACACCTATATATATAGGAGGGTCATGGGATAGGGTTCTCTATCCCGGGCAATATAGGACTAAAAGAAGGAGTAGAAGGGTTCGAGATTTTCCACAAAAACAACCAACTCGTAACCTGAACCGATCGTTTCACAATTGAAACGGTCGGTTGACACCTCAACCGATCGGTTGGGACACCTCAACCGGTCGGTTCACAAGTGAACCGGTCGGTTGGTGGTCCTGGTCGGTGCCCGATTGACTTTCCTTCTTTTGTTTCTAATTGGTATCGAATACCAATCCTATTTCCCAATCAAATTGGGCAATTGAAACGAAACGAAAACTCTCACCAATCCTATTTTCCCAAGTTGCTCGGTTGCACCAGTTGAATCGATCGTTTCAACACTTGAAGCAATCGGTTCACCCTGATCTTGAGCCGATCGGCTCAACACTTGAGCCGACCGGTTCACCACATGAATCGATCGGTTGGGAGTACAGGTTGTGCAGAATCAGTCAATTGCGATTTCAATCAATATGATACTCCAATCAATGCGTCCAACACCTTGAACATTATGATATTGAGCTATCAATTGATTGAGTATTTAATTGAACTACTAAACTCCTTTAGTAATCAATCTAAAAATTGTTTGTGGACAAAACTCCTCTTCCAGGTTAAATCCTATGTGTGTGACCCTGCATGTCCATTTTCACGTTGGCAGTGAAAGTCCATAACACTTATGACTTCACAAGCAAAGAGCGGTGCCTAGTCACACATCAGTGCTACCCAAGTAAAAGTAGAAAGTTGGAGAATAACTTTCAATCCTACAATCCGTGAATGGTGTTATAGTGAATGTATAATTCCTTTGTCACTGATATCCCAAATGAACTCGAGGCATGGAACAGTCTTCCTGTCAACGTTCATTCACTTTTTTGATCTCAGAGCAGATTGAACGAGATATGTATGATATCAATATCACATATTGATTCACACATGCATGCGCATGCCTATCTCAATCCTACTCATCAAGTGGCCTTAGATATCAAACTCCCTCAAGAGGGAAAAATCCCATATCTATCACTCACCCCTCAAAAGCCCCATGCATCAACGCCACCCAATCATCACCTTTATAACAACCCTTGTTTCAGGACTGTGTTTGATGATGTCAAAGTGTGCCCAACGACATGTGTTGAGTGTAGTGATTTCAGGTCAAAGAATAACACTCACCACCATCACTGTGAGTACTGACTGTGACTACCATGTCATGGTTCCATGTGTCAAACTCACGGTGGGTCTGTCTGGTACACTTGTTCTCTAACAAGTACCTATGTGTTTGGTTTGATATCTCTATATCATGACTAATGAGATTCTGTCATCAACCAACACCACAATCTAGTCTTGTGTGTCATTGTTGTCTATCTACCTTCCACAATGACATCCGACTAGGGACATAACAAGAATGTACAAACTCTTAGCATCTGTATGATCTCATCGTTTAGGTCCTGAACCTGAAGGCATACGTCATTGAGTACTGTCATTCTATAGACATTCAATATGTTCTATCACTATCTCATATGATTGAACCAGAAAGAATTGGAAGCTTGCCTTTGATGTTTATCAAATCAATTCTTAATGTATCCCACCAATCATCCCATGATTGGCTCTCAGGGCATACATAGAAATAGACTCCCACTTGCACTGCGAGCCAATCACCCTTGAATCATATTCATAGTGATCTTCAAACATGTCCCACATGTTACTCTGTTCTAGTGCGATCATAGTGAGTAATGGCAACACCTTACCAAAGTCAGTATAAATTGCATGTCTCACATCTCTTCGCTGTAAGTCACACGTATGAGATTGAGTTGCCGTAATATGCGGTCTTGTATTCCCTTACTAACCTTTAGCCACATTGCATGATCAAGGATTCCAAACTTGTCATCAATGCGCAGAATATCTATAAGTTCATCTCATGAACTTCTAGATCCATACAGTATCCACTGCTGTTCTCTAACACATAGATACTCGAAATTTCCTTTATAAATGGTTTTATTGGAACACTTCCTATTATCAACAAACTTTCACTTTTATATATCCCATATATATTTTGCGATTAATTTTTTGTCCTTTCGGAAGTTCGCAACAATGTAACTCTTTACATTGAACTCTTCCTTATCTCCATAGAACCAACACTTCTCAAGTACTTATCAAGTTCTCATGGTATTCCAGTAACCCTTACTGGAAGTAGACAGACATCCACTCGTCATGTCTCACATACGAGTTATCAGGATGAGCACATCATATTGCCATGTCCTACATACAAGATGATGAATGCATTTTGTTCTTTCCATGTCGATACACGCAAGATAATGGGATGATTACATACATGATAGATCCACATCTATTCTTAGTGTTCCCATTCTTCATAAGAATTGGACACTTGGCCTCGGGATACTAACTCCATGTAACATGGACAAGTTTTCTCCCACTGAATCTATGCATACTGAACTCTTCAGTACAGATTGCCAATGTATGCTCTTTCTTTTCTAGGTCAAGAGATTTTCGAGAACAATCTCTATAGATCTCTATTCCTATCACATAGGAAACATCTCTATCTTCCTTAAAGATAATTTCCACTTTTGGATTTCCATTCTAGAACATTTCAATTTCACATCAACATGTGAAATGTGAACACGCTCCCACTAAATCACAAATCCCTTCTTTATCTTTGACATATCAGTCAAACCCTTTGACTATATCATCAAAGTATAGATCCAATTATGAGTTTCTTGTACTCAATTAATCACATTGATTAGTCCATTGTAACTTATAGACTTCATTTGCATTCGTAGACTCATAAACCTTATAGGTTGTGTCACGTACACATCCTTATTTTATTCCTCACAGGAATGCGGTTTTAGTATCCATATGCCAAATGTCTTAGTCATTAAGTTGCAATCAACAAGCATCATCCTTCCATGTATCTTAATACTTAAGATTCATTTGCAGTTATGGATTTCATCCAATGAGTGCTACCATCAAGGTCATACCTTATGGTTCACATGGATGTCATTTAGGATGTAATGGTCATAAACCATAACTCAAAATTTGGTTCCTCATATTCATCTAGATAGTTGACTCATCACATGAACAACTGATCACATAGATAATTGAGGTGTATCTGTCAAGGATATAAGAACTCACAACTCCTTGTGATTCTCAATGTCCTTTATTAGTGTGGGGTATTCTTTTATTAAGAAGAATTCTGTTATTTTATAATCATTCTCTAACTCCTTAGAGTATGATCACCATGCCTTAATCATGAGTTCACTATGATACACTATCATAATCACTCATAAGGATCTCAAACATTTGGTCCAAGTATTTCATTCATTGATCTCATCAAGAATTAGCACTTTACCAAATTTGCACTTCATCTATGATAATATTGAACACTTCATGATATTCATATTGGTATTTCTCTAAACACCATTTGAAGTATTAGCATTTGTTCCAATAGGTATGTAAATACATCACATGTATCATACCTAATAGGATAATCATTCTCCTACTACCATTAGTGAAGATTGATTAATCATGTACAAGAGATTCATGTCTCTTACTGGTTCTCTAACCAAAAGAGTCTAGATTTATCCATCATATGGAAACTAGAAATGAATTTCTCATGATTGATGTTAATTTGACTGTTTGAGTTATCAATAACTTTAGGTATCATTTTATCTTATCCATACCATGTATCACGAGATAAACAAGGCATTGCCACAAAGATCATATCTTCAAGATTGAGACATCAACTTTATTAGTTTCCATCATTGTCATACAATATGCAATAATAAAGTGTTTCTATCTATTGGCAATATATGAAATCGAAGTTCTCAACTCTATTTCATGCCCTTTAGGCTGAAATAAACTGAAAGATACTCCTATCTATGGTAGCAACACTTGCTTCTAATGATGGGTACTTCTTTCTTGGTCCTTTCACAAAGGCCATCACTTCTTTGCGGATCTTGCATATCATATATGATAGATCCATATCTTGGTATCATATACCTCAGATAAAGAAGCGGCTCATTTCATGATACCTTAGGTGGAGATCTCCATCCCCTCCTTTATCTTCTTTTGTTCTTCCAGATATAGAGGGTAATTCCCTCATACACCCTTTCCCCATGTGCCTTGAGGTTGAAGACGGCTTGGGCTACTGGCTAGCATCAGAACACTTCTTTGCTTTTCCATTGTCCTTGCCCTTAAGAATTACCTTTTCTTTGATCACATCAAAGATTATGGTTTGTCTTTCTTCATCTTTGCCTCTACTATCCTCAACATGTCCAAAAAATCTGTCAACGCTTGTCAAAATTGTTCATGTTGTAGCTTATCATGAATTGTATGATTCTCGCAACATTTGCAGTATCATACCAATAGCCAACTCTTGGCTCAGAGGGATTCCTTCTTAGTCAGGTTTTCCACATATACCCAATCACATTCAGTGTGTGAATACCTTACTGGATCTCCTTCTGTCATGACATACTAGGACAGTGTCTTGGAAACATCATATGTCTCATGTTGTCTCTGCAACTCATAGTTCAGAGAACACAACATCAAGCACTCCTCATCAATGTCTTCCTCGGTATGCTTCCATAAGCATACTTTCAACCATTGATATGGTGGAATCGAGTTCATCTGGTTCTGGTATAACTAGGACTTAGAGCTTTCGCTCTTTGATTGAGAACACTTCTCATCATCCTAACCAGTCATGGAATTATTCCCATTTAATTTGTTGGTCTCAAAGACCGATGACAAATAAAGTGATTATTGTTGATTAACCATTTATTTTAACAAAAGGATATATATGCAATTTTAGTCCAAAAATCTTTTTGACTTGTTTGATTTATTCAAAAAGTTGATGATAAAATTAGGCCTTTAATTAATTATCGCTCCCACTATTTTAGTTCAAATTGATAGCCCTCACCATCAATTCGAAAGATTGTAGCATACAACCTTCTAGTGGGCAAGATCCTGAAATCCTCTAAGTCATGGACCAGCTAGGGCTGTCACCCACAACATAGATCTCTCAGGTAGGAAACTCTTTCCAATTGCATCATATGCAACTCTTGATAAGATGGCATATGCAAATCCTTGCCATGATCATCTCCATGCCTCAAGGTGCTAGATCCTATCTAGGTCACCTTGTTAAGTCTGACCCAAAGCAAACACGATGAATATGCACCCTGCTAGGGCAGACCCACATATCCATCCTTCACGCTTCCACGAGATAGATGGTGCACCACGCTAGGGCGTGCCCACACTTGGTCGATCAAGCTTTTCATGTGTGTCGCATTTGGAAGGCATCTAAAACTTAATATTTAATGAGGGATTTGGTTTTTATATACATATACATATCCAATCACCACAATACATAGTACGTATCATATACATGCTATATCCCACAGAAACATGCAAAATGATAAAAGCGATGATTATGGCCATCCTAATGTGATTCCTCGAGCCAAGATGAATCACGGTCATCTAGGTCTACATCACATGCAAACTGTACAAGATGAACTCTATGCCTTGCCTTCTGAGTAGATCCACTCATCACATGAATGATTTGCTCGTTCTGGCTCGGTCGTCTGGGTGCCACCAGCCAATCGGTTGGCTCCTCCAACTGATCGGTTCGTCTAGTCATCGTGCATCTCATCATGGACGCCACCCGCTCGTCTCGCTCCTCGAACCGGTCATCAACCGATCGGCTCACACCTTGAACCGATCGTCTGGAATGTCAACTGATCGGTTCACGCCTTGAACCGATCATCTCAGCTGTCATCTTGATGTCCTCCGTTCTTTGATATAACAGGAAATAAAATCTATCCTAATTTTACATTGCTAAAAAGGGAAACCCCAAGTTACATTCGGGGGGAGTAAAGGTAGGAAAGAATCTCAAATTATTTCGAGTTACATCAGGAATAGGAGAAGGGGAATCAGTGTGCAGACCGAGATGCAAGCAACCACATACAACCACACACAGATATAGGGGTTTATAGACCATAATCATGCTACACATCCACCACAAAACTCATTTAAGGGCGACGCGTATCGAGTGCATTCATAATACATATCATATATGTAAATTGGGATTTGTGGATTTAGGATTGGACATGCATAAAGCCAATATTATTCACATCGTATGCAATAAATAAAGGCGACAAACCAAAATCGATCATATCGATATTCCTAAAATATAGAGCAGTTGACGTGGCTCTGATACCACTGTTGGGTTTTAGGGGAGGAAGAGATGGCAGCGGAAACGAACATTTTCTTCCCCAAACCCGGAACAAGGAAACACGTCAACGTCTATACAATAGGAAAGCATAGTTTGTGGAATCATACCTTGTCCCGAGGCTTGCTCGGAGACAATATCTCGCGCCTTGCGTGGTCTTCACCTCCGATCTTGGACGGTGTTTGTGCAGATCCTGGTCACACCGAGACTAACTCCTCCTCCTTTCACCGGGACTGTCGGGGTTGATAGTTTTCCTCCTGAGCGGCAGAAACCTCCCTTCTCTGAAGTAGTCCACACGGACCACCTGGAACTCCACACTCCTTGTCTCACAAGGAGTTGGAAGAAGTCGCACCCTCCTGTTGACGTACTAGTCGCCAACACACTCTCCTGCTGCCAGTTGCAATTGCAGTTGTCTTTCCCTTGCTGCACCTCCCTTTTTGGGTAGCACTTGCTCGGGTTCTCTCGGTTACCAAAACCAGAGAGAATGACAACTTTGCAGAGCAACTGGTTGCACTGAGTTGTTCTTTGAGAAGCCCCCAATACCCCTATATATAGGAGGGTCATGGGATAGGGTTCTCTATCCCGGGAAATACGGAACTAAAAGCAGGAGTAGAAGGGTTTGAGATTTTCCACAAAAACAACCAACTCACAACCTGAACTGATCGTTTCACAACTAAAATGGTCGGTTGGGGACCTGAACCGGTCGGTTGACACCTCAACCGATCGGTTGGGACACCTCAACCAGTCGGTTCACAAGTGAACTGGTCGATTGGTGGTCCTGGTTGGTGCCCGATTGGCTTTCCTTTTTTTGTTTCTAATTGGTATCGAATACCAATCCTATTTCCCAATCAAATTGGGTAATTGAAACGAAAGGAAAATTCTCACCAATCCTATTTTCCCAAGTTGCTCAGTTGCACCAGTTGAATCGATCGTTTCAACACTTGAAGCAATCGGTTCACCCTGATCTTGAGCCGATCGGCTCAACACTTGAGCCGACCGGTTCATCAAGCTCAGTTGACCGGTTCACCACATGAACCGATCGGTTGGGAGTAAAGGTTGTGCAGAATCAATCAATTGCAATTTCAATCAATCTGATACTCCAATCAATGTGTCCAACACCTTGAACATTATGATATTGAGCTATCAATTGATTGAGTGTTTAATTGAACTACTAAACTCATTTAGTAATCAATCTAAACATTGTTTGTGGACAAAACTCCTCTTCCAGGTTAATTCCTATGTGTGTGACCCTGCAGGTCCATTTTCACGTTGGCAGTGAAAGTCCATAACACTTATGACTTCACAAGCAAAGAGAGGTGCCTAGTCACACATCAGTGCTACCCAAGTGAAAGTAGAAAGTTGGAGAACAACTTTCAATCCTACAATCCGTGAATGGTGTTAAAGTGAATGTATAATTCCTTTGTTACTGATATCCCAAATGAACTCGAGGCATGGAACAGTCATCCTGTCAGCGTTCATTCACTTTCTTGATCTCAGAGCAGATTGAACGAGATATGTATGACATCAATATCACATACTGATTCATACATGTGTGTGCACGCCTATCTCAATCCCACTCATCAAGTGGCCTTGGATATCAAACTCCCTCAGGAGGGACAAATCCCATATCTATCACTCACCCCTGAAAAGCCCCATGTATCAAAGCCACCCAATCATCACCTTTATAACAACCCATGTTTCAAGATTGCGTTTGATGATGTCAAAGTGTGCCCAACGACATTTGTTGAGTGTAGTGATTTCAGGTCAAAGAATCACACTCACCACCATCACTGTGAGTACTGACTGCGACTACCATGTCATGGTTCCATGTGTCAAACTCATGGTGGGTCTGTCTGGTACACTTGTTCTCTAACAAGTACCTATGTGTTTGGTTTGATATCTCTATATCATGACTAATGAGATTCTGTCATCAACCAACACCACAATCTAGTCTTGTGTGTCATTGCTGTCTATCTACCTTCCACAATGACATCCGACTAGGGACATAACAAGAATGCACAAACTCTTAGCATCTGTATGATCTCATCGTTCAGGTCCTGAACCTGAAGGCATACGTCATTGAGTACTGTCATTCTCTAGACATTCAATCTGTTCTATCACTATCTCATATGACTGAACCAGAAAGAATTGGAAGCTTGTCTTTGATGTTTATCAAATCAATTCGTAATGTATCCCACCAATCATCCCATGATTGGCTCTCAGGGCATACATACCAATAAAGACAACTTTAGATAGCTTGTTTACTATCGCATATTATCAATGTCTAGAGTGTGAGGACAAGGACATAATGGATCCTCTAACATGAGAGGAGAGTTTAATGGATTAAATCACATTGATCTAAATAAAAACTCATTTGCATTTTATATTTATTTCTTTTCCCATCAATTACAATTGATAGTTGTTGTTGTTGCAAAAGACATTCTATCTATTTGTGATTTCTTTAGTTATACAAGCTTGATTGTGACCATGGTTTGCTCTTCTTATAGAAGAAAAGAAGCATTTCTTCAAAAACATCTGATAGTATTATGAAAAAATTGGAGAAAGATGAAATTTTCTATGGAAGAGGCTAAAATTAGAAAACTAGTCTAGCAAGACCTAGTGATACTCAGTAGGGATCACAATATACAACCCTAGATAGCCTACATTTTTATGATATGGGATTCAATGATTGAGGCACTAGAGAATGTTTCTCATGATGGAACTGATTTTTCTAATAGAGTCAAAGATACATGATTGATACAAAGAATGGACACTTTTTGTAATGTCCCAGAATTCAGATCTTAGATAAAATGATATTAAAAGGAATGATTGAACTACTCATATCACCAAGTACAACTCTGTTTCTGAGAGCACATCACTAAAGAACTTTATGGTTCAACATGCATAGACAAGAGTAGCACTAGGATGGATGACCAGTCATGAAGTTTATCTTGGCTTGTGCGTGAATGAGGACAAAGAACGCAATTAAGGCTAGTGGTGGTCTGTGGGGCCAATCGTCATTCTTAAAACTCTACTATGTCCCAACTTTTCACTTTTGAATTTGTATTTATCTTATTTTTAATGATGAAGGTGTTGACTTTAACCAAAGATTTGTCCCATGTATTGTAAAGTAAAGATCAAAATATTATTAATGCAATGGTATTGATTACATTCATTAAAGAACTATTGGAAAACATGAGAGAATGTATATGGGGTGCACTATTACAAGATGTAAAAACATTTGCATCATAAAGTCTATTCTAATACCATATATGGAACATAAAATACAATAAAAAGAGGTTCTTCAAGGTGTGTAGGATAATGGGTTACTTATTACCATTGTTACCATGTTGAGATTTTCGATGTTGTGATTGATTCAATACCACTGTGATGAATAGTTGTTTTAGTGAAACTTCTACAGAGTTGTTAACATGCATTGCTTGTCTACATCCAAGAGATTCTTTCTCTAAATTTGATTCTGAAAAACTAATTTGACTTGCTGAAATTTACTCTGATGATTTATCTAAATATGACCATGTGATTTTAACAGACCAACTTAGAATTTATATTCTTCTTGTGAGAAGAAGGTCATAATTTGTATATTGCAATGATCTTTCCAGTCTTGCTATAGAGATTCTACAAACTGAAGAACATATATTTTTTCCATTAGTTTACCATCTTATAGAATTAGTATTAATATTACATGTGGCAAAAACAACAGTTGGAATAGCTTATTCAACAATGAACATTGTCAAGACTGAATTGCGTAATAAGATAAGTAATGATCGGTTGAATAACTTGATGGTATGCTACATTGAGTGAGAGGTAGTTATGGGAGTTAACGATAAAGATATTTTACAAAAAATTTTAGAATATGAATACCCATCGAATTCAACACCCTCGTTTAAATTAGTCATAGATTTCATATGTATTGTTAATTTAAAGACATCACAGTTGTTGACTTGACATGTTAGTTGTAAGTCGTGTTGTGTTCTTATTATTTGATGTTTAATGTAGAGAATTGTCTAAATATTATTTCATCATTTGCATACTCAGAAATCATGAGTACTTGTCTGTTTCATACAGTAAAACATAATATAAAATATAATCAACTTTGTTGGTGGTGTGTTTGGCATAGCCCTCCCCCCTCTACTATGATATTTTGGATCTGCCACTGTCCACCGTCCAATGTCGAAGACTAGATGGAACCTTGGGTTTTGACTCTCTGGTTGCTATGATGAAACGCCTAAGAGTCGAGCTGTCCGGGAATACTCTTCACCTGAATAAGGAACTGATTGTTAGGACAATTGCACAATCGAACACCGTGAACATTAGTGTATAATTTAGAGACACCGTTTAATATGTAGTAGTAAGCATGTGAGGGGCGTAAACCAAAGTTTACAATATACCAAAACGGGTGAAATAAGATAATGTAAACTTTTTCAGATTACACCGTATGATACGAGCCCCAACAGCTCCGTACTCAGTTATAAAATAGAAAGGCCTATTAGTAATTATCAATATAATATGAAAAATTGTATCATATCCCGCGACAGTTCGTTTATATACAGTACAACAAGAGGAGTTGTCCATAATTATAAAATTGTTATCACAAAATACGTCCTAATTCCCATAGCATAAAAAACTTCTACGTAACTAATAATATTATAAATTGCATCACACCCGTCTGTGGCTAGTTGATTACTGGACTAGTCTAGAAGACATAAATATACCTTCCATTTCCTAGAATTGTAAATTGTTTTGGAAACAAACAATCACGCGATTATAATTAGAATAAAGATTTGTCGGATCGTTTTGTCGAGATTTATTTTCGGCCAAGCAGCCATTGTATACTCAGGACAGGTTCATCATGCAATATATATATATATATATATATATATATATATATATATATATATATATATATATATATATATATATATTTCATTCCATTTCTGTGATTATGAACAAATTTCAAGCATAAACATGCATAGCACAATTAATACTCCTCATGTACTATTTACCATATTTTAATTAGGGTTATTGTCCATCACATGTATAATCATTTGAAATCAATCAAATTAGGCCATCCTTAGAATACAAGTGTCTACATACCATTACAATCCAAACATGAACTCTTATGAAGAAAATCACATCCTTGAACTTCATCTTGTAATTTAAATAAACTAAACATAAGTACATTCTTTATTTCCTCATTTTGAAACATGATCCATTATTGTCACATAGCTCGTCGTATTAGGGTTAGGGTTAGGATATTAGATCCAACTATGGACTATCTTCCTTTTTTTCTTTATTTGATAATCATTAGTAATAACTTCTTTCATATGATGCTCCCTACTTTTCTTAGAATCAGTCATTCTAAATTTATTTAATAGATAAGGTTTCTCTCTCATTAGCACCCTTCATAATTTGATTTTAATATAAATTATGCAATTTAGGTCAACATATATGTAATCAAAATATAAAGGCTATATACTTCATCATACACATTTCATTAATTTCATTTTTATCTTATCATCACCATTTAGTCATTCATGTCCATCCCCTTTCTAGTAATTAGTTGAGTGTACCTTGTCATTGACTTCCAATAGCATTCTTGTAATTAACAATGATCTTTTTATCCCTTATAATATTACTTGATTTAGCTTAAGTGAAGTGATTATGATACATATTCTTGCATCATAATTTCTAATCATCCTTCTCGATTCATTGTTATGTAGCTTGTGTAAAAGGACCCACATTCATGTGAGGGCTACTCATTATTCCATAAATTATACTAAAGTAGATGCATTAGGGTTAGATCATACTAGTAAGACTCATCATCTTCAATTGAAGTATTTATAACTACAATTCAACATTTCATCACATTTACATCATTATATACAAGTACTAGATTTATCACTCATACTCATATTAATAGTAAACTTCTAGGATTTTCAAGTAGTAATCATTAGTTCAACACAATATAAGAATCATATCACTTAGTAATATCATCATGGTGCACAGGGGTTCATTAGGGATATTCACACACATGGAAACCCGAGTTTCCATTTTCACATACAACATTCATCAATCATAATCATACATTTATTAATTAACTCATTTGATACAATCCCGCAACACAAACCCAAAATAGGAAATATCACGAACTCACGTTGATCCTTATGTATACATCATATTCCATTTCAGTATGATTCAACAACACACTTGTAGAATTCATTGTAGTACAATTATGTATGATTTTTATACATATTAATTCAATTCCCAAGCATATCAGGCATTGTGCTAATTTTTGGTCAATTTTCACATGAAATAAGGTAGTCATCTATCCATAGAATTTTCCATGAAAATCCATCAATATATCAGGTACTAATCAAGTTCAATTCAATGAGCAATAATCGAAATCAGTAGAATTTGATTCCCTAATATCTTTCCAAGTAAGTACCCAATCATATACAGTTACAAGCAAGATTTTTTTTTTTAGCCAAATATAATTTGGCTTTCAACATGAATACAGAGCTTAAGGGGGAGAGAAACACTCACTGAAGGTGACAAGAACCTTAAAACATAGGTCAAACTTTGAATTTTTAGAAATCCACCAAAGTTCTAGCTATTGCATCCGTTTCTTCCTCCTCTCAACTCAGAAACCATAGAAATAAAGAATAGTAGAGAAAGAGTAGGGAAAATGGGGGTGATTTGATTTTTTTAGCTACCAAGTGATCCCCATTGTATTTATTTATTCATATATACACAAAATAATTATTTAGAATGAAGGATATACAAGAAAATAATAATATGTTTTATGTCAAGTCAGAGAAATAGTAAACTAATAAGAGGATCATCTTGAGCTATTTTGCAGGTCATGATTGGAAAATTGGATTTCAACATCCAAAAAAAGGAACTATTGTTTGTGCACATCTCCCAAGTGTTGTTAAAAATTGAGCACCATAAACTACCAAAATAGCTCAGGTCAATTAATATGTATTCATTCATGAAATGAGTATTACCGTTGATTCAATGTCATTTTAGATTAAATCAAGAGAATGACAGAATCTTGACATGTGAGAGAAGATTCCATATAAAAGACTATGCAAAGAATTTAAACTTACTTGATTTCATCATTTCTTGGATGGTGAAACCCTAGGTCATTTTCTCCACCACTTTCTCCTCTCAAAACCCTAGTTCCACTAGAATTTCATTTTTATAACAAATGATGAAATATGAGACCTCCATAGGTGTTAAGTTATATTGATAAATGAAGGTTTTTTGGTCATTTATAAATTGACCCAACTTTACACTTTCTTTTAATTCAGATGAATTTTCTGTCATAAAGATGTTACTTCAAATCGTGTACTTAACAGGTCAAACCTTCTCCAAAAATTGTGAAAATTTATTATGTAATGTGATAAAGCATTTAATATATTCACTAAGACTTTTTGGTCATTAGATTTACCAATAAATAAATAAAAATAAAATACTAGACTGTTATATTTCTATCTGAATATATGGTCGGCTGAGTTTATCCTGGGGAAACTTGACCGACACCCCTCTCCGGATTAGTCTAATATAATCCAAAAATTATAAAAAATTAAAACAAAAGTCCAAAATAGAGTATCCCAACTACAATTAAAATTTCATATCGATTGGATGTACCAATAAAAAAATAAAATTCAAATACCCACTACTATATTTCATCCTGAAAGTATGGTTGGCTGAGTTTGTCCAGGAGAAACTCGGCTGGCAAGAAGGACATAAAACATTTAAACAATTATGATATTTTTTAATAATTCTAACATTTGTGTTACCCAAACAATATTCATACTTTTAAAGTTTTATATAAAATACTAAAAATCATTTGGTGCATCGCTATACTTATCAAATTTTGTATTCATATGCTACCAAAACCCTAATTTTGGTCGATTAGGGGTTTTAATTTTCAAACCCTAATTATTTGAAAAAAATCATATTTATAGTTTCTAATTATATTTTAAGAATTATCATTAGACTATCATTATTAAGCAAGCTTTAAACAATGATTAATATAGTTAAGCATACAATGTCCAAGTAAACCCTAATTAGATGACTAATTTGAAAATGGGTTGTTAGAACAAAGATGCACCTCTATAGATTGAAACATTTGGTCAGTTCATGGATGACAACTTTTTATGACAGACACATGAAATATGTTGTGCACTCTTTAGAGTTCATGTGGTATTTCTAGGTTATAAGCCTCTTGTCACATTCGTGTGATAACAATATATGGCCTTATAAACCTAGGTTATATCTTACCTTTCTTACCAAACCTTATCACTCATTTTCATGGTGACACCTTGAGGTTAACCATTCCACCAACTTGAAACTCCAAAGTCATGTGTTAGTTATTTGCATAAAACCTTTGTTTGTCTGGAGTTTCCTTTAATTATTGTTTGATCATCTTGATATTGTGTATTGTTTGTTGTAGAACTTCTGGCACAAACAATTGATATTTTCCAGCTTCATACTAGAATAAAGGCATCTGCAACATCTTCCATGCAAGGCCACATAGGGTGCCATGTCTGAGGTTCTATGGCATTTTTTGTTGTGTGTAGACTATATTTGACTGAGATGATCATCTCAACTTCCTCAGAGCTGCAAAACTTATGATCTCAATAGGTCTTCTAAAATATGTATTATCCTTTTTGACTGGACATCATCCTGTGAATGGAAGGTTGTAATGAACCTTAACTGAGTCCCTAGGGCCGGGTGATGATTGTCTCAAACTCTAATGGAGAACTATAGTCCTCAGTCAGATACGATCGTCATGGGTACATCATGTAGTCATACAATTTTGTCGATGCAGACTTGGGACAACTTCTCGGTTAAAAGTGTGGTCTTTACAAGCAAGAAATGTGCTACCTTAGTTATCCCATCCAACACTATCCAAATGGTATCATGCCCCTTGGACATCGTAGGTAGCTTATCCACAAAATCTATAATTATTTGGTCCCACTTCCACCCAGGAATGGGTAGGGTTGTAGGGTTCCTACATGTCCTGGTCCAATCCAGGCCATCAATAAATAACCTTGAGATTAAGGTACATCTTGGTACTACCTTGATGCATAACAAACATGGATGTATGTACTTCTTTCAACATGTTCTGACTCAGCCCATATACGTCAGGTACCATCATTCATTTATGATAGAAAAGGACCCCTTGGTCCAACTCATGAAAGCCCTTGCATTTGTCACTTCATAACTCTGCCTTGACTTTCTATATCATGATATTATAAAGTTTCCTATCTTTCATCTATTGTTTTAGCATGGGCTTGATCTTCTTCTAGGCTAGTAGACCCCTAGCATGGAAACCTCCATCTGCATGTTCATCTAGTTTAGATATGTTAAAATGTCCCCCTTTGCACATGTTATGGAGTACAATTGTGTCATTCCCACTAATGTTGATGAAGATGGACTCCTACTTAAAGCATATTGTACCATGTTACCAATCCATGTATGATACTCTATGTTGAAATCATAGTCCTTTATAACCTCTAGCCACTTGTGTTGCTGCATCATCATTTTTTGCTCAGACATGAGATACTGGAAATTCCTATGGTCAGTGAAAATTTGACACTTCTCTTGATAGACATAATGCCTCCAAATCTTTAATGCCAACAAAATAGTTACTAAATCCAAATCATGAGTTGGGTAATTCGCCTCATGCTTCTTCAATTGCCTAGAAGCAAACATATTATGTGTTTGTCTTGCATCGGTAAGCACTCGATACCTTCTTTAGAAGGACCACAAAACACTATATATCCCTTCACACAGTTTAGCAAAGCTAGCACTGGAACAACATCTAGTTTATCATATAACAATTGGAAACTCTACTGACTCTTCAATGTGTTGGATGTATGCCCTAAGATCCAATCATATGATGATTGTAATGTCACATCTTGTAATTGATTTGATAATTAATAAAGGTAATATATTATGTTTATTTCAGTATGAGATAACGAATAAATATAATAATTTCCTAAGAATGTATGACCCAATGACATGTGATATGGTTGAGTACCTATATATTGAATCATGTGTATGTTAAGATTATTCATTCTTGTTTGAATCCCTAGTCAGATACTATAGTGGAAATTAGGACAAAAATAATACATTAAGACCAATATGTGTGTTGATTTATGACTACTCTCATTAGTAATGATATTGGATATCCAATCAAACACATGGGTACATATTATGAACAAGTGTACTTGATTGACCCACTTTGAGTGCAATACATGGAAGCCATTAGTGGCAGTCAAAATCACATCTCAATGTGATAGTGGTGATTGTGGTTCTTAGACTTGAAGTCACCAAAATGATTGCACATTTCTCAATGTGCTTTTACACTAGTCAAAGTCACTGGAGATGCTCTGTGACAAGGTATACCTCACACACCCCCATTCCAAATATGTTATCATTGATAATATCTATTTTTAGTATACATAGAAATTTTCTTTAGTTCTATTTTGCTAGTCACCTTCATTATTCATAACACTACATCAAAAAAAATGTCAAATTTTTTTGGATGATCAGGGGAAGACAAATCACCCAAGAGAAGCCCCAGATACCGGAGATGGTAAACTAGGGAGACCTATGCACCCACACACCGGTATCTCAATAAGTCGCATTAGAGGCTGGTTGATGTTGTCAGAAATTTATTTCCATGGAGAGCTTCCAACGGGAGTCAAACTCAAGACCCTTTATGAGGGGCCATGTCCTATGACCAACTCACTGACAAAAAATGACACATCCTAGTGTCTTTCGAGGAGTGGTAGCCAAAATGACATAACAATGAACTCATAATACATGTACCTCATCCTGAAGGTTGTCTAAGGAATGTCTTCAACCTTGATCCCCAATTGATGATATCCTAACCACAAGTCTATCTTAGAAAACACAGTAGCCCCTTTCAAATGACCAAAAAATTGTCAATCCTTGGAAACAATTATTTGTTCTTTATAGTAACCTTATTTAGTTACTTCTATTTTATGCATAACTTGATCAGTCCATCCTTCTTCTTAACAAATAACATGTGTGCCCCAAGGATACATACTAGCCTAGATCAAACCCTTTTCCAATAACTCATATAACTGTTTATTCAATTCCTTAATTTCTACTAGGTCCATCATATAGGGTGCTTGTGATATGGGTTGCGTGTCAAGAACAAGATTGATCTCAAATTCTATCTCTTGAGGAGGTTGAACATCAAGAAGTTATCGAGTAAAACATCCTAAAACTATTAAACTATGGATAAATCATATATACCAAGACTAGATACCTTACTATTAACCGGATGAGCTAAGAAAGCCTCACAACCCTACCTCATTAGCTTCTTAGCTATGACAGAAGACACTAGACACATAGGAAGAAAAATTTGGTATCCTTGGAAAATCCATGAGACATATTCCTCCCAGATATAGACAACCGTAGACCTATAGTTCATCTCCAGTCTATATTTCTATAATGCATCCATCCTCAGTATCAGATTGAATCCATGCATCTCAAAAGGCATCCAATACACCTAAATGATGTGTTTACAGAAGACAAGAACACAAGTTGGTCACACCTAACTAATGACTGCTGAGATAGCAAGATAGATGTCAAGATAAACATGTATCGGTAGATGGAAAACATGTAGGTTATAGTGTACAAACACCTCTCAGGTGATAAATCATTGTGTTACACTTGGATCTAATAGAATAGATACATATATAAAAGAAGACAATTCAGAATGAAAGAGTTCCATCTAAACTCTAACACCTCGAGGGTTTATCTATCACACCCTAATTGTTTCAATTTGTATTTATCAAATCTAGTATTTATCAAATCTCAGACAAATAAATTCGTCCCTTTTGATTAATCCTCGTGAGTGAATTCCATACAAGTTTTTCTGTCCCCAATCAAAGAAAATAAATGTTGATGTGTGATAGATTTATGGTTACAATAAGGTTCCATCTAATTCTCATCATATATGCATGTATGCAAAATGAGTGTAGACAAGGTCTTTTTTGCATTTTAGATGTTTTGTAATATCCTTGTGATATTTTTTGATTTAATATGAAATTCGATGACATGAAGTGACAACCAAAGTAGAACAATGAAGAAAATACAATGACAATAGTTGATGATTTGAGGCCTAGACCTAGTTTAGGTCTTCATATCAAGTAAGTAAAGTAATACTTACCAAAGTTATCATATTGAAGCTTCAATTGAGAAACTATATTGGGTCATGATTTAATGTTGTAATCAGGAATATGATTAAGATTATAGTTCCTTTGGAATACCAAAGATTGGACCATGTGACTTAGAACCCTATTCAAGTTGAGTACTTGGGCCAATTAGGTTTACATATGGGTCCTTGGAGTATAAATTTGAGATTTGAGCATTTGTGTTCACAATAAATACTCCAAATATCTTTAGTAAATAGATGATTAAAGTATGAGACTATGAGAGCAAGTTCAAATAATTATTAATTATCCAATTTTAACTTAAAAGGTACATTTGAAGTGTTTCTCCATTTTTTTAACGAAATCTCTTTCCCAAGGAATGATAATAGAAAGATAGTGTAAATTCCAAAATTTTGGATTTAACAGGATTGAGATGTGAGCTAGACAATTATTTCTACCAACTGGACTTTATCACAAAACAAAAGAAGAAAAAAAAAGGGGCGATTATGTTCAAACTCTTACTAGAGAACAAGCGCCCAAGAAATAGGGACCTAAATAGAGTCCCTGTGAGAGGAGAACTTCTCACAAGATCTGGATTCTGATGGCTATAAAAGCCTTCCATTATTGAAGAATAGGGTTGGCCGAACCTAATACTAGGATTTTGGCTTGAAATTTAGAGTGAGAGAAGGAAATAAAGGAATAAGAGGGGAAGGAGAGCCACTGGTGGAGGCTTTGAGGTTTGCAGGTTGGGACCTTCGATCCTGACTGCTACTCAAGATGAATTGTGTTGTTCTTGTTGTTGGGATGTAGTTGAAGTTGTTGATGGCATCCAACCAAGCTGACTTGGCCTGAATGGTGAGAAGGATCTTGTTAGAGAGGAAACACCTTAGGCAATAGCTTAGATTTTACTAATAGGGAACTCCAATCACGACCCCTTCTCTAAATTATCTGGCACTGCCCTATCCAAGAAGGACAATATGTAGACAACAAGGACTTCACCCCATAGGAAGATTGCCTAGGTGTCGCGGACCAACTCTATGTGATGTGCTATGTTCACAGCTTGGAATAGGGGAGCATGTGTCACACTTGGATAATATGAAGGGTACACATATAGGCACATGGGTGAATAGTTATTTGAACATTGAAACTGATCCATGAGATGAGCAGACCTTGTTGGGGTTCCTGGGTGCGCGGGTGGCATGGCTCAACCATAGTTGCTGGATTGATTCTAGACAGCTGAGAGTTTTCAGTAAGATGTAATTTCATAAAATTTT
This sequence comes from Alisma plantago-aquatica, assembly GCA_963693085.1. NCBI lineage: Eukaryota > Viridiplantae > Streptophyta > Magnoliopsida > Alismatales > Alismataceae > Alisma > Alisma plantago-aquatica. The sequence goes on along the minus strand of OY856414.1, from coordinate 797,514,379 downwards.
ATTTCTTTTATTATAAATCTCCTATTAATATGTACAAGGTATCAATAGAAAGAGTTTTGAATATACTATGTTCTAAAAATAGTTTATAATCTTGATTCCAAAGATTAAGGATTAATATATACTTATTACTATAATCTATATGATTTTCATGTTTGGTGCATTAAAATAGAAAACAACTTTAGAAATTCATGTATATTTTACGATACATATATATTGATCTTTTAATCATGATTCTAAAATATGATCTTGATGATTCAATTATTTGTCTATGCTTTGATGTAAACCCTAATAATGGTATTTTGGATATTTCACCCATTGTTTGATAACAAAAAATATGAGATTTTTATCCAAATCCTAATGTATAGTGATCTTATCATTCTCAATATTTTAGTGAAGTTTCATGCTTTCATAAATTATTATTTGATTTTTAGACCTAACATGATATTATATGATGTGTTTTATCGATATTAGTGAGATATGACATTGCATATACTCGTATTCACTGTGAAATATAGATTTCAAGATATGTATCTTTGACTTTAACCAAACCAAAATATCTATGGACATATGATTATACTTGAGAGTTTTCCCTTAGTCATGGATCAATATCTTCACATATTAGTACATTATGTGATTATTACAAATTATTTGAGTATTATTTTATAGTGATTATGTGATGTGATTTTGGATATATGTACAATGCCAATATTTTATTGTGGTTTTAGATCAGAGTTGTGTTTAGCCTAAATAATAATCTTGATTTAATTTAGGAGTGTGGAGGTATAGGTTTTCAGATTTAGAAATGAAAAAGAGAATAATAAGCATGGACTTATAGAACTTTGTGAATGTCCATGTGATTAGGTTACATGTCAAGGTATAAAGATTATGCAAAGGATCTCCTCGATGTTAGAGGTAAGTGGGACATGTCCATTGAATTTTATTATTATTATGATTCAGCCTACACATGCTTACAAAGTGACTTAGAGATTAAGTTACTTTCAAACAAGTAGTAATTAATACTTATCTCATATCTAATAATACTATTAGTAACCTGGATTTTTTCAAACAAAGTTATGTTGTGAGGATATCCAATTTTTGATATTTAAGATAGTTCTTGATACTAAGTATTTGTATATTTAATTCTACTTATTTTTATCCGACCCTTAGACTCAAATGTCATATATTTTATCTCAGAATTTGATTAAGACATTCTATTGAACCAAAGTTTCAAAATCTAGATAATAAGAATATCAAATCAATATTTAGATTTAGATTAAGAATTTAGTTAGTTGAATAATAATTTCATTTGATAACCACTCGCTTCTTCTCTCTCTAGGGTTTCTGCTCCCACTTCTCTCTACTCCTTCCCAGCGGCTCCCGCTGGGGGGAGGGAACGCCGTCTCGGTGGCTTCCTCCCCCTGGCTCCAAATAGCCTTTGTGGTCTGAGCAGTGAAGGGTGCAACGACCTATTGAAGAAGATAGCTGCTTGGTCGCCGCCTCGATTGTGTTGGTTGGGTGGAGGGTTGCGCAGAGCCGTGAGGTCCAGCCTGAGCAAGCGGTCTGGCGTGTCGTCTCAGGCGACTCTACTTCATTTAGGAGAGACGGGTAGAGGGAGCCTTTCCCAATCAAGTGTGGGAATCGTGTGCTGCTCCATCCGCACCTCCCCTTCCCCTCCTCTAAGTGATACCTGGGTAGCGACGACCTGATCACAGTCGGTGACGGCCCCCTTCACCGAGACGAACAACCTATAGTCGTTGTGGTCGGTGGCCTGGGGCTCCGCGTCCTCTCTGGGGTGTCGTCGCGTCTGGGTTAAGGGGGGCTCGGCTTGGCGGCATGCCCCTTCGACATCATCGACGGGTGGTGCTTCTCATCCTGGTGCTGGTGCGGCTTCGCAGATCCTAGATCTGTAGTGTCGTTTTCAGCTCCAGGCGGCAGGCCCCCTGCTCCGACGTCCATATCACTGCTGTCCTATGTAACCAGGGCATCGACTGCGGGCGGCCCTCCGGTCACTCTGCTGGACGGTGGGTGGTGAGGAGGTGCGGTGCCTTCTGCTATGTGAGGTCCTCTGCTGCTGTGGAGTGTTCGCTAGTGCAGTGGTCTTCTACGGCTGGCTGCTCCCAGATGTTGCGCTCAGGCATGGCTCGTTGTCCCTGGAACTACACCGATCCTTGGAGTTGTGCTCTGCAGGCGTGGGTTTCTATTGGGTTAGCTCCTGATCAAGACAACAACAAAGTGCTGCTGGGGTCGCTTCCTGTTTTCCCCTTCTTTGCTGTGTTTGGAACACCCCTGGGGTGTTTGTCGAAAAGCCTCTTCGTATGAAGTTGGCTGTTGTTTCTATTTCAGGACATCAACTGATTGGTGCCAGGTTCGGATGCAAGTTTGAACCATAATTGTTGGCATAGGACCACACATTGGGGGTGCTTCTATTAGACAGCTGGCACCGTGCCAAGAAGGAAAGGGTGTTTCGAACATCTCTGCCTTGTAGTTCTCTGTTGATAGATCGTAATGGATCTGGTGGAGATCTGAGAAGATCTAAAGCTAGTGATGTTGTTCCTGGCAGGGCTTCCTGGTGATTGATATGTTGCAATCTGTACTTACTTTTTGTGGGTGGGCTTATTGCATGTATCTGCAGGTTGTAATTATTCACCCTCCTGGTAGGAATGTCTGGTTTTAGCCTTGTTAGTTTAATGCTCTTCTCGGATCCTGTTATCTTTAGGTCTAGTGTTATACCCCCTGCGTGGGGTATATGATCCTTGGTCGAGCTCTTTAGCTCCAGTTCATGTAAGGGGCTACTCAGTGCCCAAAGTTTTGGATTATAGTAACACACTTTTTGACTGACCAAAAAAACAATAATTTCATTTTTATTAGGATAATTTTGATGTAGTAGTTAAGTTAGGCAAACCTTTATATTACATTTAGCATTAGTTACACATTTAGCTTCAAGTATTCAGTTTCAATATAAAATAAGTTTAGATTCAAAATCTAATAAGTCTAGCTTTAAGATAATTATGTCTGAACCTTCACATAATAGATTATATGATAAGTCTTCATTCAGCTAGTACTGAGATGATTTAGAGGCATGTGTTGCCAATTTAGTGGTGTTTTTGCTCCAATTCAAAGGTACTTTGGTACCAATTTAGGGCGTAGTAATTCCAACCTAGAGATGCCTCCGTGTCATTTAGAGACATGTAGTGTCAATCTAGAGGTACATTTGTTCTAATTCAGAGAGTAGATGATGCAACCCTATTTTAGGGATCCATCTTGTGTCTTTTTGCGTTATAATCACATCAAAATATGTTAGATTGCAATTCAACTCTACCAATATGAACTATCATATCAAATACATTTATTGCTACTTTTTACATGTTATTTAGGGTGTGTGTACATGTATTGGATGCAAAGGAGAGAGAAGTATGAGGTCCTTGGGTTTTTATACCACAGATTTGACTTAAATCTTCCCCAAGAACCCCTTGAGGGACATAAATTTCTCCAAAGGAATTAGCAGCCATTTGAAGGAGTTTGAAGCAAAGTTAACAAGTTGGACCCACACATGGGTCGTGGTACTCTACCATGACCATGGCCATTTTACCCAAAATCACAGAGACAATGCCAAGAAAATCAAAGATCCACCATGGTTGGGGAGTTCAAAATGACCAAGGCACATTGCGCTCCCCACAGCCATGGCCATCAGAATGTCTGTGGCCTATAATTACCATCTCCCCCATCGTACAACGCCACGACCATGGCAAAAATGTGATAATATCTAGGCACATTGCAAGAAAAACAAAAAAATGACCATGGTATTGGCCACCATAACGACTGTGGCCCACAAAAGACAACACAGGCAAAAATGGAAAATGATCAAGGCACCTACCCTCCAGCATGGTTGTACTCCGCACCACGACCATTTTGCCATCCACTCAGCATGACTGGGGAACCTGCCACAGCCGTGGTCACTCCAACTTCATAACCTACACTCTATAACACATATTCACCATGCAAGTACCACTCCCATGTCCATACCATCTCACACTCACCACGGCCGTGGTGGTCACCACGATTGTAGTGACCTCGCAACCCTAACAATTTTTTCCACTACATTTCCAACTTTACCCCCACTCACCCTAGTGCTTCCCCACCACTTATTTATTCCATAGTACCGACCACATCACTAGGTTACCTACCTCTAGCACTAATTTCCTTCCCTCTTTGCATTCAAGAGCTCCACCTACCTCCCTTCTTCCATTTCCACCTCATTTCCACCCAAACACCTTAGTTTTCTAGGGTTTTCCAACATAATTACCTATATTCTCATGCCATTTTTGACCTTGGACGGAGGTGCTTCATCTTCTACAACAAGAAGGTGAAGAAGGAGGATCTACCATGAGTTGTCATGGCCTTGTATCTCTTTCTTCTTTCCTTTTTGCTCTTTTGATTGATTATGTGTAGCAAAGCCTCCTTGGTGGGTTGTTTTGGGGGTAAAATGTTACTTTCATACCATGTTGGGTGAAAATAACTTGTAATGAGCATATTTCCAATCTATGATGATTGTATCTTACTTATATCTCATTTCTCACTATCTTACTTGTGATTTATTCTTCTAAACATGGATTTCTTTTTGTATGATGCTTGAAAACACCTAACTTCTACGTGAAAATGGATTGTATGTTGCTATATTAGGAATTGCTCCTAGGTCCAACTAGTTGATCCCTGTCTAGCACCCTATATTCCTACATACAAACCCCTTTTCCTACAACTAGGTGTGAGATCTTTGTAGTTAGTGTAATAGTGATTGGTGCAATTTCCTAGAGTTTTCTAAATCCAAGATGGTGAGTAACATGAGGTGAAACACCCTCATCTCTACCGCCATTCCAACCCTTGGCTCTCAATTTCCCTAATACTACTTACCCTAGAAACCTAGACTTGTCAGGTCCTATTAGAATTATACCTAGTCGCTTAGGGTAGATTCAAATAGCACTTGCCTTTTTGTTTGGTTTGGTGATCTAAAATGAAAATATATGTCTTGCATGCTATGTTAACCCCCAACTTGGATTCTTGTAACATTCCCCCCAAACAACCCACTCTCCCCATTAATTGCTAAAACTCATCTTGTTCTCTTAGCTTGTTAATGCTAGTTTAGTTAATTTTTTTCCCTTAGTCAATTGTTTAGATTTGGATAGTTAGATCTTACTTGAGTAGTTTGTGCTCTTTTGAGCTTGCTAGTGTGAATCTTTCTAGTTAGTTGTAGCATAGGTTATTAGTTGCTCTAGTGATTAACTTGCGTTGTTAGTGTAACTTAGTTTTAGTCCCTTGCGCTTGCTTAGTTAGTTGCCTTATTTTGTTCATTAGGCTTAATTTGTTTAGGGTAATTTATGATTTCTGATAATCTAGTTGAAAATCTTTACAGGAAATAAAATAGAAAGAGAGAAGACTTGGAATTCAAAATATGTATATGGAATAAAGACCTTTGGCAAGAAGTCCTCCTTTCTCCTTTATGGATTTTAATATAGGAAGAAAGTATCAATTGACCATTTATTTCTCTTTCCTCCAAGAAGGTTTTACAAAAAGGCATAAAAGACTAGTGGCATAAATATCGAGCGAGCAATAAATGTTTATTTCGGAATTTGACTCCAAGGAACACAAAGGAAAGTATTTTCCACTTATCTAATCCAATAATACATTAAAAGTTAAGTTAATGACTAAACATGTAAAGTATGGACATAATATGATAAAAATGAAAATCTAAGTCTTTATTCATATTCCTTAAGTAAATAAACATAAGTGCATGAATTTGTATGGGTTTTAGTTAACATGTGAATAGGAAATAAATTCAAGAAAGATGAGAATATGTGTGGTGAATGGTTAGATAAATTAATTAATTAGATAGATGACAAATGGATGGTTTCTTTTGGAGATCTAAAGATGTCAACAAAGTATAATTTAAAATTATGGTCAAATGTGATAAGATTGAGATTCTTGGATTTTTAGTAAACATTTTAGAGGATATAGTGATCTAAAAGATGATACCATTGTATCTGTGAGTAACATTTATTAATTTTTATTGATATATGTAAAGAAGTTTTACTTCAATTCTATTGAAAGGAAAGAAGTGTGGAATAGATTTTCTATGAAAGTATAACATAAATTTTAGGTGTTTATTGTGATTTAGTAAATACGTTTTGAAAGTATACAACATCGTTAAATTTTTATCAAATTTAAATAGTAATAGTTATTTAGTGATTGATATATAGTAACATGGAAACTATGGTTTTACAAATAGAAGTGGAAAAGAATATGAAAGAAAAAACATTTCTTGAATTTTCATGATATCTTTTATGGATAAACATTTCATCAAATTGAATGCATTAATTATATGTTATGCATTAAAAAAAATAGATTCATCGATTGTTACACTTCTTGGTCTACCATCATCTGCTATAAATTTATGGTATTAGGTGAGATAAGTAAAATATGAATAAAGCCAACTTTAATTAGATCTAATCTACCATGTATGTGAGCCCAATGATAATTCTACCATATTTTAGTCCATAAGGTGTTTTTTTAATATAAAGATAAATACGTATAACTTAATAAGCTTATGTCCTTCATTTATTTCTAAACTTAGGTTGATGAGAAAACATTTTTGGACTTCAAATTAATTTTACAAATGAGAAACATACTTTGAAGATGTAAAAATGATATTAGAGGATGAAAGAAAATGTGTATAGTTTTTGGGGTCAATCCATTATGATGTGTACCATGGAAACAATTGAAAAGGAAAGATAATATTGAAAATTATTGGTTTTTATTTTATTACCTTAAGTGTGAATCAATGGTGTCCAAATTTTTTATAAAATAAATAAAACTCAATAGTGTGGTGTTTATGTAAATGAAATGATGTCAATAGTGAGACATCTTATTTATTATGAGCAGAACCAATTGAATTAATTAATAACATACCAAAAGGAAAGAGATAACACACTCCTTCCTTGTGGAGAAGGGATGAGTGTGGGAAGTTACAATTCCAATTACAAATCGGTGTCTGAACAAAATGTTGAATTTAAAGCAGGATCTAGAACACAAAGGAACAATATGTGTTATAAAATATGGGGATTTAGATATCACATATTTGTTGAGTTGTCTTTATTTTATTCAATATAAAGGAAGGAGAAAAGATGTATTCTTGAGGAGAGATGTATAGAAAATGACTACCTAATGGGAGACTCACTTTCTTCCTGAAGCCAGTCTTGTTTGAAGGTTCATATGTGAGTGGCAAGTATCATGGTATAAACATTGAGGAGTATACTCAGTCGTGTAGCTGTCACTAGAACTCGATAGGACAGACCCACTCAAATGCATGTCCTACATGCAAACTAGGTAAAATGTCACAAATATAACTGATTGACCATGACTAGAGTGTATATTTGGATTTATCACCATAACAAGTAAGTGGTTCATGCCCATGACTACTCATATTTTAAGCTTAGTATGTTTGCATGTATCTTAGATAAGACTCCCATGAATTAGGTGCTTCAATGTTCTAAGATTTTAATCTTAAGGTATACAAGCGAGATTTTCCCCATTATTATGTAAGTTCATATGCTCAAAATCTCAAATAGAGATATGTTGTGGAGATGGTGGTGATCTGTGGACCAGGACAATGAGAAAGTTAAGGAATGGTGTTCCTTAAAGGTTTCTTAGAAATGATTTAAGTTAATGAATAAGATGGCAAGATAAGATATGCAAGTAATATGGTCATACTTAGCTAATGATTTGGGAGAGCTTGGTAATCAGATTTTAAGTATACTATGCTATTAGTATTTCTCATATGTATAGATATAACCATGTATTAGGATTTCAATTAGAAACATGTGATTAATACTTCTTATATATGTATCTAAGAGATATGAAGTTAATATGATTCCTTAGAATGAGTAATATTTAAAAGTTAAGTACCATATGATAATATAAGTTTTTAACCTATTAAGACATAATCCAATTTCCAAGATAAAGGTACTATTAAGGTATGATTGTGTCTCAAAATGTGTTTATGATAGTAATATGAGTAAGTTCCAAGGTAATATTTATAAGATTCCTATATATTTAAGGTCCAAGATTTAATCACATATGACTACACTAAAATTTAGGGTAAGAATGGATTTAATGAGATTTTATAGAGATTGAATCATCTTGCCAAAAAACATGTTTTTAGATATTTCATACTCAAGTTACTTTCATATACTTCACTTAAGTTATTTTTTTATACTTCCTATTTATATAATCAGTTTAGATCTTTTTTCCTAAGCCTTTAAACTCAATTGTTATATTTAGTATCAATGGATTCATCCTCTCATATTAGAGTTCAAGAATAAAGTTTACCCAGATAATAAGAATATCAGATTTAGATTCAGATTTAGGTTACTCAATGTGTGAGTAGCCAGGTATTGAATAAATATACATGATCAGGATTTTATACCCAACCTCAGTTATGTAGTAATTGAGATTCATAATCACATTGAAATGTAGAATTAGTTTAAAACTTAAGAATAAGAGATTCAGATTTAGGATTCTGTACATGTCCAGTATTCAGTAATCAATTTTAGATAAGTTTAGTTATCAATATTTTGTTTTAGTATAAGATAAGTTAAGATTTGGCATTATGTAAGTTTAGACTTAAGATAATTAATTTAGAACCTTCACATAATACATTATATGATAAGTTCTCATTCAGTAGTCACGGGATGATTCAGAGGCATCTGTTCCCAATTTAGAGGAGTGTTTACTCCAATTCACAGGTACTTCAGTACCAATTCAGGGTGTATCCATGTCAATTCAGAGACACCTCGGTGTCATTCTGAGACATTTAGTGTGAATTTAGAGGTACCTTGGTACCAGTTTATGGAGTAGATACGCCAATTCAGGAGAACTTATTGTATAATGGTGGCTACAATCAGATAATATTCATAAGTAAAATATACCTTAGTTTAGGGCATGCCCATAATCTCATCTATGAGTATGATGAGAGAAATTCAGATAAGACATATGTGAACCAGACACTTTGGGGTAGGTCATGAGACCTAGGTACCAGAGTACATGTCTTCAGAGAAGATACAGTAGAAAGAAAATAATTAAGTTAAAGAAATAAGATATAATATATTTTAGATTTTATTTAGAGTTATATTAGTTGAATGTTTATAATGTCCAAGAATATTTGGTAGCATTTTAATTTTATAATAATATATATTTTGAAATAATCATGCCACTTACTCTAACGATTGTTTTCCCAAAGCATGGTTGGGGACACAATGTCCGCAAGATTTGGAGAAATTGATGATCAAAAGGACAAGCACATTACCATGAGATTTCCAAACAAATCATGATGGGTGACATTTACCAAGAAGATCCAGATTTTAGACATCTTAATATTATGTTTAGTCATGTTACCAAATAGATTGGATTTTATAGATGAAAATGATATAGTTTTCTCTTACAAGAACTATGTATGAATATGATTTCATTCAATGCAAAGTGTTTCATTTACTCAAATTGCAAAGATTAGCATTTTGTGAAACCCCCTTTAATTAGAATGCTTCTACTCAATGAGATTTGTATGTTGAAAATAATGGGGTGTTACATGCGCCATCTACACGGCCCCAAATTTGAGATGTGATGTGTATATAGTTGTATCATGATATTAACATTATTTTGTATATGTTGATGTAATAGAGTTTATTTCCTAAGAATTTTTTAGAATGCATTTTCACACTAGTCTTTTTTGGTTCTTATCTATTGTTATTATTATTATTATTATTATTTATATCATGTTTGTGACACTCCCAGTTGGAAAAAAAACCTCCACTCACATGATATGAAAATTGGGGTGTTACAATATGGTATCAGAGAAATAATGTATATGGCCATTAGGAAAAGTCTCACATTCTATGTTTAGATTTCCCAGTAGGATCCAGATGAAACTAGAGTATAGATTTTGAAATACATTTAGTAGTTCCAATTATAAAGGAAGTGAGTGAAATATAGTTGAATCCGGGTTAGATGTTTAGTTAGTTAATAGAAATTGAGATATGTATTAGGAATAGTGTCTAGTTGCTTTGGACTTTTTATGTTAACTTTATATTTGTGTATATCATGCCCTCTCTTTTTTCTACTTGCTTCTGGTATGGTACAAAAGCTTATGGGGTTTTGTGTAGGGGATGTTATATGCATAATTATATACTTATTATGCTTGTCTCACTCTTTCTAGTACATATGGTATGTGTATTGTCCGATGAGATAAATATGATGAGACATGGAACTTGCAGATGTATGACCAACCGACATGAATCAAGAGGTGACAAAAAAAGTTGACACAAAAAGTGTGAGGTAGATGGTCACCTAAACCTAATCACATACTTATTAGAACCCTAGAATGCGTACCAAAGGTAGATATTTTGAAATATATGAGTGACTTGGCTTTAGGAATGGAATAATGATTGGAGGGACATGAGATCTTCCAACTATACTTGATGAGAGTTAGAGAATAATTCATGTCCTAAGTACCTTTATCCCAAGGAGGAATTTAATGAGTAATTCTAGTCATGATGGTTGTTAAACAAAATACTTGAGGATAATATAATTGATATTGTGAACGAGTCTAAGCTTAAGGTATGATACTTGCTAGACAGAACTAAAAGGCTTGAAGGTTATACATGAGTAAGCTTTAAGCATATGGTGATACAATATATGTGATAGTGTGGATCAATAATCTAAGATCACTATAATGTTGGGTTTTAGATGATTTTTTCTCAATATAGATCCCAAAGAAGTTGCTTGACTAAGATTTGATTCAATATTCCTAAGGATAGGAACAATTTCATGAGAGAGTAGTGAATCTAAATACCTTGGGTTCACATGGCATAGAATACCATGATTAGATAAAGAAAGTCAGTTTGAATAATATTAATAAAGTAATATAAGTTTTTGATTCCCAAGTTAAGTGGACATTATTTTAAAATGGATACATTGATGTAATAAGCACTATGATATCAGGTTTTGTGAAAATATCAACATATATGACTCAGTAATTGCATGTAAAACATCATGATAAAGAACCATGAAGTAACTATTAAAGCTTTACCATATGTAGTCTTAAAACCCTAACTCGGTTACTTAAGAGGAAAGACAAACTACAATCTTGACCATAGTGTTTTGAGGGTTGGTTACCCATGATAAGATGGTTAATGGGTCTTATCATCCAAGAATAACAAGGACTCAAAGACTTGTACCCCTTAGAAAGGTCATTTTGACCCAACAGTGTAGCAAATGATTAGAGAAGAAGGGAGTCAGAATGACTTGAGTGTGACTTTTCACAAATTGGAGTAAGTTGTCTATGCTCATGAGTACTTAGTTATTAAGCTCAATATATATACATTTTTTTTAAATAAGACCTTCATGGTTTGTGTGATTTGATGTTCAAAGATATTAAGAAACACATGCAAGTATGATATTTGTACTTTCATGGCTATACCCATCCTATGATAACACTCAAGTAGAGGCATTTAAAAAAAAATATTAGAATGATTAAGATCTAAAAATTAAATATGTGATAATATCCTATATTTCACTATGCCATGTTTATGCTTCCAAGATTGGATCCATATGTTAAGATTTACGATCATGGTAATATTATGAGTATAGAATGCATTAATATTCATATAAGGTTTGATTTAATGAGATGAAATGAGATTATAGAGTTAGACCCATGATCTAATGCATGTCAACTCAAGAGACATGAGGCCTATGCCATTAGTGCATGCTAATTTAGGTATGTAACTCAGGCCATGTGTGCATGTTATGTCACCCAGGCACCTTAGTGTACGTCATCAGACCTAGATACCAGAGTACAAATATCCAAAGAAAGATTCTTCAAAGGAAAGAATCAAGAATAAAGAAAGAGTAACCACTTATGCTTAAGATTTTCTGACATAATACCATGTTTGTTGTTCATGCAAGTTTGATAAGGTTGTTAGACATAGTTAATTATCCATGAGAAGGTCATACTTTGAAGGTTCCTACGAAGCTTTATGAAAATCATCAAGAGTTAGTGCATGTAAGATATCAGAAATCCTAAGGTGGGTAGCCTCCTATAATTTAAGCAAAATTTTAGGAACAAATTCCTAAAAAGGTAGGTAGTATTCTCAGATCATAATTCTTGGAACCTAACAAATACATGATTAAGTTATTTATGAAATCAATATGTGATTGATTTATGGTTACAATAAGGTTCCAGCAAATTTTTAGGATATTTGGATATACTAAAAAGGAGTGTAGAGAGGGTCTTTTGTGCAGTTTGGATGTTTTGTAATATCCTTGTGATATGTGGTGATTTAATATGTAACTCGATGATATGATGTGGCAACCAAAGTAGAACAATGATGAAAATACAATGACATTAGTTAATGATTTTAGGCCTAGAGCTAGTTTTAGGTCTTCATATCAAGTAAGTAAAGTAATATTGATCAAAGGTGTCATAATGAAGCTTCAATTGAGAAATTATATTGGGTCAAGCTTTAATGTTGTAATTGAGGATATGATTAAGATTATGGTTACTTTAGAAGACCAAGGAATGGGCCATGTATCCTAGAACCCTATTCAAGCCCAGTTGGGCAAATCAGGGTTCACATATTGTATGTTGGAGTAAAAATTTGGGATTGGATCATTTTCTGTTCATAATTAATACTCAAGATAAATTTCATAAATAAATGATTGAATTATAAGACTATGAGAGAAATTTTAGATACTTTTGAATCATCTAGTGTTCTAGGTAATAAAGTTAGTAATTATCCCACTTTTACTTAAAAGTTAAGTTTAATGTGTTTATCCATTTTATTTTGACCAAATCTCTTTCCCAATGAAATACAATAGAAAGATAGTGTTAACTTTAAATTTGGGAATTAACATGATTAAGATGTTACCTAGATAATTATTTATATGAACTAGACTTTATAAAAAAGGGAGACTCCAGTCCAATGCAGACTAGAGAATAGGGGCCAAAGAAATAGGGACCCAAATGGAGTCTGTGGGAGGGGAGAACTCCTTGCAAGATCTGGGTTCTGATGGCTATAAAATCCTTCCACTATTGAAGAATAGGGTTGGCTGGACCTAATACTAGGGTTTTGGATTGAAATCAAGATTGAGAGAAGGAGATTCAGGAAGAAGAGGAGAAGGAGTGCCCCCAATGGCAGCTACAATGTTTGCAAATTGGGAACTTTAGTCCTGATCACTACTTAGGATGATATGGCGTCGTTATTGTTACTTGGGCATGGTGGAAGATAACGATGGCATGCAACTAACCTAACTTGGCTTGAATTGTGAGAATGAGCTCATCGAAGAGGCAACACCTTAGGCAAAAACATAGAGATTATTGATAGGGACCTTCGATTGTGACACCTTCTCTATATTATGTGGAACCAACCTATCTGAGAAGGCTAATACATATACAACGAGGGCTTGACCCAATGGGAAGATTGTCTAGGTGTCACTGACCAACTTTGTGTGATAGGCTTTATTCTGGTCTTGGAACAGAGGAGTGCATGTCACATTTGGAGAAGGTGAAAGGTGTACAACTAGGCACATGGGTTGAGAGTTAAATGTGGAAATGGATCCACAAGAAGAGCAGGCCATGTTGGGGCTCTTAGGCACAAGAGCGGTGTGGTTCCATTGGATTGATTCTAGACGATCGTTATTTTTCTATAAGAGGTAATTTAATAAAATTTATATCGTTTAGTGTAGATCTCCTATTTGGATGTACAAGGTTTCAATGGAAAGAATTGTGAATGTACTATGTTCTATAAATTATTTCTACTCATGATTCCAAAGTTCAAGGATAAATACTTTTGGTACTAAAGTCTATATGATTTTTTCATTTCCTGTATCATAAATAATAATTGACTTTAGGAATTGATGAATATTTTGTAGTACATATTTATTGATTATTTAAACATGATTCTAAGACCTGAACTTGATGAATTGATTATTTGTCTATGTTTTGATGTAAAACCTAATAAGGGTATTTTGGGTATTTTGACCATTGTTTGACAATGAAACAATATGAGATCTTATTCCAAACCCTAATGTATGGTTCTCTAACTATTCTCAAAAATTTAGTGAGGTATCATGCCTTCATAAATCAGTATTTTATTTTTAGACCTATCATCATATTATACGATGTGTTTTCTGGATATTGATGAGACATTACATTGCATATATGCTTAATCTCTATGAATAGAGATTTTGATATATGTATCTTGATTTTAACCAAACCACATTATCTATGGATATATGATTATATTTTAAAGTTTTCCCTTGTTCACTCTGACGCCCTTCACCACACAAAGCGAGATTACTCAAAACAAAGTGTGGAATTATCACTAATAACAATATTACCACATAATCGAGTAAATTAAAACCATTTTAAATGCAATATTTCAAGAGGAAGTATTTCATAAACCAAACTTCAACTCAGGCCATCTGTATTCCATATATGCCAAAATATGTTAGATATCATGTTCAAAGTCTATCAAAAGCCACAATTGTTACATATTACAACTTGTTTATATGAACATGCCATTTCTATACACTCTTGGCACAAAACCAAAATCTACTTATCTATTTACAAAATAGAAAAATCTCCCAAAGACCTGAGAGTAAGAGGATGACATGTAGGACTCTACTATCGAACTTTAGTAGCATATCCAACATCTAATAGTTACTTCTCTCCTTATTGCTCAGCACCTAGACCACGACTTCTACCTCCTCGTCTAGGACCACCTAAACAATTATGGAACCCAAGGGGTGAGACAAAATGTTCCAGCGAGAGATATAACTATTTGCTAATTATAAGAAAAATAATATAATAGGACAGTTAAATAAAGTAGGTATTACTATTTGAGCAGTTTAAGCAGTTACAACTGAGTAGTAGAACAATTTATGCTTTTTAGAAGAAATTTGAAGAAAATGTATTATTGTTATAAGATAAATAGTACAAGAGATAAGGTATGGGGTCATCCAATGACATTTGTAATTGACCTTAAGAAAATATACTACATGACTATATTATTACTTTTATTATTATGTCCTAAGAATTTGAGGCGTACCACTCAAATCCAACTGACCACTATTAAGTTGAAATAAGGACCATACAAGATCTATGAAAGAGTCAGACTCCATGATCATCACCAGCACTTCTTAGTCAGCTCGAGTCTGCAATGCAGTGACATAGTAGTCAAACTGCTAAACAACAACTTATAGTCAAAGCTATAGTCATGTAGACATCAACTCATAGTCAAAGATATGGTCTTATAAAACAACTAGCCTACCTTAGTACATGGCACAACACTAGAGAACATGCTCACGCATGGTCATTCCATAATAAATCATCATACTACTATATCAACAATTTAAGGATACATGGAGATATCTCCACTGGTACCCCCCATATTCAATAATATGTGCTATGAGTTTCTCGTAGGAGTTATTCATTTGACCATCCAGCTATATACTGACACTGAGGATGGATCTATGGTACATGGAAACTATATTATTAGGGTTTGACTTGATTACAAATTCCAATTGGGTATCTTTTAATGCATCAATCAAGTTACAATGTATAAACCTGAAACAAACTCTACAAAATTAAGGGTAAGATACAACTTCAGAAGATATAAATTGTACAAAGCGAGAACTTCTCTAATCATCACATGACACTTGTATCATATTCATTACAAGGTCATCAACAATATAACATCACTATGGGATATCAATCCCTCAATCACATCACTAAAGGAATTTACCTCAATTTATGAACAAGGCACTTTCTCGGTCATTAGACCAATTCATATAACTCTGCACATTCAATGTCATAATATGCCTCAATATTACTCATAATCACTACCATGTATTACATAGGGTTCATCATAGCATTCTCATAGCTATCTGTTTCATCTCACATGCAAATTTATAGTTACAAAAATAGGAGAGAGAAATTCCATCATATAATAATCATGTTCAAATAATATGAGAAAATGTATTTTACATCTCAAAATTTGTCATCCCTCAACCGCTAAACCCTAATTCCATCACCTCCCATATTGTTGGAGAGTACTAGGGTTAAGCACTATTGTTTCTGATTGGTCCTTCATAATCACAACACCTTATGTAGACCATCATACTATCTATTTACCATATACATACACATATAGGTGTCTCAACCACTCACAACACATGAGTTTCGACTCCTCATAACACATATATGTCTCGACCACTCTCAACACGTGTGTCTCGACCACTATCAGCACATATTTCATGGTCGAGACACATTCATGTGGTCACGACCAACAATCAGACATATGCCTCGACCACCACAACCTATGCGTCTTGACCCCTCACACAACAAGTGACATGACCCCTCACACAACATGTGTCACGACCAAGGTGCTTCAACATGGTCACGACCCTAGGTGTTACAACCACTACTACTACGTGTCTTGACCACAATTTAACATGGTGTTTCGAAAATCATACTTAGTCATCTTGACTGTGAAGTCAACCAATAGACTAAGTGGATAAGTAGTAACACTGTGTTGCGATGTATATAACGTGGGTAGTGACCAACCCTTAGGGTTTTGGGTTTCTACAGTCAAAACCAACTCCTACAAGGGTATCAAATGAAAAGGAAGACCAAGGGTTGTATTGACCCCAAGTTAACCATATGACCAACATCTGAACAAGCCCAAACCAGGTCGAGACAGACGATCAAACCAAGAATACCAAGTGTCAACAAGAAGAACAACACCCTATACCAAGGTGTTCATTAAACCCTAAAAATACCCATAAAAAGTCACCAAAAAGTTATGTTTAGAGAGATAAAATTGAGATTTTAATGCATGTTAACATAATCCAAACTTACTATTATGATAAACGAACCATATATCATGTATTACTGTCCCATAGATGATGATCCTAAGAAACACACCAATATTTTAATCACCACAAAATTGGGTATAAAGATTTAGGATTTATTAGAAGAGTAATTCTTTTAAGAATACTACAAGTTTGAACCCTACACATTATTATTCCTCCTACCATAATGAACACATTTTTAAGATCTGAAACAATAACATATATCAGGTTTAAGATGCTATGTGGGTGAAATTATATAATTTGCCTGATTTGGAGAGAACCAATCTCTCAAGATCACAAGATTTAGGAACTTCAACCAAGCTTCAACACTTCTACCAAAGGATCACCTTGAAAGAAAAGAAAACATTGCTCCCAAAAGAGCCCAAGAAAGAGAGAAAACAGCCCTATGCCAGACCAAGGAAGAAAGGAGAAAGAGAAGAAAAGTTCCTCTCATTAGTTGCCACCATGTCAAAAATAGTCTAAGGCCTTTATGAAGAGGAGTTTCTCTCAAGAAATCCACCATGGATGATCCACAGTCTATGGCCAGGGAGGAAGAAGAAGATGGAGATTTCATAAAAGGGAAAACATGATCAAGAGTTTAGACCACTTACCAAGAGAAGAATCTCCAAAAAAAATCACCACCAAAGAGTTGATTTTGCACAAATCCTTCCTCAAGCAAGTTTGATCGGCCACTAAGGCTTCAAGATCAGACCTCCTATGCTGTTGAAGCTCCAAGGACGATCTCAAGGAAGAAGTAAGAGAGTAGGGCTGAAAAGATTGCTTGCAAGTGAAGAGAAGGGGTCATATACCCAAAGGAGGAGGGAAGTAAAGGTTTATGAGGTGTCAACATAATATACTATCAAAGAACACATGCCACCTAAGCAAACAGCCTTATCTTCTCTCTCAAACATTTTTCAAAATGTCTATGCTTATATAGAAAAAGTGTAGTGACCTTCAAGGTTGGCTACTACCTTGTCTCGATCGAGACACTACCATATACTTGGTATCGACCAAACCCTAAGTCACCATATACATGGTTGAGACTCTTCACTAGAGGACAAAATTTCTTAATCAACCCATATCTAGGTCATCTTGATTGAGACCACACTACATAGAGCATGTATTGTGGTTGCTACCCTCATCCCAAAAGTGGGGTAGTGGTCGCAACACTCAAAAACATAGCATAGTCACCATATCAACAATGGGAAACCCTAGAATCACCATAAAATGTCACATCACCAACCATGATTCAAACAAGGCACCCCATATCATAATTTTCTCTCTCATGATGCAAAATCATACAAAACATCTTCAACATGTGGCATTTTGCAAGATAACCCTCACTCATGGGTGAATTTGAATATGGTCTAAAACAAGCTCATATATTACCAAGATAGCTCAAACATCAATCAAATTGTACCAAATTGAAAGTATAAGCATGTCACATGATATTAAGGCATCACAAGATGAAATTAAAGTTTAAGCATTTCATTTTACAGAGTAAACATAATTAAGCATAAAGCTAGCTTAGGGGTCTTATAACCATAAACCCTTAACAAGGATTTTGACCCCAAAATACTAAGTAAAAAGAGACAGACACTTCTTTTGTATCTCATCCTCGAGCTCCCATGTGGATTCCTCTATGCCATAATGATGCCACAAAATCTTGACTAACACAATATCCTTTTTCTTCAACTTCTTGATCCTTCTATCCAGGATTAGAACAAGACCTTATACATAAGATATGTCATTATCCAGCTCCACCTCAATAGATTGAAGAGTCAACTCCGTAACAAGGTGACACTTCTTCGACATAGAGATATGAAACACTGGATGTAAGTTATGCAACTCAGGTGGCAACTCTAGCTTATAAGACACCTTCCCAACATGTGCAACCACAGGATAAGGTCCCATATACCAGGGAGCTAACTTACCCGTCTTACCAAACCTTATAACACCTTCCCATGAAGAGACCTTAAGGTACACCATGTCTCCCACTTGGAACTCTAAAGATCTATGATGATTATCAACATAAGACTTTTTCCTATCCTGTGCTGCCTTTAGTTGTTGTTGAATCACTTTGATCTTTTCTATTGTCTTTTGTACAAGTTAAAGACCTAGAAGATGATATTCTCCCATCTCATACCAACACAAAGGAGATCTACAATGTCTCCCATACAATGCTTCATATAGTTCCATGTCGATACTCCTTTAATAGCTATTGTTGTAGGCAAACTTTATTAAACTGAGGTGTATATCCCAACTTCCCAAAAATTGCAACACATAGGCTCTTAACAGATCCTCTAAGGAATGTTTAGTCCTCTCAGACTATCCCTCTGTCCGTGGATGGAAAGTCGTACTAAACCTCAAATGTGTACCCGTCACTATATGTAGACATTCCCAAAAGCAACTAGTAAACTGAGGACCTCTGTCTAACACTATTGTTGCTGAGATACCATGTAAACATATTATCTCATCAACATACACTTATGAAAGTTTCTCAGTCGTATATGTCATATTTACTAGGAAAAAAAGTGTGTTGACTTAGTCAACCTATCACCCATATGGAATCATGACCCTTAGTTATCCTTGAAAGTCCAACCACAAAGTCCTTCGTGATATGATCCCACTTCCACCGGGGTATATGCAATGGTTGCAAAGTGTAATGCCTGGGCCCACTGTCCAAGGCTCTAGTAGAGTTTCAGTAATGACGAATGCCCCCCACAGACCACCACTAGCCTTTTGTCCTCACTCATGCGTAAGCCATATTCAATTGCCCGACTGGTCACCCATCCTAGTACTACTCCAAGACGAGCACACTTAACTTTGGAGTTCTTTAGTGATGGGCTACCAGAAAAGGAGGTGCACCTTGGTGATATGGGTAGCTCAATCATTCCTTTTAAAACAATTTTATCTGAGGCCTCAAATCCTGGGACGTTACAATCTCCCCCACTTAGACTCTTCACATCCTTGTCAATGCTCAACTATATAGCCTCATAATATTGCCCCATTTCAGTGTTGATCCAGAATGGCACGTGGACACCTAGCTCCTGATCACGGAATACCAGCACAAGGGTTGCTACATCACCGTGGACAACTCTTTCCAACTTCCCTAGACCGCACGACTCAAGACTGGCATGCCACATGCCCATTGAGCCGCACCTACTGGAGGGGTTATGGCTCTGATACCATTTGTAATGCCCGGGCCCATTGTCCAAGGCTCTAGTAGAGTTTTAGGAATGGCGAGTGACCCCACAGACCACCACTAGCCTTAACTTCATGATTTGTCCTCACTCACATGCAAGCTAGGGTCGACTTCCCGATTGGTCACCCATCCTAGTACTACTCCAAGTCGAGCATGCTTAACTTTTGATTTCTTTAGTGATGGGCTCCCAGAAAAGGAGGTGCACCTTAGTGATATGGGTATTCCAATCATTCCTTTTAAGATCATTTTATCCGAGACCTCAAATCTTGGGATGTTACACAAAGTCCCTACATGCTTCTGATGCTTGATTTTAGCTTGCTGACATACTACACACTTAGCCACAAACTCAGCGATATCACACTTTAATATTGGCCGTCAATATAGATCTTTCATATTTTGATACATCATGTGCTACCTAGATGCATAACATACATAGAAGAGTAAGCCTCTTCAAGCATTAATGTTCTCAGATTATATGCATCTAGTACAATTGCCCTACTATGATAACACACTATGGCACCCTCAGATTCATGGAAACCATCACGCTTCTCACTACCCAACTCCTCTCGGGTATGTTGTGCATTAATATCATTATGTTGCACATCTCTGATCTGCTAGCTTATAATCGGCTTCACTTGTAACTGTGCCAACAAACCTGCTAACATGGAAACCTCTAACTATACATTCATTTGTCCCAAAGAGACCAATGTGTCTCTCTTATGATATACTAATGCATTTGATTGTGCCTTCTAAGTAGATGATGACGAAGAAGACTTCCTACTCAAAGCATCTACCACTAAATTCACCTTCCCTGGATGGTAATATGTAATGCAATTGTAATCCTAGATTATTTCCATCCAACATCATTTTTGCATGTTCAACTCTTTCTTTGAAAAGATATATTGTAGATTCTCATGGTCAGTGAAGATCTAACACTTCTCTCCATACAAGTAGTGTATCCATATCTTCAAGGCATGGACCACATTGGCTAACTCCAGATCAAGCATTGGTTAGTTCTCCTCATGTTTCTTAAGATGTCATGTGGATAAAGAAATCACGTTCTTATCTTGCATTAGCACACAAACTAGACCATTCTTAGATACATCCCAAAAAACAATATACTCATTTTCTTGTTTTGGAAGTACTAACACTGGTGCACTGGTCAACCTCTCCTTCAAAATCATAAAAGATCAATGACATATGTCATCCTACACAAATGGCACATCCGTTCTTATTAATTTGTAAGGGGTAATGCCACCGTACTGAAGTTCTTGATGAACCTCATGTAATATCCTACCAAACCTAGAAATCTACAAACCTTCATAGGTGTCTTCGGTTGATCCCACATTAGCATTGACTCCACTTTCTTTGGGTCTACATAGACTCCTTTAGCAAATATTACATATCCTAGGAAAGCCACTTCCTTTACCCAGAACTTACACTTACTAAACTTCACATATTACTAGTGTTTCCTCAACAAAATCAAAGACTGACATAGGTGTTGCTCATGTTGTGGATATCTCTAGAGTAGATAAAGATATCATCTATAAACACTACCACTAACTGGTCTAGATAGGTCCTGGACACCCTATTCATCAGGTCCATAAATGTTGTTCGTGCATTTGTTAGCCCAAATGACATAACCACAAACTCATAATGATTGTACCTTGTCCTAAAGGCTGACTTTGGCATGTCATCTCCCTTAATTCACAACCGGTGATAACCCGATCTCAAGTCTATCTTAGAAAAGACTGTGGTACCTCATAGTTGATCAAACAAATTATCTATATGTGGCAATGGATACTTATTCTTAATTGTCATCTTATTCAACTATTGGTAGTCAATTAACAACCTCATAGATCCATCCTTCTTTTTCACAAACAGTATAGGAGCACCCCAAGGAGATGTGATCGGTCTAATGAAACCTTTCTCAAGTAGTTCGTGCAACTATTTCTTCAATTCCTACATCTCAGTTGGTGCCATCCTATATGGTGTCTATGTTATAGGCTGGCCACCTGGAACTAGATTGATCTCAAAATCAATCTCTCTAGGAGGGGGTAAACCTAGAAACTCATCAGGAAACACATCCTCAAACTCACACACAACTGGCACTTCCGGAAAACTAGGACTCTTTGCCTTGGTATTCATCCCATGTGCAAAAAACACATTAAAACCCTATATCATTAGCTTTTATTCTATCATAGATAAAACTAGACAAGTCAAAAGAATCTTCCTATCACCCTAGAAGACACATGAAACATCATCTTCCACAAACATCGCCACCTTGGCACTACAGTCCAAGATCACCAAATACTTTTCCAAAGTATCCATCCCAAGGATCATATGGAATCTGTGCATATCAAGTGGTAGGAGATCCACTTGAATATTGCATCTTGAGAAGGAAAGAATGTAGGATGGTCACACTTTCCGCATCTTGGTAGAACCAACAAGAGGATTTTCTAGATGAAGACTATCACGTCTATGACTAATAGGCAAGAAACAACCATCTATCACTTCTCTAGAGGTAAATGAGTGCTTCACACCTGGTTCAATTAAAATAGATATAAAATATGAAGAAGCCAAATGAAAATGAAATAATTTCATATGACCTATCACAAAACATGAAGAAGACAAATCAAAATGAAATAATTTCATATGACCTATTACAACTCAAGGGTTAACAACTCCTTCTGACCGAATCATCGTATAGAATTAAACCATCACATGTTATCATCCCCTTCTCTACTAGCTTGTTCGAAAGAACTAGCCCAGGACTCTTGTCTGCATACTCTACCACTATGTTGTAGTCACTGTTGCGACCCTTGGTAACTCGACCTCGACTGCTGAGTCACTTGTTCATCTTTCACAGGGAAGAACCACTTGGTATGACCAACCTATTCAACACTTGAAATAGGTTTTTCTCTCATACCACAGATTAGACGGCCCCATTACTGACATTGATGTTGCACTGTGAGCTCCTGCATGCGGAAATATATGGCCACTGCCTCTTCTCTGTGTCTACTATGAGTGAGTCACTGACCTATGATGAGACTCAGGTGATAAAGCCCTAGGCTTCTTGAAGCCTCCAAAATATTATCCTTGGTACTGTGCATGCCTTTTCTTAGCCTTAGTCTCAAGGTTCTCTATCACGAACCTCTCCACTCTCCTAACTGATTCCAAAAAAGTGGCATACCTCTCTTGATTCTCTAAAGATGACATTGGAGTTGTCAACTCAGTACTCAGACCCTTCTCAAAGTTCCTAATCCTCTCCTTGTCTATTATATCCGAATAAAAAAACCATAAGCATTGATTGACATAAATATGTATCAAATATTCTAAAATGTATAATCTTTTCATCCAAATAGGTCTCCAAAAAGTATCGACTCACAAACTCTCGTCAGAATTCTTCCCAACTAATCACAACACCCAGTCTTTTCTTCTCAATATCCCACCAGTGTCTAACACTCCCTTTTAACAGATATAAAACATGTTTAACCTTATCCTCATCAGGGATGTTGATGATTTTAAAGGCCTTTTCCAGCTCAGTCAGCCACATATTTTCATTAGCTAGATCAGATGTACCCACATACTCCAACACTCCAACACGTTGATGGCTTTCAAAAGTCTTCCCAAAGCCAGAGTTTCAGCACCAGGATAGTTGCCCTAGGTTGGGTTGCAGGCATTCTATTCACATATGTGTCATTGTAGTCATAAACTGTCTAAACATGGGCTGGAATGCAGGGTTAGCTACATTGTATGGGTCAACTTGAGGCATCTCAGGAACAACATCAGACATTTCTTGCCTCTTGGTACCACCTCCTAGTGCAACAACATTGCTCTCAGCAACATGTTCCTTGCGTTCTCCAGACATCTTTTTTTATTTTCTTTTTCTTCCGCATAAGCAGAAGTGACCATAAGATATACTGGAGGACACTAGAATAAACACAAACCCTTGTCTTATGTCCCTGTAGACCCATTGAACCTATAGCTTTGATACCAACTCAACTATGACGCCCTTCACCACACAAAGCAAGATTACTCAAAACAAAGCATGATTTTATCACTAATATCAATATTTCCACAAATAGGGTAAATTAAAACCATGTTCAATGCAATATTTTAAGAAAAAATATTTTATAAACCAACCTTCAACTCAGGACATCTGTATTTCATATATGCCAAAATATGTTACATATCATGTTTAAAGGCTATCAAGACACAAGTATTAGATATTATAACCTATTTATATGTACATGCCATTTCTATACACTATTGGCACAAAGACAAAATCTACGCATCGATTTATAAAACAACAAAATCTTCCCAAAGACCTGAGAGTATAGGGACGACACATAGGACTCTACTATAAAACTTTAGCAGCATATCCAACCTCTAACAGTTACTTATCTCCTTACTTCTCAGCACATGCACCACAACCTCTACCTCCCCATCCACAACCACCTAAAAATTGTTAGAACCCACGGGGTGAGACCAAACGTCCCAGTGAGTGATATAACTCTTCACCAATGTCTATTACAAGTAGAGTAATATAATAGGATAGTTAAATAGAGAAAGTATTACTATTTGACCAGTTTATGCAGTTACAACTTAGAAGTAGAACAATTTACAATTTTTAGAATAAATATGAAGAACATGTATAACTGTTATATGTAAATAGTATAAGAGATAAAGTATGGGGTCATCAAATGTGATTTGTACTTGACTTTAAGAAAATATACTACATGACTATATTATCACTTTTACTATTATGCCTTGAGGATATGAGGTGTACCACTCAAATCCAACTGACCACTAAAAAGTCGAAATCAATACCATACAAGATCTATGGAAGAGTTGCACTCCATGATCATCACCAGCATTACCCGTTCAATTCGAGTTTCTAATGAAGTGACATAACAACCAAACTGCTAAACATCAACTTATAGTCAAAGAAATAGTCTTGTAGATAGCAACTCATTGTCAAAGCTATGGTAGTGTAAAACATTTATCCTGCCTTGGTACATGGCACAACACTAGAGAACGGGCTCATGCATGGTCATCCCACAATAAAGCAACATAGCACTATATCAATAGTTTAAGGATACAAAGAGATGTCTCCACTAATACCCCATATATTCAATAATATGTGCTCTGAGTTTCCCAAAGGAGTTACTCGTTTCACCATCTAGGTAGATAGTGATGTTGCGAATGGATCTATGGTACATGAAACTACATGATTAGGGTTTCACTTGATTAGACATTCCAATTGGGTATCTTTTAATACATCAATGAAATTACAACTTATAAACCCTAAATAAAATCTACAATATTAAGGGTAAGATACAACTTAAAAAGATATAGAACGTAAAAAGTGAGAACTTGTCTCATCATCACATGACACTTGTATCACATCCATTACAAGTTCATCAACAAGTTAGAGTTACACAAATAGGTGAGAGAAAATTCCATCATATAATAATGATATTCAACCAATATGAGAAAATGTATTTTACATCTTAATATTAGGGTTTCATATCATCCCTCAACCATTAAATCCTAATTTTTGGAGAGTACTAGGGTTAAGCACTATTCTTTATGATTTGTCATTCATAATCACAACACATTATGTAGAGCATTACACTATGTACTAACCATGTACATACATATGTATAGGTGTCTCGACCACTCACAACTCAGGAGTCTCGACCCCTCATAACACATATATGTCTCAACCACTCTCAATACATGTGTGTCTCGACCACTCTCGACACATGTGTCACAACCGAGAGACATACACGTGGTCATGACCAACCATCACACATATGTCTCAACCAGCACAACCTATGTGTCTTGACCCCTCACACAATAAGTGTCACGACCCCTCACACAACAAGTATCACGACCGAAACACTTCAACATGGTCATGACCAAAGGTTTTACGACCAGTACTACTAAGTGTCTCAACCATCATTTAACATGGTGTCTCAGCCATCATTCTTAGTCATCTTGACTGCAACATCAACCAATAGATTAAGTGGATAAGTAGTAAAGCTACGTTGTGATCTGTATAAGGTGGGTAGCGACCAACCCTTAGGGTTTTGAGGTGTTCAATCGAAACCACAACATACAAGGGTGTCGACCGAAATGAAAGACCAAGGGTTGTCTTGACTTGAAATTAACCATATTCCCAAAATCTGGACACATCCAAACTAGGTCGAGATAGATGATCAAACCAAGTATACCAAGCATCAACAGCAAGAACAACACCCTATACCAAGGTGTTCATTAAAACATAAAACATAGCCATAAAAGGTCAGTAAAAGATTTATGTTTAGAGAGAGAAAATTGATATTATTATGTATGTTAACATAATCCAAACTTACTATTATTCATGATAAAAGAACCATATATCAGGTATTACTATCCCATAGATGATGATCCTAAGAAACACACTAATATTTCAATCACCACAAAATTGGGTATAACAATTTAGGGTTTATAGGAAGAGTAATCCTTTCAAGAATACTACACGTTTGAACCCTACATGTGATCATTCCTCTAACCATAAAGAACACATTTTTAAATCTGAAACAACAACATATGATCAGGTTTAAGATGCACATAATAGATGTGGTAAAAATATATAACCTGCCTGATTTGGAGAGAACCAATCTCTCAAGATCACAAGATCTAAGAACTTGAACCAAGCTTCAACACTTTGATCAAAGTATCACCACAAAATAAAAGAAAACCTTGGTCGCAAAAGAGCTAAAGAAAGAGGAAAAACATCCCTATGATGAACCAAGGAAGAAAAGAGAAAGAGAAGTAAACTTCCTCTCACTAGTTGTCACCATGTCAAAACATAGTCTAAGGCCTTTGTGAAGAGGAGATTCTCTCAAGAAATCCACCATGGATAATCCACAGTCTACAACCAAGGAGGAAGAAGAAGATGAAGATTTTAGAAGAGGGAAAACATGAGCAAGAGTTAAGACCACTTACCAAGAGAAGAATCTCCAAAAAACTCACCACCAAAGAGTTGATTTAGCACAAATCCTTCCTCAACCAAGGTTGATCGGCCACCAAGGCTTCAAGATTAGATAACCTATGCTCCTAAAGATCCAAGGATGATCTGAAGGAATAAGGAAGAGAGTAAGGCCAAAATGATTGCGTGCAAGTGAAGAGAAGGGGTTATATACCTAATCGAGGGGGGAACTGAAGGTTTATGAGGTGTCAACATAATAGACTATCAAAGGACACATGCCCCCCAAGCAGCCTTATCTTCTCTCTCATACATTTTCAAAATTTTATGCTTATCCAAAAAAAGTGTAGTGACCTTCAAGGTTGGCTACTACCTTGTCTCGATCGAGACACTAACATTTACTTTGTATCGACCAAACCCTAAGTCACCATATACATGGTTGAGACTATTCACTAGAGGACAAACTATCTTGAACAACCCATCTCTAGGTCACTTTGGTCGAGACCAAACTACATCGAGCATGCGTTGTGGTCGCTACCCTCACCCAAAAGTCGGGTAGTTGTTGCAACACTCAAAAGCCTAGCATAATCACTATATCAACAATGGCAAATCATAGAATCACCATAAGATGTCACATCACCAAGCATGATTCAAACAAGGTGTCCCAAATCATAATTTTCCCTCTCATTATACTAAAGCATAAGAAACAATCCCAACATGTGGCATTTTGCAAGATAACCCTCACGCATGGGTAAATTACAATCTAGTCCAAAACAAGCTCATATATTACAAAGCTAGCTCAAACACCAATCAAATTGGACAAAATTGAAAATATAAGCATGTCTTATGATATTAAGGCATCTCACAAGATTAAATTGAGGTTTAAGCATTCCATTATACAAAGTAAACACAATTAAGCGTAAATCTAGGTTAGGGGTTTTACAATCATAGATCAATATGTTCACATATTAGTACATTTTGTGATTATTATGAATTATTTGGGTATTGATTTTATAGTGATTATATTGTGATTCTGGATATATGTTCGACACCAAGAATTTATTGTGGTTTTAGATTAGATATGTATATATCCTAAACAAGTCTCCTAAGGAGTTTGAAGACATGGACTTGTGATTTTGAAATGAAATAGAGAAAAATAAGCATGGACTTATAGAACTTTCTTAGTGTCCAGGTGATTTGTTTACATATCAAGGTATAAATATTACATGAAGGATATCCTCAACGTCATAGGTAAGTGGGCCATGTCCATTAAATTTCATTATTATTACGATTAATCAACACTCCCTTACAAAGTAACTTAGAGATTAAGTTACTTTCAGACATTTAATTATTGATGGTTATCTCATATACAATAATGATTTTAATAACCATAATTTCTTCAAATAGAGATATGTTGTGAGGATATCAAATTTTAGATATTTAACCTTCTTTGAAATACTTAGTATTTGTATATTCAATTCAAATTATTGTTCTCAAGAGCCTTAGACTCATATTCTTTATCTTTTATCTCAGAATTTGATTAATACATACTACTAAATCCAAGTTTCAGATTAAGATTTATTCAGACAACAAAAAAATCATATTTAGATTTTGATTTAGAATAAGAATTCATTTAGTTGAATAAGATTTCAGTTCTTATTTGGATTATTTCAATGCAATAGTTTATAAAGATAGACATTTTGAGATACTCAGATTAGATTTAGATTTAGATTTACATTCATAATTTAGTACATATTTAATTTTCAATATTCAGTTTTAGTACAAGATAAGTTCAGATTCATAATCTAATAAGTTTACATTTAAAATAATTAAGTTGGAACCTTCACATAAGATATTATATGATAAGTACTCATTCAATTTGTCCCAAGACAATTCAAAGCCATGTGTTTTCCATTTAGAGGAGAGTTTACTCCAATTCAAAGGTACTTTGATACTAGTTCAAGGCGTAATCACTCCAATTCAAAAACACCTCATTGTCATTTAGAGGCATGTAGTGCCAATTTATTGGTACTTTAGTACCAATTCAGTGGCATAGATATGCTAATTCAAGAGGACTTATTATATAATGGTGTTCACAAATCAGATAAAAGGCATAAATAAAAGATTCATCAATTTAGTATAAGTTTATAGCTTTCAGATCTTAGTTCAACTTTCAATTAAAATAAATTCATGTTTATCTTATTAGAAATTCAATGCCACTTACTCTAATAATATTTTTCTTATTTGTCCATGGCTGGGGATGAGATGTCTGCAAGTATGGAACTTAAGTAGATAGTCATGACAAGATGATGCAGTGATAACTTTAGGAGGTATGCTTGGTGGGGCACCAACTATATGGTCCCAGATTTGGCATGAGATTTGTAAAAAGTTTTATCGTGATATTAAGTTTTTTTGTACATGATGATGTAATAGATTTTCTTTCCTAAGAAATAATGTGAATGAATTGTATACTAGTATGTCTTGGTTCTTTTCTATTATGATTGTTATGTATATCTTGTTTGTGACACTCCCAATTAAAAAAAAATAGCTTCCACTTATGGGATATGAAAATCGGGGTCTTACAGTTTTTTACACCCTCAGGTAGTGTAATTGTGTAGAAGCGGGTGGTGTCTTGAGATCTTACTTAGGCTTGACCCTTGTCTGTGCATCCAATAGTTCATGCTAGTGAAGTATGTCCACGGCCTTTGTCGCTATTGCGACCTTGGTTCTACATATTTTACTAGTACCTCTCTTGTGCGTGGAATATCCCCTGATTTAATATAGGACATTATGCCCTCATACACTCAACATTCTTATAGTAGTAGCGCATCTTCTACTGTGGTGATGTTTATGTGACCTCCTCCATGATAAAGCACATATGGATAGAGAGTCATAGTTGTCATTATACTCCCAAGTCTGGCGAGCTTTGTTTTTTTGGTATCCTTTATCTGCCTTGGATCTTGTATATACATGTAAAACCTCTAGATTTAGAGTTTATGAATGTTGTAGTTGGTCACATGCATGCTCTATATCCATCCTAACTTTTTAAGGTTTCAAAACTATGGTATTTTGTTTAGACTTTGTGGGTGTGGTATTGAGCCTTTTTGCTGATTAAAGGATTGTAATATATTATGGTGATATATCATGTCAGGTATTCTCTTTTGAACCAAATATCAAATAAAAAGTGGGTTTATGATGTCTGATAAAATTTCAAAAATTTAATTTGAGATCTCTATGTGGTTTACGTGTATGATGGTGTGCTTAAGTTTTAAGTCAGGGTTTCGCTTTCAGTAATCTTATCTGGTAGTTGATGTTAGGTGTCACAAGGTATATCTATAATGTTCATTGTATGAGGATGTATTAGATCTAATGCATAGATATTGATCCTCAAAACCTTGATATGGTGGAACGATAGGCCATTCAGTTCGATTTTATAATGTCCATAGTCGAATATTATACAATAAAAAGTTGTAATAAACATGCTAGTTTTTTTTACTAATGATATTGGTATTCAAATTTGACTTCTAACTTATATACAACTATTAACCATATATCATAATATTTCTAATATACAAGTTTACATGTATAAACCAATATATCAGTGTAATTACATTGATTTGTTTTCTTTTCATAATTTATTCAATGCTATAAAGACATGATGGTATCCATCATGATTAAAGACAATGTTGCACCAAATCAGAACTCAAATTATTAATAAGGTGGGATGTAGATTCCCATCTTTAATCACTTTCTTTTGTTATATATTTGTCCGATGTATAAGACCTTATAGTTAGTTTCCATCAGACCATGTAAAACAACATCTGATTCTTTTAGGAAACACAAGTTTGTTTTTGTCATTATTCTTTATTTGTGTATTCAATCAACTCAAGGGCACAAACTTCAGTCCCTCCTTAATGGTTCCCGATAAGGTTTCAACATGTAGATTTTGATTGTTATTGTAATCAGTGACACATTCTTAACCAAGTCGTTGTCGACAGAAGCGAAAGGAAGGGAGAAACTTGTAGGTGGCTGACTAAGAATAGAAATATTCTCTACCGAAATTTCACCATCATTGAATCGATTTGTAGATTTAAGATATTGAGGGAAGAATATGGGCGAGTAGTAATTAGTTAATGCTAATTAAGAAAATTAGAAAATTTTGAGGGTGGAGGGTGGGAGAGTGGATACCGAGGATGGAGTTTTGGGATATTGTCTATATGAGAACCACATTTTCTGAATAGTGGAGACATAAGTGTGGTTGTGTATCTAAATATGTTGCAGTGTGAGGCTTTACAAATGTGGTTTTGTGCTTTTCTTGAAAACATCTAAGTTATGTTTTGAGTTGTATCAAAGTGTATTTTTGAATGTTTGGTATGCATTTGTCTTGATTGAATTGTATATTTATATTTTCCATAATAAAAATTAGATTCATATTAGAAAAAGAGAATTTTAGCTAAGAAGAAGGATCACTCTTTGTTAGGTTTATATTAAATGCTTGCGACTTCATGTAGTTTTATGAATGGTATCCATTAAGTAGATGTACTAGTGTTACTTTGGTGTGCTAAACAACTAGGTGATTATTTATCATGCTTGATGTCCATTATAGTAGTGAAATTCTAGTTTTGACATATTAAACAAGAAGATACAACTAAATGTTGCTTTTGTTATATTTCTAGTTGAATGTCAATGACTACTTGCAGTGGCATAGCTAGGAAATTTGGGCTAGAGGGGCACCATTATATACATATCCATTTGCATCCGAATAGGGTAGGGCACAATGGATATTTTCCACTAAATTCCAAATCAAATAGAGATCAAATAGTCTGAAAATAAAGATCCTGGGTAGGGCACTTTCCCACCCAGTTCTATATGTGGCTATGGCGCCACTAACTACTCGTGGTTGGTTGGTATATATTATATGTAACATAGTAGCAGCAAACAGACAATGGATGTTTTCCTTTGGTATGTTGCAACAATTTCAAAGTTATCACCAACTATATGGGTACCCGGGGTCAACATACAAACCACTAAATTGGATTTGAGTGTGCATATGTATCAACCCAATCAAAAGTGAAAGTTTGATCCGCACGTTTTAAACTCACACCCAATGACTCAGTGCAAACTGCACTTGACCCACCATGTGACCAATCTACTTCCAAGGTTAATCTCTTTCTAGTTGCTCTGGAACAATAAGGAGATTCTCTGGAAGAAATACTGGGTTCTGCTTCTGGCGACAACATGCTATTCGATGGTGGTCCCTCTTATGAGGTCAAATCAATACATTCTAAGAAAAATATTGGAATATCAATCTCATCGATCTCATAAGTATCATACCAAATCCCATTAATCGAATCACTTTTTCGATAAATACGAGACATTTAAGTCGTACAAGTAAAGAGATTTATTCATTGATAAGAAAAAGAGAAAACGTGAACGGTGATTGGATTGATGATAAAATAGAATCCTGGGTCGCGCTCATCAACATTCAACAAGTGGTTCCGTTTTGCAGCCATGGGTTGTTTGGTCCTACACAATGCTCTACAGTATGAACTATGCATGTACCACCACTTAATGGAAACCGGCTGGTGAAAAATACATGAACACCTACCCACTGATTTTAGGGCTGGTTTTTGTTGGTATGTATGCCCTGAGAGCCAATCATGGGATGATTGGTGGGATACATTAAGATTGATTTAATAAACATCAAAGGAAAGCTTCCAATTCTTTCTGGTTCAATCATATGAGATAGTGATAGAACAGATTGAATGTCTAGAGAATGACAGTACTCAATGACGTATGCTTTCAGGTTGAGGACCTAAATGATGAGATCATACGGATGCTAAGAGTTTGTACATTCTTATTATGTCCCTAGTCGGATGTCATTGTGGAAGGTAAATAGACAGCAATGACACACAAGACTAGATTGTGGTGTTGGTTGATGACAAAATCTCATCAGTCATGATATAGAGATATCAAACCAAACACATAGGTACTTGTTAGAAAACAAGTGTACCAGACAGACCCGCCGTGAGTTTGACACATGGAACCATGACATGGTAGTCACAGTCAGTACTCATAGTGATGGTGGTGAGTGTGATTCTTTGACCTAAAATCACTACACTCAACACATGTCGTTGGGCACACTTTGACATCATCAAACGCAGTCCTGAAACATGGGTTGTTATAAAGGTGATGATTGGGTGGCTTTGACACATGGGGCTTTTGAGGGGTGAGTGATAGATATGGGATTTGTCCCTCCTGAGGGAGTTTGATATCCATGGCCACTTGATGAGTAGGATTGAGAAAGGCGTGCACACGCATGTGTGAATCAGTATGTGATATTGATGTCATACATATCTCTTCCAATCTACTCTGAGATCAAGAAAGTGAATGAACGTTGACAGGATGATTGTTCCATGCCTCGAGTTCATTCGGGATATCAGTGACAAAGGAATTATACATTCACTATAACACCATTCACATATTGTAGGATTGAAAGTTGTTCTCCAACTTTCTATTTCACTTAGGT
Organism: Alisma plantago-aquatica; assembly: GCA_963693085.1. NCBI lineage: Eukaryota > Viridiplantae > Streptophyta > Magnoliopsida > Alismatales > Alismataceae > Alisma > Alisma plantago-aquatica. Next base: position 797,480,710 of record OY856414.1, on the reverse strand, counting down.
AGCACTGATGTGTGACTAGGCACCGCTCTTTGCTTGTGAAGTCATAAGTGTTATGGACTTTCACTGCCAACATGAAAAGGACCTGCAGGGTCACACACATAGGATTTAACTTAGAGGCGTTTTGCCCACAAACAATGTTTAGACTGAATACTAAAGGAGTTTAGTAGTTCAATTAAATACTCAATTAATTGATAGCTCAATTTCATAATGTTCAAGGTGTTGGACTGATTGATTAGAATATCAGATTGATTGGAACTGCAATTGACTATTTCTGCACAATCTGCACTCCCAACCGATCGACTCATGTGATGAACCGATCGACTCATCTTGGTGAACCGGTCGGCTCAGCTTGGTGAACCGGTCGGCTCAGGTGGTGAGTCGATCGGCTCATGATCAGGGTGAAATGATTGCTTCAAGTGTTGAAATGATCAGTTTAACTGGTGCAACCGAGCAAGTTGGGAAAGTAGGGTTGGTGAGAATTTTCCTTTCGTTTCACTTGTCCAATTTGATTGGAACAAGGATTGGTATTTGATACCAATTAGAAATAAAAGATGGAAATTCAATCGGGAATTGACCCAGACCACAAACTGACCGATTCAGAAATGAACCGACCGGTTGAGGTGTCCCAACCGATCGGTTGAGGTGTCAACCAATTGGCTCAGGTCCCCAACCGACCATTTCATAAATGAAACAATTGGTTCAGGTTGCGAGTTGGTTGTTTTGTGGAAAATCTCAAACCCTTCTACTCCTGCTTTTAGTCCCGCATTACCCGGGATGGAGAACCCTGTCCCATGACCCTCCTATATATATAGGGGTATTGGGGGCTTCTCAAAGTACAACTCATTGCAACTAGTTGCTCTGTGAAGTTGTCATTCTCTCTGGTTTTGGTATCCGAGAGAGAGCCCGAGCAAGTACTACCCGATAAGGGAGGCATAACAAGGGAAAGACAACTGCAGTTGCGACTGGTGGTAGGAGAGTGTGTTGGCGACTAGTACACTGACAGGAGGGTGCGACTCCTTCCAATTCCTTGTGGGACATGGAGATTGGAGTTCCAGGTGGTCTGTGTGGACTACTTCAGAGGCGGGAGGTTTCTGCCGCTTAGGAGGACAACTGTCAATCCCGACAGTCCCAGTGAGACCAGGAGTCTTCAGTCTCGGTGCGACCTGGAGCTGCACAGACACCGTCTAATACAGGAGGTGAAGAATGTGCAAGGCGTGAGGTATTGTCACCGAGCAAGCCTCGGGACAAGGTATGATTCCACAAACCATCCTTTCCTATTGTATAGACGTTGACGTGTTTCCTTGTTCTGGGTGTGGGGGAGGAAAATTTTTGTTTCCAGTGTCTTCTCTGCCTCCCCTAAAACCCAACAGTGGTATCAGAGCCACGTCAACTGCTCTATACTTTAGGGATTATCGATATGATCGATTTTGGTTCTTTGCCTTTATTTATTGCATACGATGCGAATAATATTGGCTTTACGCATGTCCAATCCTAAATCCACAAATCCCAATTTACATATATGATATGTATTATTAATGCACTCGATACGAGTCACCCTTATAAGAGTTTTGTGGTGGATGTATAGCGTGGTTATGGCCAATAAACCCTATCTGTGTATGGTTGTATGTGGGTGCTTGCATCTCGGTCTGCGCACCGATCTTCCTTCTCCTATTCCTGATGTAACTCAAAATAATTTGAGATTTTTTTCCTACCTTTTCTCCCCTCGAATGTAAATCAAGGTTTCTCTTTTTACAATGTAAAATAGGATAGAATTTTATTTCTTGTTATGTCAAAGAACGGAGGACATCCTGACGATAGCTGAGACGATCGGTTCAAGGCGTGAATCGATCGGTTGACGTTCGAGACGATCGATTCAAGGAGTGAGCCGATCGGTTGATGATCGGTTCCAGGAGCGAGACGAGTAGGTGGCAGCCATGAAGAGATGCACGATGACTAGGCGAACCGATCGGTTGGAGGAGCCAACCGATCGGCTGGTGGCACCCAACCAACCAATCTGATGGTGAGTCGATCATTCATGTGATGAATTGATCAAACCCAGAAAGGCAAAGCACATAGTTCATCTTGTACAGGTTGCATGTGATGTAGACCTAGATGACCGTGATTCCTCTTGGCTCGAGGAATCACATTAGGATGGCCATAATCATCGCCTTTATCATTTTGCATGTTTTCAGTGGGATATAATATGTATATGATACATACTATGTATTGTGGTGATTGGATATGTATATGTATATAAAACCAAATCCCTCATTAAAATATTAAGTCTTATATGCCTTCCATTAGCGGCACACATGAAAAACTCGATTGACCAAGCGTAGGTTACACCAAAGCGTGGTGCGCCGTCTATCTTATGGAAGTGTGAAGGGTAGACATGTAGGTTCTGCCAAAGCAGGGTGCATGTTTACCGTGTCAGCTTTTGGATTAGACTTATCTGGTGATTCCTAGAGCGTATAAGCCCAGAGGCAAGGAATGTTCATGGCATGGTGTTGTGCATGTTCATTCATCAAGAGTTGCATATGATGCAATTGGCAAAAGTTGCCTACCTGAGAGATCTAAGTTGTGGGTGACAGCCCAAGCTGGTCCATGACTTAGAGGATTTCAGGATATTGCCCACTAGAAGATTGTACGCTACAATCTTCTGAATTGATGGTGAGGGCTATCATTTTGAACTAAAATAGTGGGAGCGATAATTAATTAAAGGCCTAATTATATCGTCAACTTTTCAAATCAATCAAATAAGTCAAAAATGAGTTTTTGGACTAAAATTGCATATTTTCCTTTTGTAGTACAAATGGCAACAAACAACAATCACTTTTCTTTGCGATCGGTCCTTGAAAAGGACAAGCTAAATGGGACAAACTTCCACGACTGATATAGGACATTGAGAATTGTTCTCACTCAAGAGAGAAAGCTCTATGTTCTGGATACTCCAATTCTAGAGGAACCTGCTCCTAATGCACCAAAGGCAGAAAGGGATGCTTACAAGAAGAATTCTGATGATGCCATTGATGCAAAGTGATTGATGTTGTGCTCTATGAACCACGATTTGTAGAGACAGCATGAGAACATGGGTGTCATTGAGATGATTCAGCATCTCAGGAACATGTATGAAGATCAAGCACGGCAGGATAGATAGAATGTCTCAAGGGCATTATTCAAGTGCGTCATGACAGAAGGAGATCCAGTTGGTCCTCACACACTCAAGAGGATTGGGTATGTGGAGAACCTGACAAGACTGGGATTTCCACTGAGCCAAGAGTTGGCTACTGACGTGATACTGCAATCGTTGCCAGAATCCTACAGTCAGTTTGTGATGAACTACAACATGAACAACTTTGATAGGCCACTTTCAGAGTTGTTGGGCATGTTGAGGACAACCGAGATATAGATGAAGAAGGACAAGCCTAAGTCTGTGATGGTGATCACGAGCAAGAAAGGCAAGTCCAAGCGCAAGGGCAAGGGCAAAGCTAAGAAAGGTTCTGATGCTAGCCAGGAGCCCAAGTCGTCTTCAGCTCTCAAGGCCAAGGGAGGCGTGACCAAGAAAGGAAATTGCCACCATTGTCAAAAGCCAGGACATTGGAAAAGGAATTGTCCTCTCTATCTGGAAGAACAGAAGAAGAAGGAGGCGACAGACGTCTCTACTTAAAGGTGTCATGAAAGTAAACTTGTAACACTTTTTGAGGTATATGATACCAAGATGTAAAGTGTAAAGCACTCAATAATTGGGGCAAGTGTTTCCGCCATAGATAGGAGTACTTTAGTTTATTTTCAGCCTAAAAGGCATGTAATACAGTTATGAACTGCTATTTCATATTTGCCAATAGATAGAAACACTTTATTTTTGCATATTGTATGACAATGATGGCAATCAATAAAGTTGATCTTTTTTAAAAGATATGATCTTTGTGGCAATGCCTTATTTATCTTGTGGTATTTGATATGCATAAGATAAAATGATACCTAAAGTTATTGATAACTCAAACAATCAAATTAGCATCAATCATGAGAAATTCATTTCTAGTTTCCATGCGATGGATAAATCTAGACTCTTTTGGTTAGAGAACCAGTAAGAGACATGAATATCTTCGACATGATTAATCAATCTTCACTAATGTTAGTGGGAGAATCATTATCCTATTAGGTATGATACATGTGATGTATTTACATACCTATTGGAATAAATTCTAATACTTCAAATGGTGTTTAGAGAAATACCAATATGAATATCTTGAAGTGTTCAAGATTATCATAGATGAAGTGCAAATTTGGTAAAGTGTTAATGAATGAAATACTTGGACCAAATTTTTGAGATCCTTTTGAGTGATTATGATAGTGTATCATAGTGAACTCATGATTAAGGCATGGTGATGTCTAAATCAAGAAGGAATCATACTCTAAGTAGTTAGAGAATGATTATCAAATAACTGAATTCTTCTTAAATAAAGAATACCCCACACTAATAAAGGACATTAAGAATCACAAAGGTTGTGAGTTCTTATATCCTTAACAGACACACCTCGATCATCTGTATGATGAGTTGTTCATGTGATGAGTCAACTATCTAGATGAATATGAGGAACCAAATTTTGAGTTACGGTTTATGACCATTACATCCTAAATGGCATCCATATGAACCATAAGGTATGACCTTGATGGTAGCACCCATTGGAATAAAATCTATAAGTGAAAATAAGTCTTAAGTGTTAAGACACATGGAAAACATTTTGAGAAGGATGATGCTTGTTGATTGCAACTTAATGACTAAGACATTTGGCATATGGATACTAAAACCGCATTCCTATGAGGAATAAAACAAGGATGTGCACGTGACACAACCTATAAGGTTTATGAATCCACTAATGCAAATGAAATCTATAAGTTACAATGAACTAATCAATGTGATTGATTGAGTACAAGAAACTCAGAATTGGATCTTTACTTTGATGATATAGTCAAAGGGTTTGACTGATATGTCAAAGATAAAGAAGGGATCTGTGATTTAGTGGGAGCGTGTTCACATTCCACATGTTGATGTGAAATGGAAATGTTCAAGAATGGAAATCCAAAGTGGAAATTATCTTTAAGGAAGATAGAGATGTTTCCTATGAGATAGGAATAGAGATCTATAGAGATAGTTCTCGAAAACCTCTTGACCTGGAAAAGAGAGAGCATACATTGGCAATTTGTACTGAAGGGTTCAGTATGCACAGATTAAGTGGGAGAAAACATGTCCATGATATATGGAGTTAGTATCCCAAGTCCAAGTGTACAATTCTTATGAAGAATGGGAACACTAAGAATAGATATGGATCTATCATGTATGTAATCATCCCATTATCTTGCATGTATTGACATGGCAAGAACAAAATGCATTCATCATCTTGTATGTATGACATGGCAATATGATGTGCTCATCTTGATAACTCATATGTGGGACATGACGAGTGGATGTCTGTCTACTTCCAGTAAGGGTTACTGGAATACCATGAGAACTTGATAAGTACTTGAGAAGTACTAGTTCTATGGAGATAAGGAAGAGTTCAATGTAAAGATTTACATTGATGTGAACTTCCAAAAAGGACAAAAAATTAATCGCAAAATATATATAGGATATATAAAAGGTGAAAGTTTGTTGATAATTAGAAGTGTTCCAATAAAGCCATTTAAAAGGGAAATGCCGAGTATCTGTGTGTTAGAGAACAACAATGGATACTATATGGATCTGGAAGTTCATGAGATGAACTTATAGATATTCCGGTCATTGATGACAAGTATGGAATCCTTGATCATGCAATGTGGCTAAAGGTTAGCAAAGGAATACTGGATCGCATATTACGGAAACTCCATCTCATACGTGTGACGTACAACGAAGAGATGTGAGACATGCAGTTAATACCGACTTTGGCAAGGTGTTGCCATAACTCACTATGGTGGCACTAGAGCACAGTAACATGTGGGACATGTTTGAAGATCACTATGAATATGATTCAAGGGTGATTGGCTCGCAGTGCAAGTGGGAGTCTGTTGGTATGTATGCCCTGAGAGCCAATTATGGGATGATTGGTGGGATACATTAAGATTGATTTTATAAACATCAAAGGCAAGCTTCCAATTCTTTCTGGTTCAATCATATGAGATAGTGATAGAACAGATTGAATGTCTAGAGAATGAAAGTACTCAATGACGTATGCTTTCATGTTGAGGACCTGAACGATGAGATCATACAGATGCTAAGAGTTTGTACATTCTTATTATGTCCCTAGTCGGATGTCATTGTGGAAGGTAAATAGACAACAATGACACACAAGACTAGATTGTGGTGTTGGTTTATGACAAAATCTCATTAGTCATGATATAGAGATATCAAACCAAACACATAAGTACTTGTTAGAGAACAAGTGTACCAGACAGACCCACCGTGAGTTTGACACATGGAACCATGACATGGTAGTCACAGTCAGTACTCACAGTGATGATGGTGAGTGTGATTCTTTGACCTGAAATCACTACACTCAACACATGTCGTTGGGCACACTTTGACATCATCAAACGCAGTCCTGAAACATGGGTTGTTATAAAGGTGATGATTGGGTGGCTTTGACACATGGGGCTTTCGAGGGGTGAGTGATAGATATGGGATTTGTCCCTCCTGAGGGAGTTTGATATCCATGGCCACTTGATGAGTAGGATTGAGAAAGGTGTGTGCACGCATGTGTGAATCAGTTTGTGATATTGATGTCATACATATCTCTTCTAATCTACTCTGAGATCAAGAAAGTGAATGAACGTTGACAAGATGATTGTTCCATGCCTCGAGTTCATTCGGGATATCAGTGACAAAGGAATTATACATTCGTTGTAACACCATTCACGGATTGTAGGATTGAAAGTTGTTCTCCAACTTTCTATTTCACTTGGGTAGCACTGATGTGTGACTAGGCACCGCTCTTTGCTTGTGAAGTCATAAGTGTTATGGACTTTTACTGCCAACGTGAAAAGGACCTGCAGGGTCACACACATAGGATTTAACCTGGAAGAGGAGTTTTGTCCACAAACAATGTTTAGATTGAATACTAAAAGAGTTTAGTAGTTCAATTAAACACTCAATTAATTGATAGCTCAATTTCATAATGTTCAAGGTGTTGGACTGATTGATTAGAGTATCGGATTGATTGAAACTGCAATTGACTGTTTCTACACAATCTGCACTCCCAAGCGATCGGCTCATGTGATGAACCGATCGGCTCAGCTTGGTGAACCGGTCGGCTCAGGTGGTGAGTCGATCGGCTCATGATTAGGGTGAAACGATTGCTTCAAGTGTTGAAATGATCGGTTTAACTGGTGCAACCGTGCAAGTTGGGAAAGTAGGATTGGTGAGAATTTTCCTTTCGTTTCACTTGTCCAATTTGATTGGAACAAGGATTGGTATTTGATACCAATTAGAAACAAAAGATGGAAAATCAATCGGGAACTAACCAGGACCACGAACCGACCGGTTCAGAAATGAACCGACCGGTTGAGGTGTCCCAACCGATCAGTTGAGGTGTCAACTGATCGGCTCAGGTCCCCAACCGACCATTTCAAAAATAAAACGATCGGTTCAGGTTGCGAGTTTGTTGTTTTGTGGAAAATCCCAAACCCTTCTACTCCTGCTTTTAGTCCTGCATTGCCCGGGATGGAGAACCCTGTCCCATGACCCTCCTATATATATAGAGGTATTGGGGGCTTCTCAAAGTACAACTCAGTGCAACTAGTTGCTCTATGAAGTTGTTGTTCTCTCTGGTTTTGGTAACCGAGAGAGAGCCCGAGCAAGTACTACTCGATAAGGGAGGCACAACAAGGGAAAGACAACTGCAGTTGCGACTGGTGGCAGGAGAGTGTGTTGACGACTAGTACGTTGACTGGAGGGTGTGATTCCTTCCAATTCCTTGTGGGACAAGGAGATTGGAGTTTCAGGTGGTCCGTGTAGACTACTTCAGAGGCGGGAGATTTCTGCCGCTTAGGAGGACAACTGTCAATCCCGACAGTCCCGGTGAGACCAGGAGTATTCAGTCCCGGTGCGACCAGGAGCTGCACAGACACCGTCCAAGACAGGAGGTGAAGACTGCGCAAAGCACGAGGTATTGTCGCCGAGCAAGCCTCGGGACAAGGTATGATTCCACAAACTATCCTTTCCTATGGTATAGACATTGACGTCTTTCCTTGTTCTGGATTTGGGGGAGAAATTTTTTTATTTCCGCTGTCTTCTCTGCCTCCCCAAAAACCAAACAGTTTTTGTCGCTGAGAGGAAAATTGAATGCCAACTCATGCATAGTACAGTGTGGTGCTTTGTCACTGCTAAGGCCCAGCTTAGTTAGGCTGAATACCAATTAATATTTTTGAACTGCACGGACAATTTCCGTTCTAAGGTGTTGTTTGATTCGGGATCTGATTTGAACCCGACAATTTGTGTCACGTACCAACTAATCCTGTCCAGTTCCAACTTTATTTTGTTTGACATAAATCGGTTTGATGGTTCTGTTTTCGGATTTCATAATCCTCTAATTCAGACCTTGTTAGTCCTGGTCTTAGTAGGATTTTAATCTCAATTCAAATTAGATTCTGTCTTTTGTGTTATTTTGTTTTGTATATCATACTGAAAAACACAACTTATGAGGCCAGTCTAATCTAATGGGTGCTTGTAATAGGATGAGTTGTCAAATAAAAATAGGACTGAATCCAGATAAATTAATCCGGATCTATCATCTAACCCAACCCAAATTTTATAATCTTAGTCTCGAACCAAATAGGGAGTTTGGTTCGAACCAAATAGGGAGTTTGGTTCCGTATTAAACCAACCCCATGTTAGAAGTCAACTGCACAATCACGTTCCGGCATCTAGAAAATCAGAAAAATCTGACTGCGCCGGAACGGGTACAGTTCATTTTCCTTGTCTAGGATGCTCCTTGTTGATTGCCAAGTAAATGTCAGCTATACCTGCTTGTATGCCTTACATGTCAGTTTCTCACCCAATATTATCCAGAAAAGCACATTCTACAAAACATAAAGAAATCAAATAGACGAGTCAAATTTACGTCAAATTAAATGAAAACTTTGTACTATCAATTCATTACTCTTGATTTTCCGTTATCCGACCTATGGGGTGGGTTGATTTTACGTTCAACCAGACAAATCCTAGGACCAATTCGGATCTATTAGCTAATGTTCGGCTTCGTTTTCACATGCGTCATCCGTGCCAAATCTGTACTGAAATCTCCTCCGAATTGATATAGTCAGGCTACCAAATTCTATTATTATTTGTATACGATGGATGGCTACTTGAGAAGACCATGCAGAATAGTGAGGGTTGGTATTTTAACAACTGCATGTCGTTTGGATGGAGATCAAAACGTTAGAATAATCATTATCATAAAAGCTAATTGTTACGACCCCACCTCCCGATAACCCCCAATTAAGGGAGACCGAGAGGTTGAGCCGTACCCATTAATCCCGGATCAAAGGTTCGACATATAACCAAAAACAATTATTAAATTCTAACAGACTATACTGAAAATGGTAATAAAATTTTTCTTTACATACCTTTTGAAAACTTGGATTTCTATTCTTCTATCCACACCGATACTAATCTATCTAATCCTCCTTTGCACTTTAATTCTCATTTAGTATCACATGTGCCACTTTACTGTTTGTTCTTTTCATTGCACCTAAAACGCCGACAAACAAAACGTCGGTCAGCCGTAGCTGGTATGTGGGGGAAACAATAAACTTGCAACTATGATAACCATGTAATCATTCAATTAACCATTTAACAATCAAGATTACATTTTAAATATAACATCCGCGATCCATGAGTACCCTATCCTCTGTACTATCCCTGCAGTGGACCTGGATCCTACCTTCCTTATGGTAGATCCCCATTAAACCCCTCATGGTCCCACCCATAGGTGAACCAGTTTCTAGGGTTGAGTCACATGGCACTACCCGTAAGTAGCCCACTCCTTAACTCATGGCAGGCTAATGAGTCGCATGGCACTACACGTAGGTAGCCCAATTTCTAACTCTCGATAACCTAGACCTTGCTCTAGGATTACCCCTTTTTAGCCCTTTTCAAAGTAACAGAGGTGGACCCAGATCTAGCCAGTTATATATCTAATCATTTATAGTGATAATCATAGTCACTTTACAGTTGCATGAAATAAATAAACATCCAACAGTTTAGTTGCATTCAATGCGATTAAACATCCGGGAATCCATCGGAAAACTAACTCGGGTAGTCATAAGCGTAACCACATACCTGACTTGGCGAGTCATGCAGATTATTCAAAATATACTTCATGTGTATAAAATCAAGTCAATCAACAGATCCAAGCAAGTAATTCAATCATCACACAGTTCCTGAAATAAATATGTACTCTATTTATTACACACTTTATCAAGAATCTACTTTAGTGACTTGGATTCACTTTCTAGGGTTTCTAATCCGCATTAAGTATTCATTAACACTCATTAGGGTTTCTTAGTTCAATTTCTCGAACTTTATCTCTTTTAGATTAACAAACCCTAATAGCACTCTTTTCCATTTATGTAAACCCTAATTGCTCAAACTATTCATTTAATAGTCTTTTATACTTAGATTGACTTAGGATCATCTTATCCCTATTTGTCTATGGATTTGAACAATTAAAACATTAAAAAGTCATATTCATCTAAATTAGGGTTTTCAAGCTCATTAATGCACATTCGTGCATGAAACCCTAAATTAAGCCAGATTATAAAAAGATCATCTTTTTGAATCCTATTCTCTCTTTTATTAACAACAGGTTAATATCATCTTTAATTATCCATCTATCATCAAATCTAAGGGTTAAATCATTAAAGATGATAACTTTATGTACTTTTCCAATTTCAAGCATATAAACTCTAAATTAGACTTATCACGTGAAAAAGGTTCTTCCTTTTTAACTCAATGTTCCTTTTTGCATTTAACAGGTTAATATCAATTCTATTGATCCATTAAACCCTGTTAATCTCTTTAATCATATCAAAGTAGGGTTTCATTACCATTAATACATTTAAGTTGATAACTTTTATAACTTTTCGAATTGCAAGCATAACTAGGCTCCAATTATATTTTTAATGGATTCCTCTCGTTCTGAGGATCAGTTTTCATATATTATGTATGCTAATCCGAGCTATGAATCACAAGTTATGATTTTTGCAATAAAATGCTTACCACAGCCAATAGCAAGCCGCCACGTGTCTCCTTCCATGCGCCCAAACTGGAAATATAACGGAATTACTAACTTGCCCCCGCGTAAGTGGGCTGTTTCTTCAGCCCGCGGAGGGTATTCTCGTCCAAAACGCCTCCTCCCTTCTTTTACCTCCTGCAGCCCGAAGCATCCGCCCTAGCCGCCGCGAGCAGACCTAGGGGTGGCCCTTGCTCCTAGCTCCAGTCTTGAAACTCACCGGAGATCATCTCCTGCCTCCGCCGCCCTCGGTTGCACTTGCAGAGCTCCCAAGCCATGGCCGTAGTGGCCGAATACAGGCCTGGCTAATGTGCTTACCGCAGCACGACCTGCAGGCTTGCCGGCTTATCCTCTACTCCTGGACTTTCTTCAATCCTTCGAGGATAGGTCCCCGACCCTCGGCGCACCCTGGTGCATCTGTAAGGCCCGCAAACAGTCGCTTAGGTGGCGCGAGTCAGGCTGGGAGAACCTCCGAACTATCTGCTTCATGCAGCCGTGTTGCTGCCATGGTGGGTAGCTTAGGGTTTGGCGGCTCTGTCCAGGTCTCACTTTGGCTCCTCCTCGTGACCTACCACCATTGAAACCCCTCTTGGGTTCCTCGTTTCTCTAGTATCATGTAGTTTCTTGTGGTTAGGGTTTACAGAAGGAAACAAGGGAGAAGAAGATAGGGAATAAATAGTAAGACGTGAGTTTTCTTCTTTGAACTCGACCACGGGTCTACCCCTTTTATGGGGGAGGATATCCTCGCCCTAAGGTACCCATCTAAGAGGAAATAAGTCCTCTCTTATAAGAAAACTACCTTCCTTCATTGTGTAGAAAACTTCTCTCTCTTCTTTGCTCTTTTAAAAACCTTGATTATTTAGATATTAGGAAATTCGAAATTCCCTTTCCTTTATTGTCTTTATTTTTATCTTTTAATCCATTAGCCACGAAATTTCTATTTCCTTTAATAGAAATTACTTTCTTTTTAACAAAATTACATAATTAATGGGTTATGTATTCCCATTACCTCTTTATTTTATAATTAAGGTATTTTCTCTTCCTTTTCCTTTATTGGGGCTCCTTGGCACCCAAGAAAACTTATTATTTCGAAATCCTTTTCCAAGAATATTTATTATCCTTCTAGATGCATCTAAATGCATTATCTCCCTTTATCTTGTTTATTAAAAAAAAATATATCTTTTTGAGAATTTCTTTTTATGTCTCTCTCCTATTTTCCTCATTGGCATCCCTTTTATCTTAATAAAACCTTGGGATACGAAATTCCATAAAGGGAAACTCAATTATCCCTCTTTTCACTTGATTTCCACATTTTCTCATTGTTTTCAATTTCTTTCTTAATAAAGAAACACATAATTAATCTTTTCTTTTCCTTATTTATTTTCTTTGCAATATTAGACTCCTTGGAACCCAAGGAATCCAAGAGGCACGAAATCCTCTTTGGATTTGCCTTCCAGAGGTTTCCATTATTTCTTTTCTCAAATATTCAATTATCCATTTACTAATTGAATTTCCTTTGTTATTTTCCTTTTTATTGGGCCCAATAGCCAATAAAGCCCATAAATCAAATAACAAGGCTATTTTAAACGAAATCAAATTATTCAAAACAAATCACATCATTATCTGTTCAATTATCCTTAATATGAGAAATTGCATTTCTCATTAATTGAACCCAAAAATTGGGGTTATAACATCCTTCCCTTCTTATAGGAATTTTGTCCTCAAAATTTAGGCAAGCAAACAAACAATTCAGGATAAGACTTTTCCATGCCCATCATGGGCCCCTATGTGACTTTGCCGTACCCATGGCATTTTCAAAGAACCTTTATTATCACATATTCTTTTCTCTGAGTTCTTTCATCCTGGCGTCTATAAACAACACAGGTAACTCAGGCCATTTCAGCCTCCCTTGGGGCTCACTAGGTTCATTGCTCAGCACATGGTCGGTATCTCACATAGTGCTCAAAACTGAACACACAGAAAACATCTCCCATTACTCTATCCTGAGGGGTAGGTTCAAACCTAACCTTCTCCACCCATCCATCTCTAATGGACTCATGTATCGGGTACTCATCTCTATAAGATATAACTTAGAGGGGTCGGATTTTCATGTTATATTTTCTCCCATAGTAACTTGTATGTCATTCTACTTTGCATTTGCTCACGACTCTCATCGTCTCTAGGCTCCTTTCAGCCCTTGCGCAACCAAAGTGACTTTATCTACATGTACTGGGATCTCTTTTTCTAACCATCATGTGGTACTTTTCTAACCATCATGTGGTCCTTTCACCAACATTACCTTACTAAAGTGGTGACCGACACAACCTCCCTTACAGAGCTTCATATAAAACCCGATACTGGCTACGGTGGTCATTGTCACGTCTTTCATAGGACAAGAACTGTCTCTAGATATCACCCTGAACGAGCACACATGCCCTCATCAGACCCTTTAGTCTGGACCATACTAACCATAGTAAGGGGTGATAACTATACTAACATTGAGTTCTTCATGTACCCACTTCCACTTTATGGAAGTGAACCTTTATGTCAAACTCAAGAATCATTGAACTCACTTCATGGTGTAGTTGAACCATCTCTCTCATGGTTAGTTCAACTAGATCTGTCCCTTGACAGAACTCTTTCTTTCTCATGTTTTCTAGGTAAGGCGACCTACCATAACCCATATTGTATCTCGACCTTCCTCGATCCAGGGATGACTTATCACAACATCCATAGTGTTGAGCTCTCATTCCCTCTCAGGGATTCTTTTGTTCTCTATATCGATACACTGGGTTACTAGGGTTCGTCCTTTACCTCCTGGCTTGCATGGCCGTAAACCACATGCAACCTCATGTTAAGCATCCATAGTGCTATTGTCATTCTCCACGGTGTATGATGATCTTCCATCATGATTTCCTGTATGTCATGATTCCTTCAAGATCAAATCCTCTGAAACCCTAAACCACTCTAGTCAGGGTTTCGTCACCTTCTCTTCCAAAGAGGTGCATTTGAGGTTCTACCACCATCCCTACATTGCATCGAGGACTAGACTGACTAACCAAACAACCTCTTATCCTTTACACGTATCTTGTTACATCTGAGTGTTATCCAAACACCTCTCCTTTTCAAACTTAGTGTTTGCCAAACAAACTCTTCTAGCTCCTAGTCAAACAAGTCTTAACCAGAGCATACATTACCACCTCTCATCCTTAGGTACTAGGTAACATTAATTCCCATGTATTTCGCTTATTATGTCACCTCAAACTATATTTTTTTTTTATCTTCATAAGAACATTCTCTGATTTCATCATCATGGTGACCAAACTCAACCTGGTATAATTTGTAAGCTCCATTTAGCTCATTCTAGAAACATCCTCATAAGGTGACTACCTCATTCCTCTTAGGGTTTACAAACCATCCATGTATCATTCACTTTACCAGGGTAGATATCTTCTCTATCCCATTTCTCATGGCAATGCTCCAACCTACCTCATCTCTTATCCCTGGTGTATGACATGCATAATGTCCTATCTCTCACCCGCATAATAAGAAGAAATAAGCATTTGGCTGCAGTCCAAATACAGAGTTCTTCCTGTTCCAAGAGTAGAGATGGTACATCCCACCTCGCCAGTACACCTTCAAATCTAGGTTGAAACGTGACACCTACGTCTCTATTTCACAAACATCTTAATATCAAGGTTGCTTCCATGGAACACTGGTTTTGAACCTACTTGGGTTTACACACCATCCTTGGTCATCTCCTTCAGGTCTAAAGGGTACCGAATCTTTTGGAGTCTTCCCTCTTCCCTCATGCATCAAGAGAGTGCCCTACTCATCTGCCCCTTGGGTCCCATGAGTTTATGAAGGTGATCAATCTCCTAACCCATGGCCCTCAGACAATGATAGTTGTTACCTCCTGACCCTATGGTCATGTGCAACTGGGGAATTAGGCAACTCCTACTTTCATCGGTCTTATCCCTACCTAACCCTAGGATAGACTTTAGGATTCTCCATTACAGTACATGTTCACATAGAACCTTACCCAAGTCTTCACCATCTCTCTTTCTACATTCATGGGCTGACCTTCATCCTTTCATTGAGATCATGGCAACATGCCTACCTTGGTCAAGCCCTATACCAGTTACCTCCATGGTAACACATCTGCATGCACTTAGAGATGGATATCTATGGGCCTACGGGTTCAAACTCATACCATGTACTTTTCACTTAGTTTCTCAAGATCCTAAGAAACATTTTTAGGTTACCTTAAACTAACCAAAACTGATATACATCCTTCCAAAGGGGTTCCTCTCCCAGGATGGGAGGAAAACTATCTCTAAGGTCACAAAAGCTCTTAGGTCTAGGGTTTACATCCACCCGGGCCTACTTAACCCTAGCAAACCATTAAGGCACAAGCAGATCACTTATTGAACCATACTAGATCATATTTGTCCTCTTCCCTCAATGCTGGGTCAAGGTCATACCTTCCTTTATCATCCACCTAGCTATGAGGGGTTCATTACACATACCTTAAACTTAAGGGACTTCCCTTTTCCTTTATTCATGAGGTGTACCATGCTCGAAACTATAGAAACTTAATTCTCATCCTGAGCATTAGGTATACCACTTCCCCTCTTAGGCCTAGGAACCCTAGGTTCACTTTTAGGTGTCCAACCTCACACTCTCTTTCTGAACCATGAATCAAGCTTGCAAAAGGCATCTCGTACACTTCCTGTCATCCTTCTTCTCGAACAACACTTAGGGTTGGGTCCTCCTTAAGGACACTAACACGGTACAAGGCCTCATAGCCTGCTACCACACCTTTCTAGGTATAAGAAACTATTCTTCCTACCTCGGATGGTAAACACATATACCGTAGGCACGTAGGCCCCAGATGCTTCATCTTCTATCTCTAGGGTTTGGTCCCTCTAAAGGCAACCAAGATATCATCAACTTTCAGGGACCGATCAGGAGGCAACCATTATCATTCATTGTTCAGGGTCTTAGGTTTCCTGCTTTCTCTAGGGCTAACCCTACATTCAACCTCACCATTAGAGGTCCTCTCTTCATGAAGGTTCAACTTCAAAGGCATGCTCTATATGGGTGAAGCCTAGGTTCGAACTTATGGTTGCTAAAGATCATCCATAACCCTTTATGCTCCATCATAATTCCTTATCCAGGGTTTCATTCTACTGCCAGCACTATGACGTGCCCTAGGTGCCAACTATACCCTACTTGCACAAGCCCATAGGGTTTCTAAGGTCCTTCACTAACCTCATCATCTAAAGAGCTATCATGTGCTCCAACACGTACGACCCTTCCCAGGGTTGGGGTTGCCAAAGGTGCTAGGTCACCCATGGATTCCATGGCATCCCGAAGGCATGTCCTTTCAAACACCTGGTCCAACTCGTCTCTCTCTAACCATCACTTAGGGTTAGGATTAGCATCATCCTCATGGGATGTGCCAGGTCTCAATGGAGATCTCTATCTCCAAGACTAACTTATCCTCCTGACAAGAAGGTCTAACCTCAGGTCTCTTCTGAGGATATGACATCTTATGTCATACGACCTAAGCATGTATCTATCCTTTAATTTGCGCTTACTCTATTAAGCTTATGTCCATGACATCTTATTTACATGCATTTCCTTTAATGTGGTGGAGGATCCCCTTAAACCTTATTAACCTTACCCATACCTCAAGAGGGTGAGGAGAAGTAAGAAAACCCTAATCCTTTAGGTCCTTATCAGAATTTTGTGATGAGAAGGGATAAATAAGATGAGAAGTCCTAAAGGTATCTTATTTCGATTCATACCCTAAGACTTTGGCCAGGCGGTCACACGGGTCCGGGAGTCCTCGTATTCCGACTAGCGGTGCGGAGGAAAATCTTGCCAGCCCCCGGTCGTGATCCCTTTCTAGACACCTCTGTCTTTCGGATACTCCTCTAATAACTCCCTTGGGTTTTATGGAGTTTGTAAAATTTAGTAATTATTAATGGTTAAATGAGGAACCTAGGCTCTGATACCAAATGTTACGACCCCACCTCCCGATAACCCCCAATTAAGGGAGACCGAGAGGTTGAGCCGTACCCATTAATCCCGGATCAAAGGTTCGACATATAACCAAAAACAATTATTAAATTCTAACAGACTATACTGAAAATGGTAATAAAATTTTTCTTTACATACCTTTTGAAAACTTGGATTTCTATTCTTCTATCCACACCGATACTAATCTATCTAATCCTCCTTTGCACTTTAATTCTCATTTAGTATCACATGTGCCACTTTACTGTTTGTTCTTTTCATTGCACCTAAAACGCCGACAAACAAAACGTCGGTCAGCCGTAGCTGGTATGTGGGGGAAACAATAAACTTGCAACTATGATAACCATGTAATCATTCAATTAACCATTTAACAATCAAGATTACATTTTAAATATAACATCCGCGATCCATGAGTACCCTATCCTCTGTACTATCCCTGCAGTGGACCTGGATCCTACCTTCCTTATGGTAGATCCCCATTAAACCCCTCATGGTCCCACCCATAGGTGAACCAGTTTCTAGGGTTGAGTCACATGGCACTACCCGTAAGTAGCCCACTCCTTAACTCATGGCAGGCTAATGAGTCGCATGGCACTACACGTAGGTAGCCCAATTTCTAACTCTCGATAACCTAGACCTTGCTCTAGGATTACCCCTTTTTAGCCCTTTTCAAAGTAACAGAGGTGGACCCAGATCTAGCCAGTTATATATCTAATCATTTATAGTGATAATCATAGTCACTTTACAGTTGCATGAAATAAATAAACATCCAACAGTTTAGTTGCATTCAATGCGATTAAACATCCGGGAATCCATCGGAAAACTAACTCGGGTAGTCATAAGCGTAACCACATACCTGACTTGGCGAGTCATGCAGATTATTCAAAATATACTTCATGTGTATAAAATCAAGTCAATCAACAGATCCAAGCAAGTAATTCAATCATCACACAGTTCCTGAAATAAATATGTACTCTATTTATTACACACTTTATCAAGAATCTACTTTAGTGACTTGGATTCACTTTCTAGGGTTTCTAATCCGCATTAAGTATTCATTAACACTCATTAGGGTTTCTTAGTTCAATTTCTCGAACTTTATCTCTTTTAGATTAACAAACCCTAATAGCACTCTTTTCCATTTATGTAAACCCTAATTGCTCAAACTATTCATTTAATAGTCTTTTATACTTAGATTGACTTAGGATCATCTTATCCCTATTTGTCTATGGATTTGAACAATTAAAACATTAAAAAGTCATATTCATCTAAATTAGGGTTTTCAAGCTCATTAATGCACATTCGTGCATGAAACCCTAAATTAAGCCAGATTATAAAAAGATCATCTTTTTGAATCCTATTCTCTCTTTTATTAACAACAGGTTAATATCATCTTTAATTATCCATCTATCATCAAATCTAAGGGTTAAATCATTAAAGATGATAACTTTATGTACTTTTCCAATTTCAAGCATATAAACTCTAAATTAGACTTATCACGTGAAAAAGGTTCTTCCTTTTTAACTCAATGTTCCTTTTTGCATTTAACAGGTTAATATCAATTCTATTGATCCATTAAACCCTGTTAATCTCTTTAATCATATCAAAGTAGGGTTTCATTACCATTAATACATTTAAGTTGATAACTTTTATAACTTTTCGAATTGCAAGCATAACTAGGCTCCAATTATATTTTTAATGGATTCCTCTCGTTCTGAGGATCAGTTTTCATATATTATGTATGCTAATCCGAGCTATGAATCACAAGTTATGATTTTTGCAATAAAATGCTTACCACAGCCAATAGCAAGCCGCCACGTGTCTCCTTCCATGCGCCCAAACTGGAAATATAACGGAATTACTAACTTGCCCCCGCGTAAGTGGGCTGTTTCTTCAGCCCGCGGAGGGTATTCTCGTCCAAAACGCCTCCTCCCTTCTTTTACCTCCTGCAGCCCGAAGCATCCGCCCTAGCCGCCGCGAGCAGACCTAGGGGTGGCCCTTGCTCCTAGCTCCAGTCTTGAAACTCACCGGAGATCATCTCCTGCCTCCGCCGCCCTCGGTTGCACTTGCAGAGCTCCCAAGCCATGGCCGTAGTGGCCGAATACAGGCCTGGCTAATGTGCTTACCGCAGCACGACCTGCAGGCTTGCCGGCTTATCCTCTACTCCTGGACTTTCTTCAATCCTTCGAGGATAGGTCCCCGACCCTCGGCGCACCCTGGTGCATCTGTAAGGCCCGCAAACAGTCGCTTAGGTGGCGCGAGTCAGGCTGGGAGAACCTCCGAACTATCTGCTTCATGCAGCCGTGTTGCTGCCATGGTGGGTAGCTTAGGGTTTGGCGGCTCTGTCCAGGTCTCACTTTGGCTCCTCCTCGTGACCTACCACCATTGAAACCCCTCTTGGGTTCCTCGTTTCTCTAGTATCATGTAGTTTCTTGTGGTTAGGGTTTACAGAAGGAAACAAGGGAGAAGAAGATAGGGAATAAATAGTAAGACGTGAGTTTTCTTCTTTGAACTCGACCACGGGTCTACCCCTTTTATGGGGGAGGATATCCTCGCCCTAAGGTACCCATCTAAGAGGAAATAAGTCCTCTCTTATAAGAAAACTACCTTCCTTCATTGTGTAGAAAACTTCTCTCTCTTCTTTGCTCTTTTAAAAACCTTGATTATTTAGATATTAGGAAATTCGAAATTCCCTTTCCTTTATTGTCTTTATTTTTATCTTTTAATCCATTAGCCACGAAATTTCTATTTCCTTTAATAGAAATTACTTTCTTTTTAACAAAATTACATAATTAATGGGTTATGTATTCCCATTACCTCTTTATTTTATAATTAAGGTATTTTCTCTTCCTTTTCCTTTATTGGGGCTCCTTGGCACCCAAGAAAACTTATTATTTCGAAATCCTTTTCCAAGAATATTTATTATCCTTCTAGATGCATCTAAATGCATTATCTCCCTTTATCTTGTTTATTAAAAAAAAATATATCTTTTTGAGAATTTCTTTTTATGTCTCTCTCCTATTTTCCTCATTGGCATCCCTTTTATCTTAATAAAACCTTGGGATACGAAATTCCATAAAGGGAAACTCAATTATCCCTCTTTTCACTTGATTTCCACATTTTCTCATTGTTTTCAATTTCTTTCTTAATAAAGAAACACATAATTAATCTTTTCTTTTCCTTATTTATTTTCTTTGCAATATTAGACTCCTTGGAACCCAAGGAATCCAAGAGGCACGAAATCCTCTTTGGATTTGCCTTCCAGAGGTTTCCATTATTTCTTTTCTCAAATATTCAATTATCCATTTACTAATTGAATTTCCTTTGTTATTTTCCTTTTTATTGGGCCCAATAGCCAATAAAGCCCATAAATCAAATAACAAGGCTATTTTAAACGAAATCAAATTATTCAAAACAAATCACATCATTATCTGTTCAATTATCCTTAATATGAGAAATTGCATTTCTCATTAATTGAACCCAAAAATTGGGGTTATAACACTAATAATAAGGTTCTCCATTGTGTTGTTTACACAATCGATTTAGCCCCATCTTTTCATTGTCTTCTGCGCTAATTCCATAGCCCCTGTTTGGTTTGGGGCCGGGTCTAGATTTGGGCCTGTCGTTTTGCACTACATCAGCATGATCCGGTCCGGGTTAGTGAAAAATAGTGTTTGGTTCAATATCTCAGAACGACGCCGTTTTGAGATTCTTTTGTCCCGAAATCCCGACCAACTCGGTCCCGGTCCAAGCGGGATTGGAAATTCTAGTATGGATTGGCGCGGATTAGCCCAGACTCTCTTCTTTTGCCCCCGACTTATGTCACCTCTTTACTCCATCTGAGGAAAACAGCTGCTTGATGAAGACAAAAATCAGTTGCTGCTAGGAGTAGGTGGGTTTTGGCACGCCGTCTACTGTTGTGTGGTCTGCCCTCTGTCCTGGCGGCGAACCCTAGCCGAGATGCGACCCTTAGCCTCCTGTGTCCCTGACTCTATGAGCAGTTGCTGCATCACGGGTCGAGTAGCTCCTAGCAGGCGTCGAATTGAAAAGAGGTAAAGTGTATTGTCTAATCTCCTCTTCTCCCATCCTTTGAACCATACTTGACCATTTTTCAACGAAAAGGCGGGAAGAGGCGAGAAGGGAAGAGGCAATAAAGAAATCTTACTTGTTCTGCTGTAAATTAGGGGCAATTCTGGTCGACCTGCTCCCCCAACACTTGGTCATCGTTCTCCAGTTACTCGCAAACGTTGTACCTTCATCAGATTCTTCCTTGTCCGAGCTTTATTCACGGCTTAGGTAAGGCAAATTTCCTTGCAATTATTTTTTTTTGTTGCTAGCTTTCTCCTGATAGAATCATACTCACTATTTATTCATTTTTTGTGTTCTGTTCTTGATCAAACTCTACCTGGACGCTTCCTGCTGGAAAATGTGGATGCTTTGTTGAAATCTCAGGTATTCTTTGTCATCGTCGACAATGTCTATTTATTTTGTAATCGATCCTTCTTTGATGTATTATCGTTTGGAATGACTATTCAAACTAGTAGTAGCTCAATGACGACATGTAGCATTACACATTTTCATGTCAAGACAAAAAACTTGAATAGAAAACATGATGTTCATGTAGTAGTAATAGTAATTTAACTGCAACGTAACTGACAGAGTGCAATTTTGAACTGATATGTATAGAAAGTTTAATATGAAATTTAGTCCATTAAGTATCCAGAAATCACAAAAAATTGTAACCCTCAATATCCGGATCTTCATCGCAACATATGTTTGAGTTAACATACTCCAAGCTAAGATATTTTAATAACTTATATATGTTGGCATTAGAATCTTATATTATTGAACCAAAAAAATTGACAGATTATTCAGTATTATTCAACATTTTTTGTCAGTTCTAATGGATGTTGATATCCAACATTTTTTCCAAATCGCCTTTGTTTTTCAGTGGATAGCTTCTATAACAATGACCTTATTTTCCCTTATTTGAATTGTTCTCTCCCTTTGATGTGTTGTTGGTGTTTTTCCTCCTCCATTTTTATTGGATTTCACTTCCCCTTGACCATGAATTTGGATTCGTTGATGTTGTCATTCTCAATTTTTGACCTTGCATCATGTTTTCTAATTTTCTTGTGATGATTGATATGATGCACACCATTCATGTATTCCCTAAATCAGATTTCTTTTTTCATACCTAGAGCTCAATTTTGGTTAGTTGGAGCTATCTTTTAACCTTATCTTTTATTCCATTCATGGACTTTGATCATTGTTTAGACGTCCATAACCATTCATATTTGGAATGTGAAAATAGTTTTGTTGCCCATCATACATGCATTGCCATAGTATCTATGATAGGGATTGTTCTATTATGACTATTTTGAACTTGTGGTTTTTGTGAGTCTCATTTTTGACAATGATTTCATGTTTGGCTTTGTTAAGCTGACCTTGACAATGACTATGCATTTTATTTTACTAGTTAATTTAAATACATGTAGTTGTTATTTCAGCTTTAGTTGTGTTTTTTGTTTCTGGATTGGACCGTGATGATTGTTCCCATGGACCTGAACCATCATTTTGTTTCAAGGCCCATTTTCCAAAATGTGTTTCATATATATATATATATATATATATATATTTGAACTCATCTCCTGATACAATCTTTTAACCGATTTCCTAATTATAAACATGTTGTAGTTTTTCTCAGGGGTTTCTGGATAGAACTACCATGATGTTGTATTTTTTAGTGTTTTTCCCATGGATTTGTAGTTTCATTAGTCTTGTTTTCATGTATTGAGTATTCTTCCTGGCTATATGACTCTTCACCATGCATCAATAATTGCACATCATTTCCTCATGGTACATGTCTTATGTGGTATTTTATGTCATATTTTATAGCACAATCATTGGCATGGCAATTTTTGCATCATGGATAGCATTGCTTCATAATTATGGACATGTGCCCAATCTATTAAATTAAAATGTTAGTTGTTAATGCTAGCTAATATACTTGTCCCTAACTAACTGGACTTCAGTTTTTTGGATGTTACAATTGGTAAGACTACATTTAATTTGACCTGACCACACTTAATTTTTGCCAAAACTATGGATGTGTATGTGAGTTAACCTTACCAAGGTCTGATATCCAATTTCCCTACAATCGATAAATGTACTCTCAATTTCTAACATCCCATTCTCAGTGCATTGTTAATGGCACACCACATTATGGTTGATCCATTGCTTAAAATATACTAGTTTTTTCTCTAATTTTCCATATGCTATGAATCTATTGGCCATGCATTATTGTTCAGTAAAATTGTGTATACTAGTCGTATCGATTTGCCACTTGCATTGTGATCATTGTCATGCCCAAGGATTTGTTGTACATATTAGTGGTGATCAATTTAGTGTTGACAACATCACAATCGTGGACCTCTATTTTACCTATTTGCTAAAGAAATGGAAGTCAATGTCAATTTAATCAAGCATTCCCTATGTTTTCTCCCCAATTCAGTTCAATATTGTTTTGCATTCATATACAAATATTTTTTTCTAGTGTGTGTTAGGTCTGCCTTTCTAGATTTAGGCCTGACCACTTAGACCATCTTTTGTACATCCAATGCAAGTCAATCCAGATTTAGGCTTGACCACATTATAAATGTTGACCTGGAATGACATCCAATTGATGTTCCAAGTTATACAACAATATGTTTCTTATTAAGTGATGGGAACTATTTCAAGTGAAATAATACAAAATTATACTATTTGGGGACATGTGTCCAATCTATTATACAAAATGTTATGTGTTAATATAACCTGATACACCTATCCCTAACTACCTGAACTTCATATCCATCAATGTTAGAATTGGTTACACTACGTTTACTTTGACCTGGGCACACTTATTTTTGTCAAAATTGTGGACGTTGATGTTAGCTAACCCTACCAAAGTCTGATATTCAATTTCCCAACATCTTGTCAATGCTCAATTTCTGACATCCAATTCTCAATTCATTGTTGTTGGCAGACCCCATTCTGGTTGATCCATTTCTTCAAATATATCTTCTTCAAAAGCCCTTAGTTTTGTCTATGATTTTCCATATTTTATGGTTTTTTGACAATGTAATCATAGTTCAGTAAAATTATGGACATTAGTCGTAATTGATTTTCAATATGCATTGTGATCACTATCATGTCTAAGGATTTGTTGTCAAACATTAGTGGTGATTAACTTATAGATGATTGTATTACAATTGTGGACCTCAATTTAACCTATTTGCAAAATAAGTAGATGCCAATGTTAACCCAATCATGCATTACATATGCATATTCGCTTATTCAATTCAGTATTTATCGCGACCCATCACGCGAAACGAGATTACTCAAAACGTAAAACACAATCAATCTCTAATTAATTACATACCCAAAAATATGGGTAAATTAAAACCAATTTCAACATCAACACCCGCTCAGAAATGTTTGAAGGATCCCGACATCTTTTTTGTATCCATGTTATGCCACACAAACAAGCATTAATATGCTAACAAAAGTCTGATTCATTTGAAACAATATATACAAACTTTATCTCGCCAGGACCTAAGAATACAAGGATGACTCTAGGACAAACTAGACATCTAGTCAACTTTATCAAATATTCATGATTGTAGTTCCTCTTTACTTCCATGGTTCTGTTATCGTCACTGCCGATTACCTAAAAAATGTGGCGAACCACAAGGGTGAGACCCAGTCCCAACAAGAGATATAACCATCAATAATGTTTATTGATTACAACATTTTTGTGTAATTAAACAATTAAGAAGTTTAATCAGATATAAAAAATAAGATTAATACTACCGATGATTAACAAAATACATAAAGGAGTAGATAATAACTATCATTATTAACCAGACTATCATCCTTTATCTTGTTGACAATATAAGCAGTTCAGTAGCATATGCAGTTCTAGCATCATGAGCAAGTCTAGTAACACAGCATAGCTAACAACATGAGCATGTCTAATTGATTGAACATATCAACATTATAAGAAGAGCTAACAACATAAGAACAACTACCTGGATAAGCATAATTAGCAGTATATGCATCTCTAGTTACAAAGGCATGGCTAACATGCTAAACATAACTAACAACATGATATATCTAGCATCATGATTATAATCAGTCGTACCAATATAGTTATCAACATAAGCATGACTATTGTATGTACACATTTACAATCTTATGATCCACAACATAAGAATAATTATTATCTCTTAATTGCACTAAGCATCATCTTTATGTAAAGAGAACAAACAAGGGCTATCATCTAATGTGAAGCGTCATGTATAACCCTAAACAGATATGCTATACGGTTGTATTACATCTTTTCTTATGCCCTGAGGAAATTGAGGATACCACTCAAAATCCAACTGACCACTGCTAATTCGAAATCAGTGCCATACAAGATCTAGGAAGAGTCGGACTCCTAAGATATTCTCTGCCCCCGGTCAGTACAGGTCCACCACAGTGACACAAAAGGTCAAGTTGCTAACAGCCTAGTCTGTCCTTGGTATAGGTCACGACACTAGTGAAAGAGGTGGGTACGCATACCCTACCATCTGAGGTACAACCACAGTTGTCCTCCAATATCATCAAATATATAATCACCGAGACACGACCTCAGCCGTTCTCAAACTAAGGGCTAGGTATGACCACAGTCATCCTCCCTAAACACTTGAATTCAGGATGACAAGCACCCCGCATACTCATCAGTTTGCACTCTAAGTTTCCCTTAGGAATACTCGTTTCACCATCTGGCAAGTTCTGACACTCAGATGGATCTATGGCACAGGGCACTACATGATTAGAGTTGCACTTGATTAGTTATGCCAATTGGGTGAATTAAGGTTGCATCAAACAAGTGGACATACAAACCCTAATTCACTTCTAGCAAGCATATAAATATCAAAACTTTGAAAAGATATAAAATGTGTGAAACATAATTTCTCATCTCATCATCACATGGTACTATTCACTTTCCATTCATGAGACCACACTAGTCATCATACTATCACCAGATATAAATCTTTTTCACAATATCACAGGGTATCAACCCTTATCAACATGAGAGTATTACACCTCATTCAGGGCTCAACCATGCCCAAAGGTCATTAAGACCATCATATTATTCCCTGCAAGATCATCATTATCTTTGCATGCCTTATAACAAGGCTCAACAACATTACTTACATTTAATACACCAGATCAACACAATATTGCATTAATAAACTAGGAGATACTCATAAACAACCATAGCAGGGTTATATTAACATTAAGAACATTCCTTTATTACATCAACATGCAAGAAATCTAGATATGATTAACTCTCATCATATTCATTATGCACATGTTTAGCATAAGAAAGTATCAACCATGTGGTTATAATAACCACCAATTAACATGTCAAGGTTATGATCATAGTAAGGAGGTTATTCTACAATCATTCCATCATATACGGATGTTAAACATGAATGCCCATCTTTATCTGATTGCATTAGATTTAGGTTCAGCATGATAAATTATATGAATGTTACTAATCATCACTTATACCCAAACCCTAACTCACAACATCCCCATTGGAATATCGATGCATAAGGTGAAGCATCACCATTACATTCCATACTATTCTCAAGTATGAGCCCACACCTAAATCAAGGTGTAACCATCAGGTTATAACATACTAGGGTTTCAACAATAATAGAGTACTCCATGGTTGCATTAGTTATTCAATGACTATTCATACCCAATTACCTTCATGTTATAACCCCATTTTTTTCCAAGATATGTAATGAGATTATAAATATCTATTTAAAGATAAATAAAAATCCATGTTTGTTTTGATGGGTTGATTTGAATGAATTTCGTGTTGTATGGCCTTATTGGTCATTAAGCCTAATTGAAAGAAAAGAAAAAGAAATTAATCAAAGATACTTTTGATAAAGAATGTATATGAAATAAAAATAAGGAATAATTCCCAAAAATAGGATTTCGAGTTTAATGGATTCCTTGGGGTTCAAGGAACTCAGAATTGGAAAATAATGATAAAAGAAATAGAAAGGACATGAAAAATATGAATAATGAGATGGTGACTTGCAAACCAAGAAAAGGAATCGTACACTTGAGATAATAACTCCAAATTTGGTAGGATGGAATATAAAACTATTATTGGGCTTCCCTCAAAGTTTGAGTGGGACAAGAGTTATCGTTTGGGAGTTATTAATTTTCCAAGTTTTCCCTCAAATATGGTTTAATTGGGAATTTAGGAAATTGTTTCCTGTTCTGGGTTGAACGCGAGGATGGTGGGCCGTTGGATCTTAATCCAACAGACTCCACTCATCGTCTAGGTCCCAAGCGGACTACGACTCTGGCTCTGTCAGAGGGATTTTCCCTCTGAAGTTTCCTCACGATCCAATGAGTGGGCAGGCTTGCTGAGTTGTCCTTTGAATTCAGGAGATAAAAATGAATAGAAAACTCCCTGGTTCGACTAGGATTGGAGGAGGTTCTAGGAAACACCCAAACCTCGCAAGCGTGGCCCGATCCTATATATATGGGAGGTCTTTGGAGAGAACCAACATTGTTTCTTGCTAGCCCAACCTCTGCGGATTAGTGCAAGGAGCATTTTTATGCACTCCATTGGTGTTTTCATCCTGATCTGCAACCCCGACGCCGCGGTGACCCTTGCCGGAATCCGGCGAGCAGGGGACGAGGTTGGAGGAGCTCGGGCAGGAAATTGGACCGGCCACCAACTTTTTTGAGGGGAGGCAAAGCTCCCTGGTCAATCGATGTGAGCAATAGGCGATGAGAGCTCGGAGTCAACCTCCAGGTTGACTACGCGGGCTGTTGTGTCCAAGGAAGGTGACGACCCGTCGATCGTCCGATCTGAGACCACGGTGGTCTCAGTTGCATCTGACGCTCCAGAGAAGGGGCGACCTTTCTAGAAGGTGCGTGACTAGGATCGTAAGATCCAGAGGAGGACCACGGGCGCAGCGATCCAACGACTCACAAATTTTGATAATTTCGCCTCTCTAACCAAATATTCAGAAAAATGGTTTTTCTTGGAAAATTGATAGAAATTGCTAGGATTGTCTAATGGCAAAACTTTATATATGAAAGTGGTGTAGAAAAATACAAGGGATCTGATAAAAATACTTTCAGAACCTAGTTCCACTCCATTTTGAAAGAGTGCCTTAATTTGCTAATAATGTGCTTTTAATATTGATGAAGAACCCTAATTGAGTATAAAGGGCATATTAATGGATGAAATTGATAAGTTTAACCCTGTTAATGATAAAAGTGGTTTAATTATCCGTTTTGAATACAAAGATGCCTAAATTAGAGTTGTAATCCATAAAAGAAGGCTAATTAATAATAAAAACCCTAATTTAGGGAAAAGGAGATAAAAGCTAAGTTATTTCGGATTAAGGGAGTAATTTGCCAAGATATAATCCTAAAACTACTGGGAATGTTAAAAGAAAGGTTTCAAGTGAATTTGATGAAATTAGGAACCTTGATGATTAAGGATTGGAGCAAAACCCTAATTTCCATAGAAACCCTAAAATTGGAATTGAAATCCTAAATAATGTGATGAAATTGGATAAATATTAATAAAAGGAAAATTGTACTTTTATTTCAGGATTTCTATTCATCATTGCTTGCTTGATTGGGTTTCTCTGCATACTTGAATCTTTCTTGATATATGCAACCTAAGGTATGTGGTTACACTTATGAATAACTGTTATAGTTTCACGACGATTCCCGAATGTTTTACTGGTTGCTTTAAATAAACTGTTGGATGAATTTAGTTCATGAAAACTATAATGTGGCTCTGACTATCACAAAGGATATATGCCTACAAACTCAGATCCTGGTTCTCTCTGTGGCATTATAGTTGACCTAGTACATGGCTGCCTATGGGTAGGTCCATCAGGTCAGAGGAAGACCTAGTACATGGCTACTTATTGGGTAGGTCCATCAGGTCTATGGATGACTTAGTACATGGCTACCATTGAGGTAGGACCATCAAGTCACATTGAGTTAGATATTGGGCTACCTCGAGTAGTGCCATGCGACTCTACCTTTATAGAGGTATTATATAAGTCCACTGTAGGGACAACACAGAGTTGGGGATATGTATGGATTGAGTTGTATGGCTTAAAATGTAATCTTGATTGTTAAATGATTAATTGCATGATTACATTGTTATTATAGTTGCATGATTATTGTTTCCCCCACATACCAGCTTCTTGCTGACTGACGTTTTGTTTGTCGACGTTTTAGGTACAAATGAATGAAACAAATAGTAAAGTGGCATATGTGGAATTTAATGAGGAATAACGTGCACATGGGGATTAGTTAGATCAGTATCTTCATGGATAGAGGTTTAGAAATCCTAGTTTTTAAGAGGTAAGAAAAGTTTTAATTTATACCATATTTTAGCTTAGTTGGTAAAGTTTATTAATTATTATTGATTATTTATCAAACCTTTGATCTGGGTTATTGGTAACGGCTCTGACCTTTCGGTCTCTCTTAATTGGGGGTTACCGGGAGGCGGGGTCGTTACAATTTAGTTATATTAAAGCTAGGTATAACAAGCTATACCTCATTAGGGTTACATATCAACATAATATGTTTATCAACCCTTCTATTCATATGAATCAATAGTTAAGACTAACTTATTAAGGGTAACCCACCATTTGTTCCATCATCATTCAACCCATATCACTATACCACAATGCCATCCAGAACCATTGGATGATTAAAAAGCAAGACTATTGGTTGTTTACATAAGTAAACATCTTGGATAAAACACCTACGAATTCCTTGATTTGTGCTCTAGAAAGAGTCACCATATAACCCTAGACATCCCTAGATTAACAACACAAAATGTTCTATTGAAAGTAGGGTAAAACCCACAATCAATTGTTCATTTCGAACAAGCCATCCATTGCCAATAAGTAAAATCCTTAAGTTGATCATACAAAGGAAATCATCTAAGTCTCATTATTAGGACCAACACATTACATTATCCATAATTCCACTTTATTGGAGGAATAAACATTATATCTTGAACATTGGATCAAGTTCATATATTAAAACCATCAATGACAGTATATGTTCGACCATTGCATCAAGACCTGAGAAACCATTGGTCTAAGAATTAATTGATGCTAAAACTATATAATTAACTCACCATAAATTGTAGAGACCTGATCCACCCTCATTAGTGATCATTAAATCACTATAGGTTGTTAAATCAACGCTATATTCCTTAATCAGCATTAAATATCAAGCTAATGTCAACATTGATTGATAACATCCGTAGGGTATTTAATGGTTGATCATTAAACTTCTAATTGGTCCAAAACCTAACCTAAGGGGTGAGCATAGGTTGTCAAAACAACCTGATCCAAGTCACATTATACCTTAGTGCTAACACACACATGATCACATATTCATATATAACTGAAATCAGAATAGGGAACATTATAAAAATCGAAATCTAAGTCAAGCATAGCTTTTTAGTTCATGAATCATCATTTTTAATCAAGAACATGACCTAGAAAGTTTATGGTAAGCAATAAACGTGGAGCAAGTTATAAAACTTGCCTCTAATGAGAAGATGGAACCACACACAGGAGAAATCTCGAGAATAAGCTATGAATTCGTCCATCTAGCACCTTTCTTCATCAAATGAGCAAATCCTAAACATAAGGAGTAAGAAAGATAGGGTTTTAGTGATTTAGAGCAAATTCTACTATGGAACATTTTTCTGGTTGTGCACTACTGATTTTGACATTTAATCTAGTAAACTAGGTTCGATCGATCATATAATTTAACTAAATCCCATCACACATATCAGTCAACTAATTAGTGTCGAGCAAGCGTTAATAATTTAAACATGCAAATTAGGAGTCGAGTGGTGCCGACACTGCCCGGCACCCAGGTATATGTTGTTAACTACACCAAACACAGATCAAACCAAAATTATCCAATTAATGGATTTAAATCGTGCGAATGGGAGTGAGATTCTACTCACCGGGGTTCGAAACGCCCGAATTCGACTGGAATTGCATTTAGAGACCAATTTCCTTTGGGGCGCACATGAGTCATCTTCAACCTTAGTACAGTTCTGAAACAACCTGTTCCACATACAGGTTCACACACTCAGCTGATTCATCGCTACTCGTGGCTAGTTGGCTACAGATTCGCATTCGGGACCCTTCGCCGAACTCAGGGACTTTGCTTGGGACTGCTGCTCATGCCCAAGGCTCCTGGAACAAACCTGCTATAATCCAAAAGTGGTTTCCCCCCACGTATAGGTTGAAGAAGGTCCGGCTAGGATGCTAGGTTGAAGATAAGGCTTCAGATTTCTGCTCTGGACTCTTGGCTGAGCTCCATGGCAGCCGATTTCAGGTGCTACCTCGTGCCCAAACGGGCTCCTGGATGAGACAAAATAGTTGGCCACCAGCCACTACTGCTGTTGGCCGCAACTTGTGCTAGGGCCGCGATTTGGGCAAGGTAAGAGGGTAAAATAAGGTAGGAGGAAGGTGGAAGAGATGGCGCCGCTGAATCAATGGTGAGGAGCCCAAAATCGATCGCGCCCTACTCTCTCTCAGATGGTCGGCCTGGTGCTGGCCGCTGGGGTCACAGCTAGATCAGGCTGTAGGTGGGGCGTGAGCTGGGCGAGGTAAAGGAGGAAGGAGAATAGAGAAAGAAGAAGGAGGACGATGATGCCAAGGTGGATCAGAGCTTAGGGCTGGGAATCGCCCCTGCCTACTCTTCCTCTGCTACGTTCGGGTTGTCAGTTTGCTTGAGCGCCGCTTCAAGAGGTGGTCCTATTTTATCGGGTGAAATAATTTGGGAAAGAAGAAGATAAGGGTAAGGGGGCTATTAGTTATGGAAAATTTGCAACCAAGTCCAAAGAATTAGAAAATGCAATAACTATTGACTCGAATGTCCAAATCAAGCGATTCTTTTTACAAAATTTCAAGAGTAAAATTCTCTACAACCTCAAGGCAAGAAAACATACTAATTAGACTGTAACTCTCGATCAAAGCACTAATTATATCAATGAGTACTTAATTCAACTTAATGATGCACTAAGCATTAAATTATGGTAATTAAGCTCATTCAACTCATTAATTAAGTTCAAGGGCCTTACAACTATAAACCCCTAACTGGGATTTCACCCCTAAAATCTAAGGTAAACAAAGATGGGTACTTCCTTTGCACATGATTCTATTACCTTCACATGCTTACTTTCATATCATGGTAATGTCACATCATTCATACATATCTCATCTTGGGTCAGCACAAAATGCCCACATAAGAAGGCATATCATGATCGCATTAAGAAATTTAATCAACCCCATCTCACTCTTATTCAACTTGTTCTCATAGCAGTTACTGCTTCGACAACCCTAAGGTTTTTGAATAAATATTGATCATATTTTTGATCATATTTGAAATACTTTGACATGTTATCATTCAAAGATTGCTACAACTTGTAAGACATTACTTGAACACTCTCTTCCTCCTATTCATAAATTCTATTGGTACATTGGTTAGTCTAAAGGACATAACTCTAAACTCATCATGGTCATGTGAATTATATCATCCAATCTAAATCTTATGCATTGATATTTTATCATAGGTTTATTTTAAAGGAACATGGTATTATATATTTATTAACCAACAAACCATCTATCCTAGATAGTGGTCTTTCCCAGCTATCACTGAACCATACACAACATTATAGAATCACTTTTATTTTTCTTCACAAACAACATTTATAGGATCATTATCAACTCTCTCTCTCTACAAGAGAGGAATACTTGGAATGTTTATTTAATAAACATCTCCAACCTTCACATATTTCTCATATTTTTTATACATCTTGGATACTAGGATTCATTACCTTGGTATCCACCTCATGCGCTATAAGGAACTCACATCCTTATCTCATCTACTTTTACCTACATAACAAATATCAAGACATATAAAAGGAGTCTTCCTAATTATTGGAAGACACAAACGCAAACTCGTAACAAACGTTATGATCTTGGAACCATAGTCCAAGCAACCTTATTCTATAATAAGATATCCATCGTCATGTTTAGAATGAATCCACACATACCAAGTGGAAATGGTCCACTTGAAAGTTGTTCCCTGGAAAGGAAAGACATAAAGGGAAACATACTTCCCACATCATAGCAACATTGTTCAGGGTCACTAACAAAAAGGTAACCAATTTTATTTTCATTATGCATATTACAACTTCTTATGTATCATTTTACCCTTTTCATTTTGGGTTCCTTGCCATCAGCATAGGAATTATCACAATTAACATATTTCATTACTCCTTCCTTGATGACTATTTATCACACTTGGGTATGTTTACTTATTTTATTATATTTTTCAATCACTTATCAACAGGTAAATACTCATATTCCACATTTGCTTCATTAAATCGGGATCATCTCCCTTAATTTCTTTCACATGCCATGCTGATTTTTCATTAAAATTTTCTTACATACATATGTTGGTCTGAGATTAACTCAGGTTCCACCTTATTTCTTCACCATTGTTCTCATTCATCTTCTCATTTTGTACTTGCTATAGGAGTTCTCTCTATCTTATGTGGATTTCATACCTTTATTCACTTTATAAACATAGACTTATCTGTCTTTTACTTTACTATCTTCATGAATCACATCTTCAAGAACTCCTTTTCCTTATTTCATTCAGATTTAGATTTCATGGTGTTGTATCATTCTCTTATAGTTACCAAACATTCAAGTTTTGATAGATTATGATAAAATTCTCATCTTCTTTAAGGTAGGTTTGAGATATTCACACCATGATTTCTTATTCGTTATACTCTTTAGATTGTCTCAAACTGACTACTTGATCAGAGTAATAAAAAAGATAATAATCTAAGAGTTCCATACTTACCTTTCTTCAAAAATTGAATACCTGGCCAGGGCACCCAAATACTAAGATTAGGCAGTATGCACCATATTTTTATGTCATATTCCTAATTTTGACATCATCCTAGTCCTAAGTCCTAGTGTCCCTATAGACTCAGTGAACCTAAAGATCTAATACCAAACTGTCGTGACCCGTCACGCGAAATGAGATTACTCAAAATGAAAAACACAATCAATCGCTAATTAATTACATACCCAAAAATATGGGTAAATTAAAATCGATTTCAACATCAACACCCGCTCAGAAATGTTTGAAGGATCCCGACATCTTTTTTGTATCCATGTTATGCCACACAAACAAGCATTAATATGCTAACAAAAGTCTGATTCATTTGAAACAATATATACAAACTTTATCTCGCCAGGACCTGAGAATACAGGGACAACTCTAGGACAAACTAGACATCTAGTCAACTTTATCAAATATTCATGATTGTGGTTCCTCTTTACTTCCATGGTTCTTTTATCATCACTACCGATTACCTAAAAAAAATGTGGCAAACCACAAGGGTGAGACCCAGTCCCAACAAGAGATATAACCATCAACAATGTTTATTGATTACAACATTTTTATGTAATTAAACAGTTAAGAAGTTTAATCAGATATAACAAATAAGATTAATGGTACTGATGATTAACAAAATACAAAAACGAGTAGATAATAACTATCATTATTAACCAGACTATCATCCTTTATCTTGTTGACAATATAAGCAGTTCAGTAGCATATGCAGTTCTATCATCATGAGCAAGTCTAGTAACACAGCATAACTAACAACATGAGCATGTCTAATTGGTTGAACATATCAACATTATAAGAAGAGATACCAACATAAGAACAACTACCTCGATAAGCATAATTAGTAGTATATGCATCTCTAGTTACAAAGGCATGGCTAGCATGCTAAACATAACTAACAACATGTTATATCTAGCATCATGATTATAATCAGTCGTAGCAGCATAGTTATCAACATAAGCATGACTATTGTATGTACACATTTACAATCTTATGATCCACAACATAAGAATAATTATTATCTCTTAATTGCACTAAGCATCATCTTTATGTAAAGAGAACAAATAAGGGTTATCATCCAATGTGAAGCGTCATGTATAACCCTAAATAGATATGCTATACGGCTATATTACATCTTTTATTATGCCCTGAGGAAATTGAGGATACCACTCAAAATCCAACTGACCACTTCTAAGTCGAAATCAGTGCCATACAAAATCTAGGAAGAGCTGGACTCCTAAGATCTTCTTCGCCCCCGGTCAGTACGGGTCCGCCACAGTGACACAAAAGGTCAAGCTGCTAACAGCCTAGTATGTCCTTGGTACAGGTCACGACACTAGTGAAAGAGGTGGGTACGCATACCCTACCATCTGAGGTACAACTGCAGTTGTCCTCGAATATCATCACATATATAATCACTGAGACACGACCGCAGCCGTTCTCAAACTAAGGGCTAGGTATGACCACAATCATCCTCCCTAAACACTTGAATTCAGGATGACAAGCACCCCGCATAC
The DNA here is from genome assembly GCA_963693085.1 of Alisma plantago-aquatica. Classification (NCBI taxonomy): domain Eukaryota; kingdom Viridiplantae; phylum Streptophyta; class Magnoliopsida; order Alismatales; family Alismataceae; genus Alisma; species Alisma plantago-aquatica. The sequence continues at coordinate 797,444,817 of OY856414.1, read as the reverse complement.
TCATCAGTATGTGCTCTGAGTTTCCCTTAGGAATACTCGTTTCACCTTCTGGCAAGTTCTGACACTCAGATGGATCTATGGCACAGGGCACTACATGATTAGAGTTGCACTTGATTAGTTATGCCAATTGGGTGAATTAAGGCTGCATCAAACAAGTGGACATACAAACCCTAATTCACTTCTAGCAAGCATATAAATATCAAAACTTTGAAAAGATATTAAATGTGTGAAACATAATTTCTCATCTCATCATCACATGGTACTATTCACTGTCCATTCATGAGACCACACTAGTCATCATACTATCACCAGATATAAATCTTTTTCACAATATCACAGGGTATCAACCTTTATCAACATGAGAGGATTACACCCCATTCAGGGCTCAACCGTGCCCAAAGGTGATTAAGACCATCATATTATTACCTGCAAGATCATCATTATCTTTGCATGCCTTATAATAAGGCTCAACAACATTACTTACATTTAATACACCAGATCAACACAATATTGGATTAATAAACCAGGATATATTCATAAACAATCATAGTAGGGTTATATTAACATTAAGAACATTCCTTTATTACATCAACATGCAAGAAATCTAGATATGATTAACTCTCATCATATTCATTATGCACATGTTTAGCATAAGAAAGTATCAACCATGTGGTTATAATAACCACCAATTAACATGTCAAGGTTATGATTATAGTAAGGAGGTTATTGCATTAGATTTAGGTTCAGCATGATAAATTATATCAATGTTACTAATCATCACTTATACCCAAACCCTAACTCACGGTATTCCCATTGGAACATGGATGCATAAGGTGAAACATCACCATTACATTCCATACTATTCTCAAGTATGAGCCCACACCTAAATCAAGGTGTAACCATCAGGTTATAACATACTAGGGTTTCAACAATAATAGAGTACTCCATGGTTGTATTAGTTATTCAATGACTATTCATACCCAAATACCATCATTTAGTTATATTAAAGCTAGGTATAACAAGCTATACCTCATTAGGGTTACATATCAATACAATATGTTTATCAACCCTTCTATTCATATGAATGAATAGTTAAGACTAACTTATTAAGGGTAACCCTCCATTTGTTCCATCATCATTCAGCCCATATCACTATACCACAATGCCATCCAGAACCATTGGATGATTAAAAGGCAAGACTATTGGTTGTTTACATAAGTAAACATCTTGGATAAACCACCTACGAAGTCCTTGATTTGTGCTCTAGAAAGAGTCACCATCTAACCCTAGACATCCCTAGATTAACTACACAAA